>JAJLUP010000011.1:0-335154 GCA_030564285.1 Blastobotrys parvus | reverse complement strand
TTGGGGGGGGGGGGGCTTGGCAAGGCCTTTGTATAGTTCAGCTTATCTGGGCCCGGGGATTTTCCATTGTCCAGGCTTCGTATCGCACTGTATACTTCCTCCGGTCTAATCGGATCCGTTTCCGCTGTATGTTCTTCAGGGTTGATCTTCAGCAGCGTACTGCATAGATCTTCCGCTTGTTGTTTATCCCAGCTTCTCTCACTGTACAAGTCTGTGTAGAATTGCTGGGCTATCTTTAGCTGTTCCAGAGGCTCTTCATTCTCGGTGCCATCCGCTTGCGCAAGCGCCCGGGTGGGTCTGAACATGTGTTGGTTACTTTTTTATCCGGTTGTAAAAATATTTTGTTGGACGTTCATCCTGCAGTTGGTGTTTAAGTAAAGCGTTGTAGGAATAGATAGCGCTGTGAGCCAGTTGGGAAAGCTGGAGCCTCAAACTTGCCTCCTCTAATCTACTCGTTCCATCTGCAGGGTTTTCCGTTATCGCCTTTTGCAAGACATGGGCCCTCCGTTTTAACATTTCTTTTTCCTCAAGAATTTTTGGCCCGTCTGGGTTCTTTCGTTGTTTAAGTTCGTGGGTGAGTTTCTTCTTTGCTTGTATCCAAGACAATAGGGGGTGATCCGGGTTCACGAGTGTTGATTCAAGGTGTTTACTAATTGTTTTTACGATTTCAGGGTTCCTCATATGAGCAGGGTGGAATCTCCATCGGCCTTTCGGTCGCTTCGATTCCTCTGCCATGAGGGTGACATTCACAATTCTGTGGTCTGTTCCGATTTCCATCGGTGGGTCGGTGATGCTCCCATCATGTCTTCCATGTTGGTTCGTTGATGCGCGAATGTTTCAGGTGTTGTTTCAGGTTTTCCGTCGGCGGCCCCCCAGCTTATCTGTGCTTGGGAGGCCCACCGGTCTCCCTGGTTGTTTTGGTGAGGCTGCCGGCTGCGTTCCCCTGGTCTTATACCACAGTCACCTCCGCTGTCTGGGACTATTCGCAGAAATACATGCGACGGGGTACCAATCCCTTCGCGTGTTTTCTCCCCCCTGGTACCACGTAGAGGTTGTCCCATTATTACCCAGGGAACTTTAATATACGCTATTGGAGCTGGAATTATCACGGGTTTTGTCGCCAAATTGAGAAAATAAAAATGGGACTCCCATTGGAGTTGGAATCATCACGGCATCTGGCACCAGGTATTGTATAATCATATTGGAGCTGGAATTATAAGGGCTGTTGGCTACATGTATGGCAGAACCTAGGAGTCGGACCGGACTGAAAAATCATGAACCCCAATTGGAGCTGCAATTATCGCGGCTGCTGGCACAAGTATGGCAGAACCTAGGAGTTGCAATTATCACGGCCCCTGGTACCCTGCATTCAGAATATTTTGAATTCTCCTATTGGATCCCCTATTGAAGCTAGATTTATTGCGGCTGTTGGAAGAAATTTTGGTTCTTTTTGTATGTAGTAATGATCGACACTACGAGTTTACCACCCGCGGTTAGTGGGTATTTGACATTTTCTTTTGACGAATTATAGTACAAATTTCTCAACGTGAAAAGTGATAATTGTCCATCTCTCGAAGAGCTTGCTAGAAAAGGTGAGACATTTAATATATCACAATTTGGAATAGTATTCATTTTCACTCCAGGACAAGCACTAACGTATATATCTCAAAGGCTCTCAGTGTCACTTGAACTTGATTGTCTGCAATGGGCAGCTCTTCAATTTTGTCTTCAAGAATGGTCGCCTTGTAAGCGGACTTGACGTGCAGCTTTGTCTTCACAATAGCCGTTCCACGGCCCCCTACTGCTTCATAAAGTCGAAGCACAATGGTTTTCTTAGCGCCGTTCGATTTGTACGTTGCAAACTCTTCGTCATCTTCACCTCTCTTCATAGCATCCAAAATGACGCTTTCGTCTCCATCAAGCTCGATTGCCTTCAATGCATCTGTGGTGCCGTTGACAAGTCGGAATTCAGAGTTGAACTCCCGAGCAGTTCGAACCAGGGCCCCATTGGGCTGTCCGGAGTGTGGCATAATGGCGAATTTGAATTTGTGTTGCTTCATATCAGACGTTGGGTTTGGTTCTTTAGAAGACCTCAACAATGACAGCCTCATTACGTTGCCATGGATCGCAAAGCCATATTTGCAATCATTAAGAATTGCCACGCCATAGTCATGCTCACTCATGTCGGCCCATCTATGGCAACAAACCTCAAACTTAGCCTGATCCCATGATGTGTTGTAATGAGTTACCCTTTCCGTGATTCCAAACTGGCTCTCATAGGAAGCGCGAGTTGACTGCAGATTCAAGGGGAACTCTACCTTCAAGAACTTGTTTTCAGGTTCGTGCCAATTGACGAGACAGTCAAATTCGACATATTTCGAGTGTAGCTTGATGACAGCTTTGATCGTTGAATATTTGCTGATTTTGCTCTCCAGAATGATCTGATTTCCCAACAATTTCACCTTGTCAATGCTCAAAACTCTCTTCGAGTCCAGAGAGTAAATCTCAGTGTCCCACGCTTGCCATACAAGAGATTTATCATCATCTAGTATCACAAATTGTCCCATACCTTCACCTTCCGGAACAAGCTCCCTGTCATGCTTCTTATCATACAGGGATTTGATGGAGCCAGCCTTTTGAACAGTGACCTTGAACCTGGTATTCTCCAAATAGACTTCATCCTTTTCGATCCGACCAGTGGATGAGGGCGAATCTAAAATATCAAGTAGGCCAAAGCCCTTGGTTGCCCTCCCGTCAGCTTCGTGCACCGGCCATGGCAAAGTACTCAATAGACGGCTATCCTTAGCACTGTTATCAGCCAATCTTAGACCAAGCGCACCCAGAGAGCTCACAATGAGCTCTTTACCACCGAAATAAACCTCATCATACAGTTTGTCGACATCTTCATATACCATCTCGATAGAAGTACCAGGAAGCACGTCGTGGAACTGGTTTAAGAGCACTTTTTCCCACAGCTGGTTGATCTCCTTTCGGGGGTACTTGAAATTAGAGGAAACGCTAGAAATTGTAGCTAAACGTTCGATGTCATGAAGCAGTGTTTCGGTTTTGCGGTTGTTGAGCTTCGTGGTTGCCTCTGTAGTGAGCGTTCCACGGTGAAATTCCAAGTACAGTTCTCCGTTCCAGGTTGCAAGATCCTTTCCATAATTTGTCTTTCGACAAATTTCTTCATAGAAAGAATTGACTGCATGACCACTTGACACCTTGGGAAGGCCCCCAATTGTATCACTTGCACCTCTCAATCGGCGCAGACGTTCCACCATGTTTGGCAAAGGGCCACCGCCACCGTCACCGTTTCCAAATAAGAGAAGAGAATCAGGAGAAGAATGCAGCGACCTATGGTTAGTGACAGACTTGGATAGTTCCTGCACGGTACATTGGGCAATATAAGTATCGCTAGGAGCCAAGTGCATCAACAGCTGTGAGCCATCCAAAGCGACCCAGTTAAATGTGGTGTGCGGAAATTCATTAATATTATTCCACGACAGCTTCTGGGTGAACCCGTAATCCATTCCCGCTAGCCTACAGATCTTCGGTAGCTGAGCACAGTAACCAAATGTATCAGGTAACCAGAACACCTTGCTGAGCTGGCCGAAGTGTTCCTCAAAAAATCGCTGACCCAAGAGAAACTGTCTAGCAATGGCCTCACCACTGGGGATATTAGCGTCCATCTCGACCCAGGACCCGCCGATAGTTTCAAAAGTGCCTTTTTTAACGGCCTTCTGCACTCTTGCAAATAAGTCAGGGTAGTCATTCTTCAGCCACTGGAATTGTTGTGCCTGAGATGCCAAGAAGTGTAGTTCTGGGTATCTCTCAATAAGATCGAGCTGAGTGGAGAATGATCTTGCAACCTTACGTTTGGTCTCGTCATAAGGCCATAGCCATGCCGTATCGATATGGCAGTTTCCCACAGCTGTAACAAGATAAGGTGCCTTGCTGTCATATACAATGGGGCTATCAACATTCGGCCCCAGAATCTTCTGAGCAATCGACCGACACTCCTTTATGGTCTGTTGATCTCCATACCTGAACGTATTGACAATCTGATTGGCAACACTCAGACTCAATTCTGCCTCCCAAGATTTCTCCGGTAAATCGCGAGCTAGCTGCTTGATGATGGCAAAATCATTCGCGAGTGCCCGAGCTTCGGCATTGGTGACAACCAGATCAGCAACCTTGAGTTCAAACATGCGATCCATCTTGGGCACCCATTCGCACCAAGTAGAATTTGCACCGCACATATCATTGGCACCAGTTTCAATATAGAAAGAAGCTGCTCCTGATTCAATCCAGGCCTGTGGCAAGATGAATTCGTGGCGCCTGTCTCCCCCATCGCCGCCAGTCAATGCATGGATAATCTCACCACTAGCAGTGTAAATGAGACCCTCGCAACAAAGATCAAATTCAAACTGGATAATTGGGTGAGAATACTTTTGGGCCCATCCTTGCGGCAGATCAAACTCAACTTTGAACCAGTGGGTCGTCCATGAGGGCCCAAACTTTTCACCTTTCTTGGCCGGCATAAACTGGTTTTTCACAGCTTCAACGAACAGAGGCCTTGTCATACCAGGCGCGGACCACTTTTGCAAACGAATCCCAGCATCAGTGCGCTCAATATCAAGCATTGCCTTGAGATTCGTTTTGTTGTACTGGAGGTAATCGTCCAGGACGTCCAACCGGGAGCTAAGCAGAGTCCTGATAGGCCGCCCCTTGGGATTGGAGTTCAATCTCTCATAAGACATAGATGAACTTATTCCTCCGAAATATCAAATAATACTAAAATATCAGTTAGCGTTGGTGAATATTGGAAACATACTAAAAGTCAAAGCACAGTTAGATCAATGGATCAGGAAGATCAGTAAAACCAGAGTAATTACCCAATGATGTAGCGAATATGAGTGTTCTGTTGTAGTGGACCAGGGTTTCTGAACTGTTGCAAATATAAAGTGATAGAGGAAAAATGATGCTAAATATGGGTTAAGGAGAAAGAAAAACCAAAGCAGATAAGCTCAAACAATTTCCCATCAAGCCGGAGGCTGCACACACCACTTATGTATGGCATGCCGTGAATGGTTGATTTTGTCCACCCCACGAAAAGATTACCCCACATTTATCTCTTTGCCTGACCCTCACTCTCTTCCCCCACAAATCTTTGAATGGTCACCGAACCCGAAACACCGTAACACACGGATGATAGAGAACCCCTCCCTCCCCCACCACAAATCTCCACATGGCCGAAAACCCCGAGAACGTGCATGTTACGTAGTACGTATGCATAGTATCCTATTCATATACTTATCTGATCTTACAGCTCTGTAAACGGCTGATTTTGCTTTACCCCACAGCTCATTGCAACCACAAAAATATCCCCCCACATTTCATCTTAGCTTCAGAGAAAACCCTTCGTGTGGTAGGTAGGACATCATTGTATTAATAAAGGTCTGGAGTCAACCTTTTGTGGCGCTGCGCGAACCGCTCGCCCAGGGTAAAAATTCAGTTTCATTTCATCATAGCCTCAGATAAAACCTTTCGTGTGGTAGGGCATCTTTGTATAAAAGTCGAAGTATTTGGAGTCAACCTCTTGCAGCGCTGCACGAACCGCTCGGGCCCGGGGTAAAAATTCGGTCGATATTTCGGGGATTTTAAATGGGCGCGAAATTGATCGAGTTTAGAAAACAAGTCTCTGCTGCTTCATCGGTATGCTGAGGAGCTGGTTCTGATTCAATCATGGGGTTGAATGCGGGGAATGAATTATTAGAAAGAGCAGCCTCGAGGTTGCGGCTGTTCGATCACTGGACTAGAAGCATATAAATTCAAGTCAGTATCTCCGTATTACACTAAAATTACCAAACTTTTCAGCCATGGGAAACGAACAATACGAGGTTGAGCAACACGAGACTTTACAGGACGAGGTTGAGCAACACGAGACTTTACCGCACGATGATATTATCGAGAAACCAGCTGAGCTAAACTATGAAGATGCTGCTGGAGGAACCTTGATCGAACATCAGTTGACCACCATCGAGGCCGTGCGGATCTATTACAAGGGTATCCTTTGGTGCATGCTGTATTCCTTGGCTATTGTTATGAGAGCTTTCGACATTGAAATTTTTGGAAATTTTTACGCACTTCCATCGTTTCAGAATCAATTCGGCTTTGCTGTGCCTGGTCATGGCAATCAAATTCCCGCGAGTTGGCAGACGGCAATCGGGGATGGAACCGGTGTTGGCCAAATCATTGGAGCGTTTGCAGTCACTTTCCCGATGGAAAGATATGGACGTCTTAAGGTTATGATTGTTCTATTGTTTTGCACTGCTGCCCTCGTGTTTATGCAGTTCTTTGCGAAATCACTAGCAGTGTTGTGTGCATCCGAGTATCTTGCTGGTGTGATTTGGGGTGCTTATCCAGTGTTGGTCCAGACTTACTGTTCCGAAATGCTTCCTGTTGTTCTCAGAGGTTATCTGACTGGGTACATCAATCTATGTTATGTTATCGGGCAGTTCCTTTGTACAGGGGTCTCCTCGGGCTTTGCCACGAATCTTACTCAATGGGCGTGGAAGATTCCTTTTGCACTCCAATGGTTTTGGATTTTGGTTTTAGTGCCATCACTCTTCTTTGCTCCGGAATCTGCTTGGTGGCTCATCAGAAAGGGCCGAGTTGAGGAAGCCAGAAAGGCTCTCAAGCGAACGTGTATTGATTCTCCGAAGATCGACATCGACAAGACTTTGGCTATGATGTTGAAAACAGATTTGGTCGAGAGAGAGATCGAAGAGGGCACAACTTACATTGAGTGTTTCAAGGGACCCAATCGAAGACGGACTGAGATCTGCCTTTTGCTGTGCGTCATTAACAACTTTACTGGCAATCCTGTGGGATACGCGTCTTAATTCTTTGAGCAATTGGGTCTATCGACACAAAACTCCTTCTACATGGGGGTGGGTGTCAACGGTGTTGGATTCGTGGGAACCGTTTTGTCTGTTTTCCTCATTCGGTACTGGGGTCATAGGACTATTTTTTTGTTTGGTATTGCTGCATCCATTGCCATTCTCTTGACTGTGGGATTTATGTGTCTGAAACCGAACTACCTTCAAACAGATCCTGCAATCGGATGGGCTCAGGCATCCATGCTTATTCTTCTTCAGTTCATCTCTGACCCGACGTTGAATACATACAACTACATTCTGATTTGTGAAATGCCATCCATGCGTCTCCGACCCAAGACGGTCTCGATGACAACAATGTTAGGGGCTATCACCGGTCTTTGTCTGTCGGCTATTGGCCCTTACTTCCTCAACCCGGGTGCTGTCAACGCTGGTGGCAAAGTGGAATTCCTCTACGGGGGTGTTCTTATTTTTGCCTTTGTGTACTGCTTCCTGAGACTTCCTGAACTCAAGGGTCGTACCTTTGAGGAATCTGATATCATGTTTGCCAGAAAAGTTCCCACAAGACAGTTCGCTAAGTACAAGTTCGCGGACGAAAGTGACCCCACAGTGGAAGGTGAGGCCACAGAGGCATAACAATTTTGTTCTTTCTTTTTGGGGACGGGGAGTTGACGTTTGACAGTTTTTAAATCATAAAAAGTAGTATTTTTAGTATGTATCTAGGTTATTAGCAATTGACTTACTAACATTTAATACCGGCAAATTCTGCTAATATTGCACGTACATTTTTTAAAAGTCATAATTATATTTGAAAAATAACCATAGCTTCTGTTACAACCACCGGCAGCTTTTGCAGATATTCGATGCAAAGAACGGAAGATTAATTTTTGGCGCACGCAATAAATACAATGAGGTTCATTAGAACATATTGTGAACCAGTGCGGCTGTTAGTATGGACACATGAGCTCTGCAGAGCCTTGATGCGGGGTTAAAGGTTCCCATTAAGTGACACCAGATATTACTCCAGACCGAATACATTTTCACGCAAATTACTCTGACAAATGCATGTTATATGCATTCAAGCTGAATCTTAACATAAGGGCTCACGCTGTCGAGCCGTTCTTCGCGACCTCTGGAACCACATCATTTAAATCATGGATGCAGGTTGGTCCTCTTGGAGTGACTGGGGGCACGACCCCTCTTCACGCATTCCCAAAACCAAACCTCATATGATTGATTGTCGCATCGCGCTTACCTCCGACCGATAATTCGTCCGGACCCTGAATTTCATGCATCTCCCACGAGTTTTACTTCCCCCATATTAATATCAGCTACCCCCAGATTTCAGTTACTCCGAAGTCTTAGCTCCTCCAGATTGCGTACCCCGCGTCTCTTCATTTACGCCTTAGGATCAGTAATGACGGCGTAATTACCTCAACAGCTAAGTCGGCCAAGAACAGGTGGATCAAAGCATACAATTATGGGCAGTGATCAAACTAGCCGCTTGAAGCATTGGAGCTTAGCCGATAAAAGCGGAGGATATATTTTTTTCTTTTTTCAGTCTGTGACTCTAGAATTTGGCAAGCCGCTGTGTAGATTCCGGCTTTAACGCTCCGAAGCTAGTCAACTAGTTCATACAAATGGGGGTTGAGATTTAAACAAGAAAAACGGATGGGGGTTTGATTGGCGGTACGTACGTATCTGTATACTGACTTTATCAACGTATGTATTACATGACTCCGAGAATTGTGCCATTATTAGGCTATTCGGGCTCCAAGGATGGAGGGTGGACAATAAAAGGTGCCTCATGTCTTACTGATGTCTAGCTGAAATACCAGAATTGTAAAGCCTTTTTTATTCACTACAATGAATGGAATACAGATGCGTTTTCTTGCTTCTATCGCAGCTCTATTGGTTCCAGTGGTCGCTCAATGGAGCTGTGCTGGCACGCAATATACCCCTGGGTCAACCAAGTTCACGGACGAATGCTACCAGGCTGTCCAAGATTGTCTTACCCAGTTTTCCACAAATTCTAGTCAGGTAAACTGCCAGGATGAGGATGGAAATCTGTATATGCAGCAACAGGCCTCTTCAACAGGAAGTAACAGCGACTGGAACAGCGCTTTTGAAGATATCCTCGACTTCTGTCTTCTTGACGGATACATGACTGGAACTTGGGCTGTGGATGATGGGCAATGGTTTTGGATGGCGGCAGAATCCGCATGCTACTCGGCTAGCGGCACGCACAACACTACGGGCCCTGGATTCTGCATTCAGAACCGAATTGATTTGGACCTTGACGGGTGTTACCCCGAACCAGAGGCAAACTCAGGTGGAGATTTCAAGGTACTGAAGACTAGCAAGACTCCTCACGGGTTTACCTCCTCCGGCAGAGGGTGGAACTCTTGGGGAATTGACGCATTGACCAATGCATCCACGGTTGTTCCTGCATGGACTGGGCTAAACCAAGAGAGTGTGATGAGTCAATGCAAAGTACTTGCGGAGCCTGCTTTCCAAGCTATGGGTTATGATCTTTGCAGTCTTGATGCGGGATGGACTACGGGAGTAGATGAGCACGGCCGCATGCTTTATAACAGTTCTATCTTTGATCTTCCTGAACTTGCCGAATACCTCCATCAAAACAACCTCAAGCTTGGCGTGTATATTGTGCCCGGTGTTCCATGTGATGCTGCCAACAAGACCGTCATGGGTACCGACATTTTGATAGGAGATCTTCTCAATGGCAATAACGATGGAATTGGCAACTGCGACTTCGATTTCACGAAGGACGGGGTCCAGCAATGGCATAACTCATTGATCGAGTTGTGGACATCTTGGGGTGTGGATATGATCAAACTCGACTTTGTCACTCCAGGTAGTCCTTACAACGGAGCGAACCTCCTATGCGATAACTCTGCTGCGGTGAAGGCATACGATGAGGCCATCAAGAACTCCGGCCAGCAGATCCGATTGGACTTGTCTTGGAAGCTCTGTCGTAACGAGACTTATCTCCCTGTTTGGAGCTCGCTTGCTGAATCAATGAGAACGGATCAAGATATTGATAACTACGGTACGGAGACTTTCTTGGCCTGGCAGGTCGTTCAGCGTGCCATTGAAAATTATCGTCAATATATCCTCTTGCAGGGAGAACGAGATACTGATATCACAATCTACCCAGATATGGATAATCTATTTGTGGCCAATTCTCAAGACCTAACTGGAATTACTGATGCTCAGCGAACTACTGTCATGAACCATTGGCTAGGAGCAGCTGCCAATCTAATTCTTGGGGCTGATTTGACCCGAATTGATGACTTGGGAACCAAATTACTGACCAGCTCTCAGACGATTGCTGCATCAAACTTTTTCGCTCAGTACCCTATGCAGCCTCGAAATCCTGGTTCAGGAAACAATCTTGCTGAGCAATTACAAGCATGGATTGGTGGACCAAATTCGTCAAGTGAGGCTTATGTGCTGCTCTCCAATTACGGTCCGGACCAGGGTAGTGGTGGATTCGGAACATCCTTGAGTGGAGTACAGAAGTTGGTGGTTTCGCTAAGTGACTTGGGTATCTCAGGCAAAACGTGGACATTCCAGGATGTCTGGGACGGCAATTCGACGGTCATTTCCGACTCTTACACCGCTTATCTCGGTGAAGGAGAGTCTCAACTTCTATACCTTAAGGCATAAAGACATATCTATCAATATAAATAACTTTGTATTTTTGGGACACCGATTAACTCAACATAGATTACTATGCTTTTGACGAATAATTCACTTTTGAGTCCTAGAACTTTGCACACAAGTAAGAATAAAGTCGGATTAAAAGAGAACTTAGAATTGCCGAATACTCCTCAAAGAAGACCAGCTTCCAAAGCTGGTATGGAATCAGCTGATTTTCACTTGCGGATCATTATAATCAGTTCAGTTCTGAAGCATTCAAGTCTTTGATTGAGAACATTAGACACTGCGGCTCAGACTTTATGTGCGCGTGCCCAGCCCGATACCGGTGATGTGGTATTTGTTGCTTCTAGCTACATTCCAAAGAAACGTTTTATCGGACCAAGAAAAACTCCGTATCAATTGTTCCGTTGATTTATTTTCACTTCATACCTGCGTCACCCTTTGTTTATTTTGGCCGCCGGAGTTCGTAGGAAAGTTTTGAACGGCTATGGTCGAACTTCAGCAGTCGTATGCTCAAGCTTGACAGATTATCCCTTAGCACCTGTGGCTATATGGCCTTGGCTCAACAAAAGTCTTGATATGACTGTTTATTTCCAGTACATTTCCACTGTTGGACGTGCTATACTAAGAACGAGCCGCGACGCCTCTATACAAAAGTCTAACTGCTAAGGCACAGGGAAGACCCGGGATATTTCCTGCCTAAGTTGTTCTAGTAACACTTCACTTTATAACAATCTAGAGAAGGTTGAGTCAAGTGTGGGGAAGCAACGATTTCCAATATTAAGGTGAGATGAACCCAGCTCTTGCTCAGGGAAGAGGTAATAGATAGGGGTGAAAGCTACTATCGTCAATGAATTGAGCATATCCAGAGTTCATAACCATAACGATGCAGTTTTTTCTACTTGTATTTCCATATTTCGGTTTGAATTGGTAATTATCATTGCTTATCCTTCTGTTGCTTAATATGGTTTTCCCAAAAAGTGCCATTCGGATACATGTACTTGTCCCAGGCTGATTTCTTGATGCTGACCGAGTAGCCTGGCTCTAGAGGAGTAACGACATGGCCATTCTTCACAATTGAAGGGTACTCAAAATGTTCAGGAGAATCATGATCAACATATTCAAGTAGACTCTTCTTACCTGAGACTGCAACGTAGTCAATCGTGGACAGATGCTGTGTATACTCAGGGAGACCAATTGCTCCAGAGTGAGGAACCACAGGAACTTCAAATTTTTTTGCCAGTAACAACACAGCCAGAACTTCGTTAACTCCACCTATGCGACAGGCGTCTATTTGAGCAATGTCGATCGATCCAGAGGCAATGAATTGTTTCCACATGACTCGATTTTGACACATTTCACCGGTTGCAACTTTGATTCCGTCCTCCTTTAGAGCGTTCCTGATCTCTAGGTGACCGAGAATGTCATCTGGAGAGGTAGGCTCTTCAATGAAGTAGGGCCTGAACTCTTTAAGAGCTTTAACCCATTCAATTGCTTCTGGTACTGACCACACTTGGTTAGCATCGATCATCAGAACCCCTTCCTCGCCTACAGCCTCCCGTGCCAACTTCAGCCGGCGTTTGTCTTCTTCAATTGAGCCCCCAACCTTGAACTTGAAGTGCTTGTACCCCCGTTCGACAGCATCTTTGAGCAACGCCATCGCCTTCTCGTCCGAATAACCTAGCCACCCAGCAGAGGTAGTGTAAGCGGGGACAGCATTATTGTCAAGCACTTCGGCAATTCTCTCGTCTTTGCCTTGATTGGCATTTCTCAGAATCTCAAGTGCCTCTTCCCGCGTCAACGCATCGGTAAGATATCGAAAGTCAATCACGTCGACAAACTGTTCTGGGGTCATATCGCAAACTAGCTTCCAAAGCGGCTTCTTCTCGATCTTTGCCCACAAATCCCAAATGGCATTGACTGCAGCACACAGAGCCAAATGTATAACACCCTTCTCTGGCCCCACCCATCTCAATTGAGAATCCGATACCAGCCACTTCCATGTTTCTCCAATGTCCTTAGTCAAGTCCTCCACTTTCTTGCCCTTGAGGACCTGGCCAAAATACGAGATTGCGTATGTGACAATGTCATTGCCACGGCCAATTGTGAATGTCATGCCGTGGCCTTCGAGATCCGAGTCTGTTTCGAGAATCAAGTACGCAGCTGAATGGTCGGCAAGCTTGTTCATAGCGTCTGATCCCGTCCGGGTTAGAGAAGTAGGGAAACGTATATCGCCCACTTTGAACGACGTGATAATCATGATGGAGTGATACAATGGGTAATTCTCGCTACTTGCCAAAAGAATTGAATTGCGAAACTTCACTACACCGAGCCATTCTTACGTATTTATAACATCATGGGAATAATGTGGGGTTAGTGCGGACCAGATAATACGCTGAGATCAAGAGTGCGCAGCGAGTCTAACGCAATATGACATCGAGGGGAACTGTGCTTCACCGAGAGTCTGACCGTCTGTTCCATTGATTGGTTCCTATCAATCGCTCCATCCGATTCATACTATTGACTACACCATCAGGTCCGCTACGCTCCATTAGAAGACCGATGGGAGTCGGAGCGGGCAGACGGGCGGGGAGATTTGTGCCCACCGAAAGTCTGACCGAGAAACGCAGGTCATCTTGTCCAAGGCCAGGACAGTACAGAATATCGCCATATTCTGAGAGAGGCAAAGCAACAGAGCTTAGAAAGCTGGTAGACCTCACTTCCAATACCTCTGAGGACGGCTTTTCTTCGAGTATCGCCACCCTTTGCTGTCATTGTCCGCCTTCCCCTAAACCTGGCCGTTTGAGACATGTGCTGGCTGCCGAGCTAGCTGCCTACCTGTTACCAAGTACACATCGCAAGTTCTGAAGCAAGGTTCAAATGTCCCTCCATTCTTAGAGCCAATATTTTTCTCAGAGTTTCTCCAAGATAGATACGCTGAGGCTGTGCGGCTGTTCGGAAAATGGTTGTGCGCGCATGTTCAGCTCTACAGGTATTGTACCTTCTTGCTCATCGCTAGCTTTCGAGGAAACTTGTTCACCATACCGAATAAAAGTTCAAGTTTTGTTCTATATTTTTAAATAATGTTTTCGTTCTTTATGTCGCTCTTCATTCATTTGCGTCATCCCCGTTAGAGAAATTGATCGGTTACTGTCGAACTCTAGCAATCGTGGACTGGTCGAGCTTGACAGATTACCCCTAACCTCGCGCTATGAGCACGGCTATTGAAGGCAACTAAAATATTGGTCTGCCACTCTCTACACTGTCTGCTTGCTCATTGTCTTCCTGGCACTTTGGTTATTGAGCGAACCTTCATGGTTGCAATACAGGTTTTCTGCCTGCAGCCGTATGGCTCTCACACAACAGCAGTAATGATATGAGTAACTCGGCCCAGCGTGCACATCCATCTTCCTGCTGTTCGACCTAGGCAGCTGTCACAAGAAGAACGAAAAGATAAATGGCGCTTTTTTAGTAGAACCGGGATGGCATATTTGCCTTCATCATAGGACAAATAGGTTGGGCTGAATATAGTAGAACCACGTGATGGATGTGCGCGCCGCCGCACGCCACTGCCTTACATCTACGTCCTGCCGGATGGGATATGCTCTTTCCGGCCAGATGACCTAGGACCTCGTTGTACGGCGGAGGCATGTAGCGGTGCGTACATCGACGTCCTGCCTCATTCATGCGATATGCGTTAAACAGTGGCCTGTTTTTTTCAAACCGAATGACCTTGGACCACGATATACCCACAAGATTAAGCTCAGAATTGCATCTCTATCCAAGAGACTAACTACGCCGCATGGCGGATTTCCCCCTGGAGTCGAAATATCAATCCAAATCCTCGTAATAAGTAAACTAAGCACAGCAGTATTCCTAAATCCTTTCGGGATCAAGCAAATGCCTAGGAATGCTGCCGTCTCATCGCGTTCGTCATTGTGCGTAGCCATGTGTCAATCTCGCGCTTCAGGACACCAGTTCACAAATGCGTCCCTAAGATCTGGTCGTGCTCTTGCGTAGTTCATATCAAATTGATGGCTGTGTAGTGTTGCACGCATAGGGACTCGTGAGACTGCGACGATCCGGAATTCGGAACAGGCCCACCTTGCGCCGTCGGTGATGATTCTAAGCAGCCAGACCCAGGAAAGTAGTTCCAAGCGTGTTTATCTCATACTAAAGATAAGTCATCTCAGATTAGCAGCCAGCATCTCATGCCAAACTGATTACAGCTTCTAGGATTTGAGCAATACTGACGGTGCTCGACCCCAGGATCCTACAACATCATAATAGGAAGGTTGAAAACTCAACGCGAATCGTATCACGATCAAATTCGACGCTTTGGTTAGGCATCAAACAGCGTGCTGTTGAATGTCTTGGCATCTCCTTTGGTTGACGTATGGTTCAGGGTTAAGGCTGCGCGGTTATTGTGTGCGGCTCGGCGCAAAGCCTGGCTGCGGCTCCAAACTCACGGGGTTTACTTCAAATGCCACACCAGCATGGCAGAGACCGACGAGGAGTGAACGATTCGACTATGAAGTGAACAAAAGAAATAGCATTGTATCAGGTTTCGAACCAGACTGTTTAGCCTGATACTACACATATAGCTTTGGGAATTTGTAGATCTGCGAACTAGTAGTCCAGCAAGTAGAGGAATATATTCAAATTTCCATCCACATTCGCGAATTATATCTACAAATAGGGACAGTATCTGTAAACCGCTAAAAGATATTTATTCCTTAAGATAGAAGCTAGATGGAAGCAGAATACAAAATAAATAGTCTCCGACATCTGTGATTCTGAAACGACGTTCCAAATTCCCAGCTCCATCAGTTAGTTCTCAAATATTGCAGAGTTTAACGGTGCTTAACAGAAATATAATTCATTTGATAAACCTAATCTAAAGAACAATCCAGAACACAAAACTTCAGTCTTAAATAGGCATATACTTAAGCGGCAACTTTCTGCAAGTTCACTGAAGCAAGCTTCTCAGCAACCTCAGGGACCTTTTCAGAGATAGTAGTAGGTGCTGCTTCTTCAGCCTCTCTCTTTCTACGCTCCAAAATATCCTCGCTATCAGCATCATATACAGGTCTTGCACTATGAACTGCAGTACGCTTCCCTTCACGTAAGGAGGGGTCGTAGTAGCCAGGAATAATTTTGTGTAAAACGGTTCTTCCATCCCAGAAGGCAACAGAATTCGGTTCCCACTTCCAGCGGACCTGAATGTCATCCGCAGTATGAACATGATGGTCCAAAAACTTGATCAGATGCTCGGATTCTTGCCTGTTCAGCTGCGGGATACGTTCGACAGCAGCTGGATTATAATTCAAAGCACGAAGCTTCGTCACAGGATGAGTGTGAACAAGTGGATGTTCAGTATCAATTGCATGACGTCTCGGCTTAGCACCATTCTCAAGGCCTTCGATGTATGAACGTCGAGATGAGTGAATAGCTGTTAGTTTAGGCAAGAACTCCTTATAAGCAGGGCTTAGCGTGGCGTAAAGTCCATATGTGCTAACAAACAAAGTATCACCTCCGCTAGGGGGGGACTTCAGCATTCGAAGGAGTGTCAAACTAGGAGGGTTGACCTCATACGAATGGTCTGCATGGAAACCATTGGCATCATGGGCAAAAAATCCCTTATGCTGACGTTCATTTCTAAGTCAGTTAGCACAAATCAGCGAAGCGGCATAAACGCCTGCGTTCTTTCGAACTTACCCATTCTTTCCTAAGATAGTAACATGTTTGGGTTCTTGTTGAAATGGGTCGACATCCTGAATTCCATAGTGCTTAGCTAGGTCGTACTGCTGATCAAGCGTGATATCTTGACCTCTTAGAAAAACGATGCCTCGTTCCTCAACTAAAAGGGCAAGTTCGTCCTTTTGGCTGTCCGTCAATTGACTTAGCTGAATACCCTCCAATTGTGTCCCGAGCAAAGGTGTCAATTCCTTAACTGCGGTTGCAGCAGAGAGCAAGCCCTTCTTAGACGAATCAGCGAAGAAACCTCTGTCCTTAGGAGGATCGAACTCTTTGAGAGGAGCCTCAGGAGGCGTGTAGTCGGCAACGTGCTGGGATACAAAAGGCATTTGTTTCAATGGTTATGTTGCTTATCACCACCATGCACGACCAAGACCTTATATAGATCTATGTAATCTTATCTCCACATTTATGTCTCTATTATTGCTTATAAATTGTGGGCTGCACCATCTCAGACGGTTGCGATCTGACGAATTTCGATATCCGCGATATTTAAAGCTGGTCACGTTTCTTTTTGGTCGCAGCCGGGGAAGATCCCTGCATGATCAACCCAATTTCGCCATTCACTGGAATAAAAGCACTAAGAATCGTCAGCCGACTCTGCAATGGTGCAAGCCCTCAGCCACCTGGCGCCAGACCAGGGACGCCACTGATCAGCGGTACTGGCTGGTGGTCCTTAGTGATTTTGCACGTGGCAAGCCTCTTTTCCTCCATATTTTCCATACTGGCTAAACTACCGTCATACGTTCCACTCGATATAACACAACCCAACACTTAAAACACGACAGATCTAAGCCCATAGCACAGAAAAGAGATCGCCTGGCATGCCTAGAGTAATCAAGCTCAACAGTCAGATGATAGAGAAATACGAAAAGTTTCTACCGCTAAGCCGCCAGCACGTCATAGAAACCGAATACCGAAATATGCCATTCTCTATCAGCTTAAAGTCCGATCCGAGCGTAGTACTGGCTCTGGGGCTTGATGCTGTCACACTTCGCGAACATCACCTCGTCTACGACGACGACAACAGCGTTAAAACATACGACGATACATATTACGTCAATCCCGGATGCATAGATTGGACAAAGTTCACCAAAAGCGACAAAATAACGTTCTGCCCGTTTAAGGGTTATGCCACGTACTACTCCATTGACGATAACAGGGATATCGCCTGGTGCTACGAACAACCGTACGAGCAAGTGAGCCAAATCGCGGGGTTAGTAGCGTTTTATCCCCATGAAGTTGACATTTGTTCCTTTTCGTAGCTGGAGCTCACAAGCCGCAAAGCTAACCCGATTTGCTAATCGAAGTTTGCTCAAAACTGAACTTCAACTTCGTTTCTTTTTCTTTCTTGCTCTTCTTTTTTTTTTTTCGATTTTTATCTCTTTGAGTCGCATCCCGTTTTCATCCTATCGGAGGCATGTTTAATTCGCTTACATGGCTGCCTGGCTGAACTCAGACCGCTGTGCGGGCAGCAAGGGATGGGGTGGTGGTAGAAAGCCTGTTGTGGTTATACGTGAGGGCACGCAATTTCATGATGGGCTTGGATATTTATGCATAGCCGTGTGAGATCTTCGCCGTTCTAGAGCACGACATACCATGGTGGCGGTAATGACATCAGACCAATAATATTCTTTTACTAGATATATATGCCAGGGACTTGCCCAGTATTTATTCTTTTGAAAATCTACTCTCAGTCCAGACAGTGTAATGGCTACAGAACAAAAAGTTGAGGACAACGAGAAGATAGTGCCTTCGGAGGTTATAGAACTGTCTGATAGCAATTCAGTTAGTTCGGATGAGAATCTACTAGGAATCATCGCCACAGACCCTGTTCTGTACAAGAAACAGATTTTGGTTCAGCAGGCTATTGATGCGATTGGATTCACAAGGTTTCATTGGAAGCTATTTGTACTGAATGGGTTTGGATATGCGGCGGATTCGGTAAGTTATGCTCATAATCGAAGGCGTGCAATTGGATCAAGTTGAGACTAACAATACAAAGCTTCTGGTTGTATGCCAAAGTATAGCCCAACCGCAAGTGAACTTAGAGTTCAATACCGTCAACAACAAAATCCCAGGTGTTAGTACTGCTTCAGCAGTAGGACTCTTAGTAGGAGCGGTTATCTGGGGAATGGGTGCCGACACAATCGGTCGTCGGGTTGCGTTCAACTCCAGTTTGTTCATATCGGCGGTTTTCGTTATAATTGCAGGAGCAATGCCTACCTTTCTTTCTTTCACAGCCATGGTCGCGATATACAGTGCTGGATCTGGTGGCAATTACATCTTAGACGCCACGAATTTTTTTGAATTTCTACCAAGAGACAAAGCACATTTAACCACCATTTTGGCGGTTTGGTGGGGTGTTGGTTATACGGTCACTGGTCTGTTGGCCTGGGCATTTATGTCCGACTTCTCTTGCTTGACGGTTGAGACATGCACCTATAGCAATAACAAGGGATGGCGGCTGTTGCATTATGTTTCCGGTGCATTGGTTTTGATTGCAGCAATTTTGCGAGTTACATTACTCAAGATGCCGCAGACACCTAAGTGGCTTATCACTCAAGGTAAAGACGAAGAAGCTGTTGAAAATCTAAGAAAATTGGCTTTGAAATACGATCGACCTTTCACGCTGACTGTGGAACAGCTTAAGGATGTAGGTGAGGTTGATCGGCTGACGACTAAACTCTCTTACAGCAAATTTAAGAAGCAAGTTAAAGGATTGTTTGCCACTCGATCCCTTACTTATACGACAATTCTTCTTTTTTTCCTCTGGATTCTCATTGGATTGGCTAACCCTCTGTACGGTGTCTTTTTGCCATACTATTTGAAGACTAGAGGCTACCAAGATACCGGTACTCCAAGTAATTTCATCGTTTGGAGAAACTATGCCATTTCCAATATTACTGGCTTGGTGGGCCCACTACTGGCATGGCCTTTAATCAATACGCGTTATATACGAAGACGCGGTACATTGGGAATTGGGGCTTTGCTTACTATGGTTTTCCTATTTGGTTATACTCAAGTGAGAACACCAATTCAGAATGAAGCTATCACATACGTGATTTCTGCGGTTGAGAATATCTTTTTTGCAGCTTTGTATGGAGTCACTCCTGAGCTGTTGCCTACAAGCTCTCGTGCTACAGGTTACGGAATTTCTGTGGCGATCAATAGAGTCTGTAACGTTCTGGCCAACGTTATTGCTGGGTATGCCAATGTTGAAACAACTGCACCGTTGTTTATTTGTGCTGCTATGTTTGGAGCCATGGCAGTTGTTTCTTGGCTATTACCATACGAGCCTTCTGGAAAGTATACTGCTTAGTAGTTTTGGCTTGAATTTTGATTATCTTGGAATATAGAGATCCTTGCATAAAGTAGGTTGAAGGTTCTCCTTTACTTTACATGAAATATAAATACTTTTTTCGTTAAATTCTCTATTTTTCTGCAAAGTAAATGCAATGCTCTTGGTAAAGATGTACAACCATTCGTTTGCAGAAACGTAGCAGTTCGACGACTGTGGCAGCATTGTCGTGTTGCGCCGCATAACGTTGTGTCTGAGATCCATTGGGCCGCCCCTCCTGAGATTGTAACGGGTAAAGTCTCGGGCCGAGATCGGTTGGCGCCGGTCGGAAAAACTTTTGCGATGCATCATCATTTCTTTCTCTCTATGGACTTGTGTGCACTATAAAACGAGCTGGTCTAGGAATTTCCTCCCCATCTACAAAAATGTCTACACTTTCGTTCCAGAAGCTCCATCTCCCTTGAATCTTAGTAAGCTGTTCGTCTGGGGTAAGATATGTCCACACAATGTTTTGATGCTCTTTACCGTTAACAGTGGCAGTAAAATAAGAGGCAACCCCCTTGTAGGCACAGGCACTTTTATAAGTGCTTGGCGCGAACAAGTGCAGGGCCTTAATATCGACGGCATCAATATAGTACCGAGTGGGGTGGCCACCTTCGTACACAAAGATGGCATTGTTAGTCTCTGCCACAACTACCCCGTCAATAAGCACCTTCACATGTCGTGTGCTTCTCCGGGCATCAATCCGATGGTACTGACCTCTTGGATGGCCCACAACTTCTTCCTCATCTTCGAGCCATTTATCGAGCTTTGTAAAGTCGAAAACAATCAGATTATGAGCTTCTTCAATGAACCCAGGTGTGTCGGGCTTGAATTTCCACCCAGCGTCTTTAATAGTTTCGTTACCGACTTTGACATCATACCACTGCGATCTCAGCCCGTCAGGACCTCCGTCTTTGGTATCATTCTCAACGGCCCCCTTGACATGTTCAACCGGAAATGCCCAATATGGAATTGTTCTCTTTCCTTCAGTGACTAAGAACACTTGTTTGGAATCAACGACCTTTTCTCCCTTCAGGTACCCTCTGATCCAGCTTGCACCAACGTCGAAGACTACAGCACCTTGATCATAGTGAAGGCGACTTGGGTAAGTTCGATGGTGATTCACAGTCATTATTGTTTCGGTTTGGTTTTAGTTCTTTTGACTTTGTTCTCTTAATTTGAGGAGAACAGCCCTCTTAAATAAAAATTACGCCCAAGTATCCCGTTGGTTAGTTCTGTCGCGTGTTAAACAGAATCTTGCGCAATACCTCCACAGCTCTGTTGTGATATGTAACCCGCGGCGCAATACCTCCACAGCTCCGTTGCGATAAGTAACGCTTACTACCCAACACAGAAGTCATGCTGCAGATCACGAAATGGCGTAAGCCTACTGCAGGCTTAAGAATCCCGTCTGGTTTATAAGGTATGTGTGTATTTACCGCAATAGGCGGGGGGTATTACTGATTCAAAATTTCACAATCTGGTGCCTGAGCTCATTTCGTCTAAGCGTATATATAAAAGCATTTGTTCCCTCACTTTACAGGATCAACAAAATAAAAACATGACTCTTGATATCCACAACCACGACAAAAAGAAGCCTTTGGGCGTTGACCACTATATTACTACCGAAGCTGGTACGCAGACTGTGGTAGTCACAACTGCAGGCTCAGAAAAGCTGGCTAGCACATCGGCACCTGTTGTTCTCCACGAGTCCCACAAATTAGACGATGGCAGCAGCAAAACATATGCTGACACATTGTATGTTCCTGCTAAGGATGTTGACTTCTCCAAGCTTGTGAAGAGTTCTACTATTACCTATTGCCCTTATAAAGGCTATGCGCTCTATTATGATTCTGTTGATGGTACAAAAGATGTTGCCTGGGTCTACGAAGATACCTACGAAGACGTTTCTGCAATCAAGGGCCATCTTTCCTTTTACACTGACCGTGCCAGCGTCGCTGTTAATTAGATAGCTATTTTATGTTAGTATTATCTCTTAAAATACGTCGAGAAGCACGTTCAGCCTAAATTTTACTAGTAGCAAAATGATAACAAGCAAAAAGAAGTGATCATGGCTGCTGCAGACCACAAAGTTTATAAACACGGAACTCTTGCACAGTGTGAGGTTCGCAAGGCTCTTCAAGCCTGTAAGGTTTGAGGCTCGTGCGCCCTCACTTTGGCAAGTTTCAACCTCTCATGAAGTGAATTTGATTGGCTGCTTTAACGGCCCCGTCAACTCTCCCAGGCTTGTTAGAGCCAGCAATTAGAACAGGGCCCTTTGCCAAATATCATGCGGCTGCTACTATTGCCGTGACGGCACCTTCTCCAAGCGGCCATATTGAATTACTACAAATGCATTTATTCATTGACAAAGTTCATATTCTCATTGAGCCGCATGCGGCAGCGTACACACAAAACATTTTAAAGCATATATCGGAAACTCTTATTCTGCTTGTCAGTCAAGTTTTCTTCGATCGAATGAAAAACATGGCTTTCAGCATTATTGTCTCTAATAGCATTTTCTCGTCGTAGTAGGAAATAAGTGACTGCCCCAATAGCTACCACAACACATAGACAAACAAAGCTACCCACAAAGCCAGCATGGTATAAAGGACCTGGAGATGCTCCAAAGATAAATGGACCAATGATATTGCCCACACAGTAGCCAACAAATGTAGCCGCACTAACAGTAGCTTTCTTGGTATGGCCAGATATGTTGGAGGAAGCAATAGAAACTGCCAATCCCCCAGATGCAACTTGAACAGCAATGAGGAAAATACCCGCAAATTGGAGCCCCTTGTTGTCCTTCGGCCCTACCCAGCAGATAAGAGTACCGGCAATAGAGATTAGAGCGCATATAATAATGTAGAAATACCGGCAGTTCTTCCACACCCGAGTGATGTAAGACGCCAACAAAATCGACAAAGCAGTGACTCCTCCAATAGGGCATGTCAATGCCAAGGAAACAAAATGATCGAATCCAAACCCATTGATGACAATAGTACCAAATGTACCTAATGCACCAGAGGGCACACCGGTGCAAAGAACAATCAAAGCACAACTGTACATCTTGTAATCCAAAAATGCTTCGATAAACTGGTCCTTGTGGAATTGCTTGTCGATATTACCTGCATTGTTACGTTCCAATCTTGCCAATGCAATCACACGCTCCTTTTCATTCAATCGTTTGGATGTATGAGGGCTATCTGGCAAGAAGAAATAAATAACAAATGCCCAGCAAAAAGTGATTGCACCCAAAATAAGAAACATTGGTTTCCATGGAAGCAATGGGCCACTTATTTGGCCCAGCCCATAGTTAATCAACGGAGAAACAGCAGTGGCCACACCAACACAGCAGTACCACAACCCATTTCGAAGTACCTGTTCTTCTCGTGACCACCAAAATGTAACTAAAACTGTGAATGCTGGTGCCACACAAGACTCGAGAACTCCCAAAAAAAACCGATTCGTCATGATTCCAGCATAGTTGTAACAGCCTGCTGTGGTCATAACAACAATGCCCCAAAGCATTGTAGAGATGCCAAGCACTTTGGAAGTAGAAAAATGCTGTGACAAGTAAATCATTGGATAAGTTCCAACCAGATAGCCGACATAGAATATAAGAGATGCATTTGAGTATTTTGTGTTGTTTGTGATGGGTTGACCGCTGGCATTAAGACCAGTCACTGTAGTCAGTCCGAGGTCTTCATTAAAACCAAACTGGGATGCAGCGCTCATGATACCTTTATCATAGCTTTGCAGCACATATGTCACCATCATGATAGGAACAATCCAGAGGTCGAGCTTCCTAACAAGCTTCAGCTCCTCCTCTTTGGTGAATCCTTGTTCCTTCATTCCTTCAATGTCAATAGACTCGACGTGTGATATCTCGTTTTTTGTTTCCATGATGGTTAATTAAAGGGAAAAAAATCAGTCCGTTTCCGGGGATATAATACTGGTTATATATCCTTCACAGATCGAGGATTTGCGGTCGTCCCCCTCATGGTTGACTAGAAGTGTGTTGTGTGGGGAGAACGGGTTGTCACCGAAGGAGGGATCGGGGAGTCGTCAAAGCCCCGAGGTGGATGTCTCGGTCGGAGTCTCCCCGAAACATCAGGCTGAAAAAAAGAGTGTGGGGCTGAGGTTGAACAACAACAAAAAGCTCACCTGGCCTTACAAAATAATAAGGGCGCACAAGATTTTGATCGATTGGGTATGTGGATTCAACTTCAAATAGCTCTCTATCCGGTATATTTTGCTAAAGCTTACGTATATCTATTTCAAAAATATTCTAAGAATCGGCATGTAAGTTGGCCAAAACACCCTGCAGCCATGGCGTTATATTTGCGGTCATCTCTTTGGTACAGGAATGACCCGTATTGGGCTGAACAAAAAGCTCCCCAGAATTGGCTTTGGAATTGATCCAGATTCTGCTAAATTCTGTTTGAACCAATGGATCTTGATCGCCATTCTGTAACAAAAGCGGTAGAGTTTCAGGGAAATGATCTTGAACCTGAGTGTCTGTTTGCTGAACAATTTCATGTAGCTCTCTCGTCCAGCGACGTCGCTGAATTGGATCCAACGATTGCTCAATATCATCATAAGAATGCTTGTAAATGTTTTCTGGTAGAACGTCGTTGCCATCAATAACCGCATGTATGCCAAGCCGGTAGCACAAAAGAGCCGTTAAATTTGGACAACCAACCACCATCATTGCCGCATGGATATTTGGAACTGTAGCTGCAATTCTCCAGGCCATATGGCCACCAAGTGACACTCCGCCAATGATATTGAAAACCCGTTTGAACGGTCCAATATAACCAGGCAAGAATTTGATTGCCATTCTAAAATCGTCTGCTGACCCGTCAATAAGCGAAATGAGATCCAAACCGTGCTTTTCGTTGCCGTCTTTCCAGGTCTTGTTTGCATGCTTATCGATTTCTCGTTCACCATGATTTCGCATATTGAAGGTAACAGCAATGAGCTGTACATTGGAGGTGTTGGATTCTCGATAGTCATGAAGCACTTGATGGGCAATGCCCTCAGTGACCAAGTAGGTGCGGGTTCTGTTATGACCAAGATAGAGAATAGCCACTTCAGACTCACTAGCATCTGTCAACTCACTAAGTCCATACACATAAACTTTTACTCCTCCGATAACAACTCCTCTTTTGCTGGAGCGGGGAGTGCTGTCTGGAATAGAAAATCGCGGGTTAAGTCCTGTCATATTTTTGTGTGTGGTTGGTGGAGGGTGAGGGCTAGTTTTTGCAGCCATGTAAGAATTTATACTTGATCAGGCTTTTGTCTTCTTAACAAACATGTAACGGATCATATGGCGGTGGTTTCTCCGAAGAATATTATATCCGAGGCTGTTACAATGTGGAGGTCGATACATGTTTCGGACGAGGTCCGACATTATGACGCACACCCGATAGTTTCGGGTCTTTCCCCGATCGACCTCAACACTTTTTGAGCAATGAACAAATGAATCCCTCAAATAGTAGTAGATGGATTGTGGCTCATTCAGATACCCATATCTAGCTGCCTACGTATAACATTTCAACGCACGTACAATAATTATCCAAAGGGATCGATCCCCACAAACTCCCCCAGTTGTTGTGACAGCCCCACGTACCCTCCTTTGTATAAATATACGACTGAATCATCCCCAGTCAGGAAAAAATCAAGAGAAAATTAAATCATGAAATTGTCATTGATCTACTTAATGGGTGCTGCATTGGCGTTACCGTTCAAGCCTTTGCCAGAACCGCTGGCAGTTGGCAAAACATCAAACATTACAATCACCAGCGGCGGACTTGAACGGAACTATTTGATCACAATCCCTGAAAGATATTCTGTTGAGGCGTTGAGTCCAGTCATTCTCAATTACCATGGCGCCGAGATGACATCTGAAGACCAACTGGAGCTTTCTCAATTGTCAAACCCATTTTTCAATGACTTTGCTATAGTCGTGTATCCACAAGGGATCAATGACTTTTGGCAAGGTGATCCAGGCACCGATCTTTCTATCAGTGACATCAATTTCACTAGAGATATCTTGGAGAGACTTGAACGTGAACTGAGAATTGATCCAGTCAGAATCTGGGCCACCGGGAAATCTGATGGTGGTGGGTTTTGTAATACTTTGGCTTGTGATAAAGAGCTCTCTCGAAGAATTGCCGCTTTTGCCCCTGTCTCAGGCGCATACTATGTCAACCAGTCGAGCTGTGACCCAAATAGTGTCAAAATAACTCCTTGCAATCCTGGAAGAAGCAAAATTCCGATTCTGGAGTTCCATGGTGAAGCAGACCCTATAATCCCTTATGATGGTGGGGCTCGCAAAAACGAATGTTTACCTTCGATTCCTCATTGGACACAATCGTGGGCTGAGAGAGATCACTTGTCACCAGTAAACATTTCTAGGCCATTCAAAACCAATTCAACAATTTACACCTTCGGATTTAGAGGCGAATTTGGCCTGGTGACTCAAGTTACAACCGTTAATAACGGTCATACTTGGCCGGCGACAGTGCCCAACGCAGACAACCAAGTACCAGGACAACATGTGGCTGATTTCAATGCATCGAGTTTGATCATGGATTTTTTCAAAGCCAATACTTTGATTTTTTGAGGGCCATGGTTGTGGAGTTGATCTTCGCTATAGTAGGTAGGTATTGGAGTCCATAAAAATATGGCCCGTTTGGATGAAATGGATTGCAGGGGTAATTTGTATTTAAAACAAACATCCACAATAAAAGATGAAAGCAAATACAAAAAATAGCCGAGATGAGAATAATTTGACCAGTTACTTAGCAGCGCCTCTTATATATTATGAAGAATGGGACATCGAATCTCCAGGAGATTGTGGCGCGCGTTTAAATAGTTCCCGTCCCCCGCGTTTTTACGATTTTTTAGCATCTCCGCACCCCACACTCAAGAAGAAAATGCCCCATCCCGATGATATACGGGTGAAGAAAGGTCGGTTTGCCTGTGAAAGATGTAGGTCAAGAAAACAGAAATGTGATAGTGATGGTTACACATGTTCATCTTGTGCAAAAGCAGGAATCGTCTGTATTGTTCCCGAGATTCGCTCAAGAGACTATATCAAACAACTGGAGGAGAAGATTTTCGAGCTTGAAAATGTTATACGCAGTCGAGATGAAACGACAAATCAAAGCAGCAACAGTAGTAATGGACATAATAAACGGCCTCGTGAGCAGGACTCGCATGATCAAGGCTCTTTGACGACGTATGCGACTTCCATTTCACTTGGATACGAGCCAGAGCCATATCTGGGCCCATCATCAGGCGTGAATCTGGCATCAATGATCCAAAGAGCAATGGGGAAACGAGGTGGGACGGTCCTACGTCAAGATCCGCCAGCTACAGAAGAACAGAACCGCGTCTCCCATCTAGCATTACCCTCATTGAAAGATCTGAGCGAGTTGTATGGCAAAGAAATGGTCAACCTGTATATAGAACTTGTTCATTCAAGATTTCCAGTTTTGGATCTCAACGAGATATGGAAGTTATATGAGTCACGCGAGTATCTATTACAGGCTGCTGAAAATCAGAATCAAATTCATAATATCAAGCGATTCAAGCTGCTCATGATGTATGCTGCAGGACTAAGGCACGGCCAGCTTGTTGATCAGAAGCAGTTTAATCTGCTGTCGCCTGAAACACTGTATGAGACTGCTGCTGAGTGTATGGACTCGTTTCTTCACACAGTTAATATTGAAGTTGTGCAATGTTTATTGCTTATTGTTCTCTATTTGCTAAGATCAATGACTGGATCAGGGATTTGGCAGCTTGTGGGACTGGCAATGAGTAACTGTGTTGAACTTGGACTGCACCGCAAGGAATCGGTTCGAATTACACCTGACAATGCAAAGCTATCTGTCATGCGCCGCCGAGTTTTCTGGGTGACATATTCATTGGAAAGATTAACATGCCAAAGTTTTGGTCGACCGTTTTCATTGAGTGAACGCGATATTGATGTCGAATTACCATGGGATATCAGTGAGCAAGTGACTGACGACGAAGACTTGTGCCGGGTTATTACAAACTATTCACCAGAAACTATGCCTAGGCAGCAAACATCACTAACTCTTGCCATTTATTTTCTGAAAGTGAGACGTATTGATAGCCAAGTGCAAGAGAAAATATACCGTGCAGATCTGGCGGAGTTGCCTCCTGTTCAAGAAATGGAACCGTATCTAGAAAAGATCCGCCAATGGAGGGCTGCCATGCCTCGAGACATCACTGCTGCACAAAAGAATCACATTGAGTTGATGTACAACAAATGCATGAGGCATGCTCTTATTCCGTTTCTAGCACGACTGGACCCTAGCGATCCGTACTGTGCATTATGCCTTCGAAGTTCAGGGTCGCTGTTGCAAGTGAGCAAAAACCTCCACAAGGATGGGCATTATGCGCATTCTTTTGTTGCCCTTCAGACGGTGTTCATGTGTGGACTTACATTAATCTATGCTCTAATCACCAAAAAGGCTGAATGGAATTTTCGTATTGCCGAGGATCTTCAAGCTTGCTCGACAGTAATGTTTGTAGTGGCGGAGAAAGTCAAGAGCACCCGGCGGTATCGTGATATGTTTGAAGCCCTGCTGGCCAACACCCAAAGTTATTTGCAAGGAAGCAGCAATACCGGCTATGGAACAGAAACAGAAACGATACCGGCTGCCTCGACGGCTTGGACGAGTACTGCCGAGGATAAAAGCTTTGGAGAAATGTCAATGGAGGAAATATGGAATATTGTGTATGGAAGCGCCTGGCCCGATGGAGCTGAGATTGAGCAATTCGATCCTGGGTTATGGATGAGATCGAGTGGGTACGATTTTGGGCAACTATAATTGTAAAACAAAAAAGGATCCATAATATATCCGCATCTTTACCACCGATAAGCAGCTTCGAGTTATTCCATGAGGTTTACTGCTAAGATTGCAGGGGTTAAAAGTGATTATTTCTGTTACAAACGTTGAAAATGTATCGGAGAGCCGCTGTTCACGCGGCGTCTGAGCCGCTTATTAGCCTCCGTAGCTATTAAATATCTCTAAGTTTTTCTGCCATATAAGATATAGCTCTGCTACTGATCTTCTATACCTTTGTGCCCGGCTGAGCCGCACAGGACCGAGATGGCTGACGTCACAGTCGAGCCTGGTATCGAATCTGTGAGGGAGAACCGTCATGTGGTTAGAAGAACTCCAAGCGTATGACCCCTTTCTTCTGTATCACATCTACTGAAGTACGATTCATTAGAAGAATCTCAACGAGATAATACGCCGGAATTACTCTGATATTCTAACCGTCGAATCAAGTTAGAGACAAGTCCTTTTACTTCGAGGATGGAAGAGTTGTTAAAAAGGTGATTATTAAGTCGTAACAATAATAAAGAAGATACTAATCCATTTATAACCTAGGGTGTTTTACCCGGAAGTTCGTCTTCGGCTGTCTCAACATTCCGATGCAGTCACGTCGGAATACTTTTCGGAAAGTATGCCGAGATGGCTTAGCGTTTGCCGAATACTTAAAGGCAGGCTGCTTCCCGCACGTTGAACGTTTGAAGTTAGATATCATGAAGAAAACAATGCGCGAATACGAGGAACCGGACACAGAAAATGCATCGTGTTTCAGTAGCGGCTTCTTAACGAAGATCCTCGAACCTGAAAAACCGTTGGTAGTATTCATTCCTGGGGCAATTCACTATGGAAGGATTTCTTATGGAGGCCATGAGAATGGACGTGAAGAAGATTTTCTGGCTTACTGGATGAACAAGCTGGGTTACAACTTTCTGGCACTATCTTATCCTCTTGAGACCAGCCCTCCTACAACACCAGCTACAAGCCCGGGGTTCAGTATTAAAGATTGGGGTGAATCGTCAGCCAGAATGATAAACAGGTTCATTTGTCGGCATAACTTGCCGAAGGATGTGGTAATCCTTGGTTGGAGCATGGCGGGACGTATTCTCAATCAAGTTGCTGCACACCTTAAGGAATATGATATAAACTTTGCGCTTTTTGTATCTCTTTCAGCATCCTTTGCAATGCATTGGACATTGGTTTCAACTAGGGGTGATCAAGGACATATGCAGTTAGACTCTGGATATTTCTGGGCACCTAAGATTGTGCAAGCATTTGAGAAAGAGCTTGAAGTCCAGGGCAAACTATGTGGACATACAGTTATTGACCCAAGTGATTATGAGACTTATTATATTGGTGGCCAGCCTTTAAACCTGATTGGTGCTGGAGTTCGTTATGATGGTACGAGCAGTAAGCTTGTCCCAAGAATTGAAGAGGAGATTTTAGATACTGCTGCATTCAAATACGGCGAGATACCACTTGTTGCGTCGATAAGAGGTGACCAGCCTCATGATCTACAGCATGTATTGACAGATGCCGCGTCTTGGGGCTGTGTGTTGACACAGAAGCTCTATATGGATGTTTATAAGACTTCACCGCAATGGCTTGCCGCTGACACAAAAAGGTGGCAGCAATTGCAACAGCTTTTTTTGGACAGTCCAAGCCGGATGAGGAGACAGGTGAATGGCACTCATTTTTTTTTTGTAGGTGAAAAGAGTGCGGCGGCAACTGCAAATGCGGTTCATGAGTTAATTGCAGAAGCTGAGCTGCTTCGGGAAGAGTTTAATCAATTTGACTGTGGGCGTATTTAAAATGATTCCCGTCGTCATTTGAGAATAGAACATTGAATATAAGGTCATTTTGTCAGAAAGTATAGCCACAGAAGAAGTCAACTCATTTGGAACCCCTGATAGTGTTGTTAGGGAACCAAGTCAATGCATATTTTGAGAAAATTGCCGTCGGTTCACAGTGAGTATGCCGGACTTCCGAAACTTACCACTGCTAGACAGTATGAACAATGGTTCACACTTAGGTATTTTTTAAGTGTCGGAATGATGAATTGCCCACAAATTGTGTACGTATATTGATGGTTCGACCCCGTGCGGACCTTGCTGCTGGTGAACTTGCTAAGAACGCAACGCCGCACGACGAATTTCCCTGAAACATCAAATATCGACCGGAATCCTCCAAATAACTGAACAGAGCACAGAAAATTCTCAACCTCAGTTAGCACTTTACCATTCGACAGACTTACTCCTGGGCAAGTGATAAATCTGCTGCTCAAACGATCTGATACTTACAATTATCGTCGGTGTCGATCGATCGGAACTGGTTCACATGTAGTGTCCCCTGAGACGAGGTTCTTGCCTGCTTCATATGCTGATTGGGGCTATGTAGTGTTGCATAGTGGGCCGCGGCACGCTGGGATTCGGAACAGACCGGCCTTATAAGCGGACCCTGCGTGCGCAGTCAGTGATGATTCTGGCCGGCCGGACCCCGGAACTAGTTCCGAGCATGTTTATCTCATGCTAAAGATAAGCCAGCTCAGATTATCAGCCGGCTTGCCTAGTGCGTCCTGATCGACGAATAGCGATATTGAGCACAAAACAAATAGCGTGCTGATCAGACCCACATTCTGAAGAAACCGTATCCAACGGCATGAGATCTGCCTCGGGCTTGCCAAAACTGTTCTAAGAAGTCAGCATCCTAGAACAATTGTAGCTTCAAGGATTTTGAGCATTGCTGACAGTGCCCGTGCCCAATCCCAAGATCCTGCAACCTCATGATAAGAAGACTGAAAACTGAACATGAATCGCATCACGAGCAAAGATGACCACTTAGTTCGACTTCAAACTTAACACTGTTGAATGGCCTCTCCCTTAGTTAGTGTATTATTCAGGCATTTGACTGCGTGGTTGTTGTGTGCGGCTCTGCGAAGAGCCTCGCTGCGGCTCCAAAGTCACGGGGTTTCTCAAATGCCACACCAACGTGGTAGATACCAGCGAGGTATAAGTGATTTGACTTGGATACTCTGATCTAAGTTATACGATCTATCTTCTAGGAAATTACACATATTGGAGCTGTGGATGGTTAGAGAAATACTTGTCAAGCGAAGGTTCAATGTTATGAATCAGTCAGATATTCATGGAACAAATTTAATCTGCATAACCAGATTCAGCTGTCTGCTGTGAAGGTCATACAGGAAGTTTGGGAATATATCCTCTTTTGTTGATCTGGTTGGTAGACCTCCACTGGCGTTATGGTTGCCACTCAATTTACCCATTCCTATCGAAATTTGATCGGATATGAAGTAAACCAAATAAACAACATAGTAGTAGCTATCCATCGAGACAAGCGGTAGCAACGGCAATAGCAATGTAGGATGCTTGTGTAGCATCCTTGCTGAGGACGTGACATGGTCGACTCGCCGCAGCACATGTTCCCAACCGCACCGCAACATTAAGATGAGGGCGTGGCTGCTATACGACATCTTCCCCACGCACCAAAAGCATAGACACAGAAATGCGTGAACTAGAACGAATTCACGAGCATTATCTCAAACGAGAGCTTTTAAGGCTTCAGATAGACCAAGAAGTGGATACCCTCAATGACTTCAAGAATATATCGCAATTCGGACCGCCATTCGTTGACGCTGACGGAAGCTCCCCGACGGGCAATTTCCCCATTCTGCGCCAAATGTTCAACGACTGTGTGAAGACATTTCCGTTCATTTCAGGAGTAGACGAGAAGCAATTTTGGGTTGATACTGTCCAGAAATTTGCCCAGGAGTTTGCCAACAAAGAGATATCTACAAGTGGTGATCGTGCGGAGGAGACCAAGCGATACAAAATGGGCATCCGGCTCAAACGGATGATATTGTTATACACTGCATCAGGACTGAAAACGACAACAGACGAGAGCGAGTCGAAGGTACCACGAGTGAGTGAGCGCGGCATGGAAACTGCTCACCTCGAAAAGCCGGTCGAGTTCATCAACGGCTATCACCTTAACGTGAGTGGGGTGCGGCAGATCACAGTAAAACGATTTCTCAATACAACAGAGCATTCTGAGTTTATCATTCGGACCGAGATGGAAAAGATAGAAGGGGCTCCAGTGGTGTATGTCGCTCGAAGATATGGTGAATTTCAAGAACTGGATAGAGCATTGAAGAAGGAGTTTCCAGGAAAGCAGCTCGCCCACCTGCCATCGAAGAACAAAAGCTCGACTGTGCTCGCCAACGATAGCGATGACGAGGAAGACAGTGGTGTATTAAAACGAGAACGGCAGCGAACAGCTCTACGTGGGTATTTACGGCAATTGCTAGAAATTGGTCCGGTATCACGCTCTCAAACATTTCTGGAGTTTTTGTTCAGGGACCAGGTACGACAATTAACTCCGGATGAACAGCAAGATATCAAGGCAAGAAAAAAGATGGATCAAATCCGAATCAACAATCAGCTCAAGTTCTTCGAAGTTGCTACGGCTCGAGCCCGGAAACTGGAGGGTTATATTGCTGAATTCAAAACAGAGTTATTAGCTCCACAGGGCCTCCAGCGACTGTTTTCTGAAATCACTCATAAAGCCACGATCCAAGAATTATCACCAAAGTTTCAGAAATTCGTTGAATGGGCCGTCATTGAGTTCGCCGCAACTTTGTACCACATGTTTGTGGCTACGGATACGTCACCCGAGTTTTATTCGCAAATCCGCCGCATTCATGGATTGGTGCCATATACCGTGATGAAAGGTATTCTCAAATACTCAAATCCAGTAGCAATGATGAAAGGGGTTACGGATTTGTTTCTGGCCCAGCCGTTTGGCAAGCGGTCACTTCTCCAAAACATATTCTGGGTGGTGCTCAATGACGATATCAAGGGCCAAGACAAGCTGCTTGTCAAACTGCGAGAAAAGATTGCGCAGCCGCACCTGACGGACATTATTGACCAGTACGTGACCTCTGAGTTTGAAATCAAGCAAGCGATCCGCCACGACCCCCGAGACACTGTTCTCGTTATTTTCACCTCTAGTCTTGTGAAGGCTCCAGCTGCAGAAGCTGCATTGGTGACAAAGTGGCACGAAGCTAGTGTTTCGGAAAGCTCAAACCCGGATGAAGCTTCTGCTGATTCCTATGCCCAGCTTCAAGAGTATCTGAAATTGGCTGTGAGAAAACGCGACAAGGACAAGATGCAGGAGTTTTGGTCCGAAGATGTGACAGTAAAGCTGATTCGCGAACTGGTGACCGTGTTCTATACGCCACTAGTAAAGGTTTTCAAGACCGCTAATGTCCATGAGTCTGTGGGCGATTTCGAGCGGTTTATGAATGATATGATCAAAGTGGTAGATAGGGCCGAGGTTGATGCGGCTTCACAGGATCCAAACCAACTCGTCGAACAGTTCATCACATTATGCACAAACCATCAGCAGTCGGTATACAAATTTATCCATCAGGTATATCAAAAAGATGACGGGTTATTTTCGTCGCTGATGGACTGGGTTTCTGGAATGATTGATTTTCTACGAGATGGCAAAGGCCCGGATCACAAGTTGGATCTCCAAGCCGTCTTCAACCAAGCGAAGGCCGATCCAACCGTTGATACTGACGCCATTATCGCTGAAATGGATTCCATCATCGCTTGGATTGAAGCACGGCGGGAATGGCGGGATCAGACTTATGATACGTCACGTCGGGATGCCTGGGCCGAAGCCATGCCCAACACCGGGATCCAGGGGAATGATTTTGGGCTAGATAACGATGATCTGGCTGAGTTCCAGGCTGAGGAATTCGACGATGAGCAGTTGGCTGTGTTGAATAAGCATCTTGAGCCGCCTCAGCGGCCAGAGATTGTGGAATCTCCGAAACTTCTGGGAATGTTTGAGAAGGAATTAGAACGAATCATGTAAAATGTATTGCAACCCAGAATGATCAAATGTAATAAACAGCATCATCATCATTGATTACATCCAGGTCTGTCCGAAGTATGTCTCGGAACAGGCAAGGTTTTTAGGATACGTCATTGCATGTTCCAGATTTCTTCTCCTTTCGAGCGATGAGATCATGGTGTGCATATCGCGGCGTTGCCCAAAACGGCAGGAGCTGTTATCAGAGTTTTTCCGAACAGTGGCGACAGTGTTTTCTATTCATTGAGAAAGTCCGATTGTTTCGGCCGATTCGATGATCTCGGATCTCTTGGTAAAACAATGTAGCGCCGAGTCTTTTTTTTATTCCGTTTGCCCGGGTCTAATCCAGCGCTTATTTTTTGGTGGTCTAAGCGCTATAGTCAATTCAACTAGTAATCGTATAACACTTATCAACCAGACATCAATTGATATGGCCTCGCTTGCTCAGCCGATCTAGAACCTGGAACTGCTCATCGATATCATCATGCAGCGAGTGTCCCGGCGACTCATGCACGGTTGATCCGCTCGGCCCATGAAGAATTTTCGCCCTGGCGCCAGGGCGCGTGTTTTGGGAGCGCCGCGGCGCTTGTATTGCGAGGCTAAGTGGCGACCGAGTTTCCCAACGCTTCTCTGCTTGCGCAAGCAGATCCGGGTGCGCCAACGAGATGTTACCAACATCGCCAAAAAAGTAACAAGCAATTTTAGGATGGACACAAAAAAAAAAGTATAAAATGCCTCTTGTCCGCCCTCTGAAATTGGTTTCCGGTTCCTTATCATATCCAACGTTCAGAATACTTCCACACAACAACATGTCTTCTGTCGCTTCTAAAATCACAAACCGAATCAACAACTTTGGGTTGAATAACACACAAGCCACCGCTGGCTCTGACAAGCGATTCCGAGTATGCATTGTGGGTTCTGGTAACTGGGGTACAACAATTGCCAAGATTGTATCTCAAAATGCTGCTGAAAACCCATCATTGTTCCACAAGGAAGTCAACATGTGGGTGTATGAAGAGCAGATCAATGGTGAAAAATTGACTGATATCATCAACACCAAGCATGAAAATGTCAAATACTTGCCAGATATTGCTCTGCCAACCAACTTGATCGCTGTTCCAGATATTAAGAAGACCGTTGAAGGTGCCGACTTGGTTGTATTCAACATTCCACATCAGTTCTTGCGGAACATCTGCAAGCAATTGAAGGATGTGGATCTTGAAGGTGTCCGAGCTATCTCTTGTCTGAAGGGTCTTGAAGTCTCCAAGGAAGGTGTTTTGCTGTTGAGCGATTACATTAAGGAAACCTTGGGTATGCACTGTGGTGTTTTGTCCGGTGCCAACTTGGCTCCAGAGGTTGCCAAGGAAAAGTTCTGTGAAACTACCATTGCTTATGACCGACCGGACGATTTCTTCGATGGTGATATCGATGCTACTATTCTTAAGACTTTGTTCCAACGAACATATTTCCACGTTCGAGTGTCCACTGATGCTGCTGGTGTCAGTATCGGTGGTGCTTTGAAGAACGTTGTTGCATTGGCCGCAGGCTTTGTTGAAGGACAAGGCTGGGGTGATAATGCGAAGGCTGCTATCATGCGAAGAGGTTTGCTTGAAATGATCAAGTTCAGTGCCACTTTCTTCCCATCCAGTAAGCCAGAGACCTTTACTGAAGAATCTGCTGGTGTCGCTGATTTGATCACATCTTGTGCCGGGGGTCGAAACCACCGAGTGGGTATGGAAATGGCCAAGACTGGTAAGCCAATTGAACAAATTGAAAAGGAATTGCTGAATGGTCAATCAGCCCAAGGTTTGGCTACTACTCAGGAAGTCAACGAATTATTGACTGCTCGAGGCATGTTGGACGATTTCCCATTGTTCACTTCTACTTATAAGATTGCCTTTGAAGGCATGAGCATTAACGACTTGCCAGCTTACTTGGAAGACTAGTCTCTTTATTTTACTATCTCATTAGTACTTTGCATTGTTCATAAATTATTAGGTGTAATGGATTTTTCAAACACAAAAAAACAGATTGTATAGATTAATTACATTTTTGTCATTTCGATATATGCAGATTGGTCATTATGCGGCTGAGAATCACGACGACTTTGACTTCTCAATGTTATTCTGAATATGTTTCCTTAATGCAGCCAGTGGGTTTTTTTGAAACTCCTTGTCCTTGGTAACAATTTCAAATCGTTCGATCTCTTTTTTCACTACCGTCTTATTGGCTTTCTTGCTGGTTTTAGGATCGACCGGTTTCCCTTGTTCTCGAACGAAACCCGTCACTTCTTGTACCTCGGGAAGTGTACTCAATAAATCACCAAGATTACCCTGTAATTGCTGTTTTTGCTTTCTATTTTGTCGTCTTCGTGATGATTTCGAAATGCCATCGTTTTGACCCGCCGCAAGCTTGCTTCGGAATGCAGTACTTTTCGTCTCATGCTTGTCCTTCTTGCTCAGCTTTTTTCGCTTCAAAAACGGAATGTCCGCAGGATCGATCTCCATAGGCTTTACTGTTGACCGGTGCGCCATGATTTGTTGTTTGTTCTGGTATTTGGTTCTTTTGGTCTCTAATGCGTTAATGATCTAAGAAAGATTTTCATTATGCGCTGCTGCTGTCTCTAAAGCCTCCCAGTGTATCCAAGGTCGGCAGTTGGGAGGCGTCCAGACTGGTCACGTGACGGTTTGTTGGGGCGACTGAACTGACCGGGAGAGCGAACCCCAATGGATGCGTCGAGCTGCTATTATAACGGGGTGGTCTAGCTTGGATGGCTTGTTAAACTCGATAAGCGAAAGAGGGGTATTCGGTGTGGAGGTCTGTGGACGGCGAAGTTGTTGGGGATTGAACCAAGAAAGGAGGGGCTCGAGGGGGGTTCAGGCCCGGTGGTCATGCCACCTGGGTGCGGCTCACCATTGCCGGCGCCTAGCCGCTTGTCCAAACCCGGATCGTGCCCAGAGCCGCCAACGCGTTGGCATGTTGCAGCCGCAGCATGATTCGGTCGATAAAAACCCGCTGCGCTCGGCTTTTTTTCTTTACTCGCTTCGCTCGAGCTTAGCTCGGTAATCGCTACGCTTGATTTGCTCATCGACAAACAGACAGGCAGGTGGATACGTCGAGCGAAGCGAGCAAAAAAAAAAAAAAAAGCCGAGCGCAGCGGGTCTTTGAGAGAAGAGGATTCCATGGGTTGCGGCTAATATCGGATCATCACTGCGAGGACAGTAGCAGTGGTGGGCTAACAGGAGGCATGAATCTGCGGCTCGCATGATGCGAACGGCAGCATCAACAGCGGAACAGACTTCCAGGAGTGGGCTAGTACCGAGACAATCTTTTCTTGTGGCATCATCTGGTCGCAGATGATCTGCGTTAAGGAGGTGAAAATGCTGCCTGAGTAAATGGACTGATGTGTTTTGTTTCAACGCTTGGACCAATTGGAGTGGTGAGACAGCAGATAATGATTCCTATCTTGGAATTGGTGACTATCCCGGGTAACGATGCTCCTGGAAACACAAAGTTACGCAATTCTTCGCTTTACAGCTTGCTCCACGCCGCGGGTGGGTGGTGCGGCTCAATCTCAAGATGTCATCTCTACACCACTATATAATGAGCTAATTTACGCTCGATATTTTCTGCGCGTGTACACTGCGTATAGTAGTGAGCAATTGCTCAAATTACCGCTCAAACATCCGTATGGACTGGTTGCCGATGCCGGATGAAAAGCATGGTGGGCGACGACAAAGACCAAACCTCCCAGCTGTGGGCCGCAAATCCACGGAGCACTACACAAAATTCTCACCCCATTCACACATAAACACACACCACACCATACACACAACCATGCTACGATTGTCACCACTAAGACAGGGGCTGTCTCCGATTCGAAGCATCCGTGGTATCCACACCACCAAGCCGTTGTTCCAGTCGCAGCAGCCTGCAGGCATGAATTGGAACGAATTTCTAGCGCTTCGTCTGCGGCGACGAAAGCTCAACGTTGCATGCTCTTCCTTGACGGCTCTTGGAGGTGTCGCTATCGGCTGGGGCTTCATGGCCAACATTGAGATCGATCCAACCGAAATGATTATGGGATTTGATCCGTTCATTGTGATGGCTGCTGGGTTGGTCGTGTGCGGTGGCGCCGGTTACCTCGCAGGCCCCACTCTCGGCGACATTGTGTTCAAGATGATGATTTCCAAACAGGCAAAGGTGTTTGGAGTCAAGAATGCAGAGTTCTTGCGACATGTGCAGAAAAATCGACCAGATCCTCGAAAGCAGAGTTATGGTAATCCAGTGACTGACTTTTATGGTGAAAAGATCGGTAGTCTGAAGGATTATCGACGATGGTTGCGAGATGGCAAAGCATACAAGCGAAAGAGTGAGAAGTTCTTGTAATGTGTAATCAAAACCTGATTATATTAAACTATGTAAATATCTATCCAGCTTTTTTTTTTTTTTTTTCAAGTTTCTCTCTTAGACAGAACCGTTCTTGCTCTTGAAAGTCCAGTGTGGGGTGTCAGCCTTGAAAGCAACGCCCAATTCCATCAACTTCTCAAAAGCAGAAGAGAAGTCCTTGAAAAAGAGATCTTGGTCCTTGGCATACTTGACAGACCATTCCTTGAACTTCTTGTCTTGGACCATGGACATGTCGGCTGGCAACATCATCAAGCTGTTAGAGGAATCGTCCTGGAATTGCTTTGGACCGTCCCACTTTCGAGTGTGCCACTTTTGTTCAACCAACAGCTTGAAAAAGTCATTGGTAAACACAGTTGGGGAGAAGGTCCATGGACCGTCGAACCCAGATCGGTCGCTGTGGCATCGGCCCAAGGCGTGGGCACCGATCAAAGCGACGATTTCTTGATCAGAGAATCCCATTCGGTAGAAGATATCTCGAACATGCTGGGCACCTTGGGCACCATCTGGCAATCGACCATCGTTGGTGGTTTTTTCGATTGAGCCGTCAAGTCGGCCAGCTCGCCATCGGATTTGAGGGCCTTGCATTTCTTGAATGCTGCAAATACCAGCCAAGGTGTACAAATCACCGTAGGAGATCCATGGAAATGCATCGTGAATTGATTCCAGGAACTTCTTAGCCACGTGCAAACCAGCATTGGCATCGTATCCAGCCTCCTTTTCGAATCGAATAGTACCTGGACCAGACCCACCGTCGCCAGCATTCTTGTCGTAGGTACCGGAAGCATGCCATGCTAGACGAACCAAGACTGGGCCATAGGAGCCATCTTCATATTCATCTTCATCTTCCAATTTCTTGGCAATTGCTTGATAAACCTTGTTGTAATCCTCGAAAGTGGCCGTATCAGCAGTCAATGATGAAACAGAACCACCTTGTTGACTGTAGTAGTAGTAACCACCACCACCCAAAGCTGCCACCAAAACAGCAGCAATTACACCTCCGCTACCACCAGACTTTGGTGGAGGTGGGGGTGGTGGAGTCTTGGTCTCCTCGGCAGCTGGCTTCTGAGCTTGAGTGGCGTTGAATCGCACCAAAGCAGGTCGCACGAAGCTCTTGCCTACTTGTTGCCGCAAAATACGGCCAGATTGTTGACGAAGTCGAAGCATAATGAAAGAACAATTGGGCTTGTAAGTGTTGTGAATAATTCCAAGTGGAAGGTGTGACTAAAAGAAAGAAGGAGAGGGAATGTTTGGCTTTATCAATTGATTCCGTAAGCAGTTTGTAGCGGCCTCGTCCGTTATATACTGGGGCACGGTCTGGAGCTCTTCTGCTGCAGGCGATGCATTTGTGTGGGGTGCGCATGCACTGTCCCAGCCAATCAACGGTCGAGGTTTTGTAATGCTTAAGCTTAAGCGCCGGGAACAAAAACTAGACGCGCGCGATAATTCTCGTGTGGCTGGCTGTGCGCATGCGCGCGCATGCAGAACGTGAAAAAAAAATACCTTAGTGAGCCCAGGAATCGATCTCACCGAGGCGCATATATATTTCAAAATGGATATCTTTGCTGGGGTCCAAACAGAGATTGACCAGAATCAGGTCGTCGTTGATGCTATAAAAGAAAAGTTCAAGCTTGTGGATGAAGGGTATCGTTGTGCAGGCCGTCTACTAGCTAGTATTCATACAGAGCCTCCTTCGAAACTCAAGATCATCGGCAATAATGTAATTTCATCCCAGCAATTCAAAGATTTGAGAGAAGCACTGCACGATTTGGCTGAAGAAACAGGCAAACATCCTTACTACAGGTACAACCAGCTCTGGAGCAGCACAATTCAGAATTGCGCCTACTTGGTGCTCATGTGTGCATGGCTCGAAAACCAGATCCTGGCGACACCGCAACAAGTCACCGAAACTTTGCAACTTGAAAACAGCATTACTACCGAAGAATACTTGCATACCCTCATCAGTGTGGTTAATGAGCTATCGCGGTTGGCCACCAACAGTGTCACAGCAACTGCGGCGGCGAATGCCGGGGGCGCTGAGGAGAACTACTCGCTACCTGTCGACATTGATCGATGGATGAAGCATGTGCAAGCCGGATTTTTATCATTGAACCTGAAAAACGACTCGCTACGACGTCGATCTGATAGCATCAAATATGACGTGAAGAAGGTGGAAGAAGTGGTATACGATTTGGCATTGCGTGGATTGATCATTAAATAGCGAGAAAAAAATATTACAATACGTTTGCTTTGGCCTTTTGGAAAAAGAGGTTCTCGATTTTGCTTCTTGATGTGGACGCTGACTGAGATCGTAGCACCCCGATAGTTTGAATCACCCACTTGCGACCATCTTGTTCAAACAAGATGGGCTTAGTGATTTTCTCTGTGATAGCGGCAATGGCACTGTCGAGAGCCTCGGCCATGACCTTGGTCTCCATATACAAATCATCGTACTTGTCGCCGTCAGAAGCTGAAATTTCAATCAAGCCGCGCAGAATGGGGCGTGAATCGGTCAAAATGTCCACGGCGCGCCGCACGTCGTCATTGGACATGGCCTGGAGGCATGCCTCCAGATTGCGTGCGGCGGCAAGCTGCATACGTCGCGCCACTATATGCGGCGACCGTTTTTGAGCGGCAAAGAATACTGGGACTGAGAAAATATTGTCCATTGCGTTGCCATGAGCGTAAACAATATCGCCACAGATTGGCGAAGGTGGAACGTCAAAATGCGCAGATGTAGCTGAAGGTGGCGGCAGCATCAGTTCATCGCTGCTGTAGTTATTGAGTCGTACTGTTGCCGTTCCAGCTTGTCGTTCCACGTAATCTTGATCAGAAAACCCGCCATACGTCGTTCGAACTTTGAACAGCGGCAAGACGTCGTCATATTGCCGGTCGATGATTTGCCTTGGCGGGATTGCGACTTGTACCAAAAATGATCGCGTCTGACCAGCTGCTAAGTTACCCAGTGGCATCTGCTTCAGGTTCGATGGCTGGTATGACATTATGGGTCTGACTGGCTTGGACCCATCGTATGCTTCCAGCACGTTGATGTTGACCGTTGTGTCACACCCCTTGACGCTTGTAATACCGATGGAATCGTTCAGATCGATCTTCAATCTAGTGGATCGATGTGTGAACGACTGATCGGTCATAAACCTTCCAATCATGCACTCGGGTAGCTGTTTCCACTCCTGGACATAAAAGTATGTACCGTTTGTCGACACACTTGTTCTGCCGAGAACATCCGGATTGTGGTTGAGTGTGACGCCAAATGTATGGACTACGATCTGTGATTCAGCACACTCTTCGACAACTTGTTCATAGATCGCTGGACTGGCGAGTTTGTGACAAGTGTCATGTATTAGATAGACAATAGAGATTGGGTTGGTGTTGCGGCGTGATTCCAGAAGCTTCATCGCACTTGACAGCCCCTCCATGAGATCACCAGTGCTATTTATTGGCCACAATGAATCCACCTCGGCAGCCCATTCGCTAGCAGAGTAGTATTTCTGCATGGGCACGGAGTACGATTCTTTTCCGTAGACAACCAGCCCCAGCCGATCTAGGGGGTTCATCTGAGACAAGACCATCTTGATGCTAGACTGGATCGACGCCCACTTGGGACTGCTGGAAACACCACCTGGAACTGCAATCACCAAATCCACCGGTGCTCGAACCATTGGAACAGGGAAATTATCAATAAGCGGAGAATAAAGCGGGCTAGTTGGGTCTTCGTCAAGATCCAGCTCGAAACACAGCTTGTGATCTATCAGCGCCGCATGCCACACTTCCAGCTGCCGTTGATCGCGGTTGGCCAAATGCAGTGATGGGATAGCCCGATCGCTGGTACTCAGCCGCAGAACCCATGTTGATGTTGTGGGGACCATCTCTACACCGGTCAGGTCGCGCTCCACGTTCACAGTCGCCTTAACGTAAGCCGGCTTGCCAAGCTCATGACCCCTGAGATCTGTCGAATAGTCCCGCACACACACCAGGATCCGCTCAAACAGGTAGCACGTCACTTCTTGGTGGTTGGCAAATTCGTCGCGACTCATCACAAAATGTCCATAGAGGCGCAGAGACCCAAATAGATCAAAGTTGAGACGTTTCCAGTCATGTATCTGGCTCTTGAGCTTGTTTGCAATACCCAGGCGTGCTCGTATGTCTGTTTCTGTTGGCTTGTAGTGCACGGAGAATGCGTCTTGAGGTACAGACACGCTGATTAAATATGATGCGTATCTGTCCGACGACCCAGACAAAGTGACAGAATCAACTTCCGACTCAATGGTGACAATTGGGGCTAACATCCGAGAGCTGGGGCTATTGTTACTGGCACCAGTGTAGTTGCTGGCATCAGAAGCGAATCGGCCAGCGGTCAAGGTGCTGGATCTGTTCCTCTCGACCAAATGAAACGGCGAACCGAAGACCGATGAAAGTTCGCATTCTGAAACAGAAGGCAAGCGGCCCTTGCGACTGCGGTTGGTGCTTGGAGGTGTGGAAGCCTCAGAGCTTGCTGGGTTGTGGGACCTAGGGGTGTGCGGCGTTGAAACAGACGGCGCCGAATATGGTGAAACTTGCGGATCTTCATTCAAGATCTTACCTTTAATCAGCTCATGCTGCACCAGTTTGTTCATAGGTTGCGCCACACTGTCGCAAGTCGGACATGCTGGGAAGCTGTCCTCAGGTCTGATGCAGTCCATGTCGATACTGATCATCTGGCTCAGACACTCGTAATGGGCAACGTGATCGCATTCAAGTGTCACGACTTTTTCCCCCGCCATGATATAAGCGAGTGGTTCTTCACAAAAGCAGCAAGTGCCACCTTGCAGACTTTTTGCTCGCTTAGTGGTGCTGTAAGAAAGGCATTGCTTTGCTGGTTGCAGTGCTCTCCTAGGCTGTTCTTGAATTCGGTACGTAGGCTGCATGTACTGTGGAGGTGCTAGTTGAACCTGCTGATGACGCTTGGGGTTCATAAACTTTGTCCGTTTAGGCAATTTGAGCGGCATTGTCACGGTTGGCGCATCGCTCACCGTTAACCTAGTCAGCACCACGCTGCCATTACTACTACTTGTGCCGCTGGTCGTGTTGCTGGACCGACTGTTGTTGCTGCTGTTGGAATAATGGCTGCTGGAGCGGGGAGTGCGAGGCGATTGTGGGAAAGTGGAAACCGTTGGACTTTCTGCAAGTAAATCTTGCAAACTAGATTCTGTTAGATCCACATATCAAAGATCTCTCATACCTGAATACAATTGGCTGAGCGGACATTTTGGATAACTAAAAGTGGGAAAACGGGTCCAGTACCAATTAGAGGAGACTCGTTGATTTATATTGGATACGATGAAGAGAGCGCCAACCAAAAGAAAAGTCACGAGGCTGCTGACTGTTGCTTTCGGAAACGCACTAGAACAGGCGTGATCGTCAAGCAGCACTAATGCACCACAAGTGTATCAGATTTATTGATAACGGACGTATCCCGATGTGCAGTCGCCACCCAAGACATGAATGCGGGGCTGAGAGATGGGAAATGAAATGAGGCTCCTTGGCTGATTGGCCCGATGAGCCTCATTTCGGCTTTCTGGCCGCGCGCCGGTGGAACATTTGAGGCAAGCCGTTTGGTTTGAGGCTCAGGTACAGCTCGTTAATGTTGGGTTCGGTTCTGGCAAGACAGTGAAGGCATTCAAGATTTCAGAAGGACTTGCCAACACTAAAGATTATTTTGATCCACGGCATCTTGCAAGCGTAGGCCCTAAAGAGGAATGGTCGCTGATTGATCTAAACAACATCGATGAGAGGTGCGCCGGCGGGTATTCAATTCAGTGCATTGCATTAATTGGTAATTATTTTAGAATCCGGGAGACCAAATGCAGAACCAAGTATTCCAATGCTCGGTGTCAAACACCCTAGAAGTGCGACTGCTTTGGAGTGGAGAGGGGATGGGTTGATCCCTTGAGAAAGGTGGGAGCCATGGTAACGTGCTGCAAGGTAGGGCTGGTCGTTGGCCTAACGCCGGCTTCTGCAGGTCGCACCCAAAAAGGCGCTGCAATGTGTCCGCACCTGGACACATGCATGATATTCGCAAGCTCTGTTTTTGTGTTAGCTTGAGCATTACAACAGTTATGGCCCGGAGAGGACAAGGAGAATCGTGCAACGTCGTGCTAGACCCCGTCATGTCCTTCCAAACTCAGCTATAGCTCCCATTAGGTGTGGGCTCATTCCTTCAGACAGCTCATGATCTTATTTGAGAGAAGGGATCCCGCTGCAGTCGGCGCTTCTTTTCTACCTCTATACACTGGATGTCATCAGGCTGGCTAAAGCTGCCCTCTGGACCCTTGGCGATCGATTCAGCATCGCATTGCCAGACCAATACGGAGCATACCGAGAATATCGAGCGTAGCAAGAAAACAAAGAATTAAAATATATATATAGTGTAGCGAGTGCATGTCCCTTTGCAATCACTGGCGACAACAGCCGCCAGGGTTGGGTTTCAAGCCGCGTAGTCGTGTTGAGTGCGGCTTTATCGATCCGCGTATACCAGTTTCCACTGGACGGTATCAAGTACGGCTACACGCAACCGAAGGCTGTGGACATATTAACCCTCCTTGAATGCAAAAAATGGGCAGTTCAGCAGCTTGCTGGCCATCTGATGGAGCCGCTTTAGCTCAGTATCTCAACGAGCGGCTGAAACAATAGAAATGCGTATCAACAACAGAAGGGTTGAAAACTCACACTGCCAACAGCCGGGTTCGTAGGAGAACGCTTCCTACAGGCCAAAAGCTTCTTGGCCCAACGTAGTAGAACAGAACGCGATCATGCGCCCCTAACTCGGTGGACCGAGTTCGGGACAGCGAAGCATTTTCGAGTAAATGAACTGGGACCACAAATTACGCCCAGATTTGCGGGGACCTTGCTGTATGACTGTCCATAAGTAAATATCAATTCTTTGGCCCGTTGTAGGAATGCAAAAGAAGTTTGGATGAATGGACACGGTGTGCGGTATCGGAGGAGCGTTGGCTGGTTTTTTGGCCGATGCGGGGATCTTCACAAAACTACGGCATGATCAAGGAGACCACGACGGAAAAGATGCTATCAATGATGAAGGAATTCACCGTCATTCTTTGGAATATTTTCCCAGTCAAGTTGCAGCTTTACTACTACAAATATGTCTGTAGAGGATATGCATTAACAGCCCCTCACCGATCGTCCCCGCACCGTTGGACCCACCAAAATGGTGAGCCCGCCGCCCTCGCCACATTTCATCTCGACGAAGCTTCCAACCTCTAATAATTATGGATATCCCACCTGAGATCTGGATATCAGTACTTGAGAACCTGGCTTTGACAGATTTGAAATCTGTTCGTCAGACAAGTTCGTATTTTGCATCATGCTGTGATTCCTTCCTGTGGCCGCACCTGTTTGTGTCAGTGTACTGTCGCGGGCGTGACGAGTACAATTCACGGCACCTGGAACCAGATATACCGGATACAAAGATCTTGATCGACGGATCAAGAGTCAAGTGTGCATTAGAGAAGTCCTTGCCCTGGAAAAGGTTCGAAAAGGTCACTATTTCATTCGAACATTCGAGACTCCCGAAAGATTTCGACAATGAGACTATGAGTCTTTTTTGCCGGCTCATCAACAGCATTGAAAAGCACGGCCAGTTCGAATCTCTTCAGATTCTCCATCATACAGCATCACAAGAACGACCCGGGCTTGCAGAAGCTGTGGAAAGCTTGGCGAGGACGCATATTTCAAAGCTGTCCTTACTGCAGCTTGGTGGAAAGTACGCTGCCGACGGAAAGGAAGGTGCCGTGATGCTTCGCCTAGTAGACTCATATCTCAAGCAAGACCGCTTTCGCCGTCTAGATCTTCTTGCAACGAATTTGACGTTTGCCGAGCGTACGGCGGACAGACTCGATCTACATGCAGAAGATATGCTCAAGAGCTTGAGTGATGGAATGCTCTCCGCCATCACGGTACTACGCCTACATTACCGAAGTGAACCAACCCTGTTGGCAAGGCAAAGATCGGCAAACGTCCCTGTTTGTCGTAACCTGAGGCGGCTGGAGTTGGAGAATTGTGACTATTTCTTAAAGCCAGCATGCATCAAAGCTCCGATCTTAGAAGAACTGGTGCTCCATCGAATGCGGCGGGTATCCACGATATCAGCATGCAGGGATGCATTTGGCAAAGATCTCAAGATTATAGTTGAGCAATTCATGGGGCCAGTACCGAGACCTCAAGATTGGGATGCATTGTGTGCAATCACAGTACATTCACTCTGTATGTTGGCTGAAAACATACCGGTAATGTCTCATTCAAGCGGCGTCTCAGATACTATCAAATACGTGAAACTCGTGGTTGGCCATCGGGTTACAACTGTGAAATGCCCAAATGAGGACTTGCTGGCACTTTTTCAATCATGTCCAAATCTAACTCAGGCCGTTGAATTTCAAGTCGACTTTAATATGCTGCAGAATGTCAGCTGCAGACAGTACGCGAGAGTTCCCCATACGCATGCACCCGATGATGGCGGTCCAGATCGTGTACATGTGCATTTGGATGAGCTACAGCGAATAGAACGAAACAGAGGCAAGTTCAACTGGCATTGCAGCCATGTCACTAAGAAAATACCCACAACTCGACATGATTTACTGTCCAGTAGCTGGTAGGCACATTGAAATTCGATGAAGGACAAACCAAGGTTCCAATCAATCGAGACACTGACAATTTCTCAACAGAGTCTTGTATTCGCATTTTTACGTACGGGTTAGGGGTGAATGAATGAGAAAAGCCTGATGCCGCAGCCAAGTGAAATTGGGGAGTTATACGGCCACATCGGCCCGTGACCTCTGGCCGCATACAGATTCTCATATCAGGAGGCATTGTAATTAAGTGATAGCTTTTGTAAAGTTGCCTCTGCGATGCAAGAAAATAAACCGCGGTTTGAAACGGTACGAAATGAGACATTTAAGCGGCTCACGGGGAGCGGTTCACCCTCCAAAGCACATACGATACCACAGTTATAATTCCGAGTATAAGGCCAGTGATCTGAGCCGGACTGGGAGGCGATTCCGAGATCCATGAATCAATGGTCTGCCACGATGCTGCAGGTAAAATGTTGAAAATCTTGTCCTTGACCTGGAGCACAGCGATGTACGCTGCTGCAACAAGGGCCGAGATTCCGACACATGAGCTCCCTCCAGCCTCATAGCACAATGCTCCAAATCCTGCACCGGCTATAGCCCCGTTGAAAAATATCTTCCCCAGTGGCGATTCGAACGCTTCCAGCGCTACAGACTGGATGTTTTGCAGCTGTGTCATTCTCGGTGGAGTGTTTGTGGAGAAACCAAGTCTCTCTTGGGAAAATTAACGAATTATGCGGACCCGCTGCGACGACATCGGACTTGGCCGAGCGGTGAAGTGCGGCTACGCTATGGCCAGAGAACACTGTTCCAACCTATCAGATATATCCCCACGCGCCGCAGGGGCATATATGCAGTTTGATCTTAATACCGAGCATAGCGAGAAGAAAAAAGAGCCTAGCGCAGCGGGATCTTTGAGAGAGAAAGATCCCGCTGCGCTAGGCTTTTTTATTTTGCTCGCTACGTACGCTCAATATGCCCCTCGCATGATCCTGCTGCGCTTGGCTATTTTTTATACTCGCTACGTACGCTCAGTGTGCTCGGTATGTTCGGTATTCGTGATGTAGGATTTTGCTTAGCAGATAAACGGTATGCTCTCTGCCTCGTTATATCTATACCTCTCGTATTCGAGAAGTAATCATTCTAGCTGTGTTTCTATCTTTATCAGCGGCTTACTTAGATACCCTATACCTAGGGTCTACACAAGATGTTAGTGCGGCTGCTATAGATGACCCACTGATGTGCAAGCGCCGGCCTGCGGACCCCGCACTGAGTGAGCCGCACGTATTCGACCGTAACTAGGCTAGTATGCTCACTGGCTGGAAATTATATCAGTGGTACATTCGGGCATCAAGAAACTCCTCATGGATTTAATTATTCTGGTCAAAGGTCATACAATGACCTTTTGATGTGGTTGACAAGGTTAATACTATGCGGGCGACTACCAGGCCCCGTGAAGCCTGAAGCGCCCTACTTCAAATTTCACGTCAACTTGTTACATGAAGTCAAGCTTATCAAAAGTCACACTGCGAGCGTTAATTCGGCATACCCAAGCATATACATACGTCATAAAGTTGAATGCTCTCCTGGCGCTATTATCATCGATGGGAGGAATTCAGGGGTATTCGCCTTGCCCAGGGCACCACTCCACATTGGAATTCTACCACAACTCATTAGCGATAGATGTATATACCTGAAAGAAACATTTAATTATAATTCCAAGCTATCTTGACTTGTATATATGTATTTAGACTAATAATAAAATCTTCGGAAACTTTCATACGAGTCTACCACATACCATTCCGGCTCGGCCGAGGGTGTCAAACCTCCCAGCACCGGTGCCGTGTTGCGCTCGAACAACGCAAAACGCAACGACACGACAACACACCATTACCGCTCGTTGAAACATTAAGAAAATCGAATAGCACCTTGCTTGTCAGTCTGATATCATCTTGATATTACAGTTGCTATTCTCCGTTTGCATTGCTGCATCTATTTATTTATTCGACTTCCGCCATCTATACATCTGCATTTGTATGATTGTGGCAACCACAGGAGCTTGAAGATACTAACGATAAACAGAGGTCCATGACCACGAAAAGCCCGTCGCAATGCCGTCAATTTCGCTAAGGCGGAAGAAAACCAATGCTTCTGAAATGGATATAGAGCCAGAAGAAGACTTGGCTTCGTCGGTCTCGAACACCCCATCGATACATGAAAGCGACGCGGAAGGTTCAACGGCTCCTGGCACGGGCCAAAGCAGCCCTCGTCTTCCTACTGCCCGATTTACAGTGTTTCCTAAAGCCGTGAGAAATGTATCGAGTAGTAGTCATTTGGCAACGGAAATCACGAATGAAACCAAGAAGCAGCACAGACGATACCGTAAAAAACAGCAGCATAAAACAAGCAGCACGTCAGTAGCATCGCTGTTCTCGAAATTTCGCCATACAGAGGAGCTTACTGATGCCGACAATTCTGACAGCTGCTCTGCCAAGAACAGTAGCAGCTTCGAATTGGTGGATAAGCAGCATGGTGGGGGGCGAAATACCCCGAATTTGGAGGTTCCTGTGATAGCATTTGAGGACTGTGAAAGCAAAGTCACCTTTGACGGTCCAGCACCTACATCTCCGCCACTACCAGCCTCAGGAACTAACTCTCCATTGCAACGAACTGACACCAGTCGGTCAGAATTGCTTGAGCCAAAAGATCAGAACCAGAGCCATTCGTCTCAAGATCGAGAGCGGAGACTGACCAGCAATAGCAATAGCAATAGCGAGTCGGCATTGTCGACAAGTACATTCAAGCTGCCATTGTCAAGACTGAAAAAGAAGACTGTGTCCATGCTATTTTCAGATCCTGTGTTCGATCTGGAAAAGAGAACCAGTACGGAACGACTTAATAGCGAACAACAACAGCAGCAGCAACAAGAGCGTACTTCAGATTCTTCAAATGGAACCGAGACTGCCAGGCCGTTTCCTCTGATTAGATCGATTTCGAGTCAATCGACTCAACAAGATGAATCACCCCAAGAATCGCCAAAGACACGACAAAGGTCTAGGACTTTGAATTCATTAAATGATGAAGGAGAGAGCCCAAGTTATTCACCAAGTTTTGTCAGCAGAACGTCGTTTTCGTCGCTTTTTGCAGGCAAATTGCGATCTGAAGACGCGTCTAAGCGGGCTAGTCCTAGACAATCCTTTGCATTAACTACGCCTCAAGAATATCAATTTCAGAATCCACCAGAACGATTGCATGACGAGGCTGTGGAAGACTATTTGCATAGAATCAAGGAGCTTGGTGTCGGTAGCAGTATAGCAGCTGTGCTGAGTAGAAGTGACGACGAGTTTCACCACGATGCATTGCAGCACTATGTCACTTCATTTGATTTCAGTGGGGAGCCAATTGACATGGCATTAAGAAAGTTTTTGATGCATGCCAGATTACCTCGAGAAACTCAACAGATTGATCGCGTTCTGGATTGTTTCGCAGCGACCTATCATAAATCCAATCCAGACATCTATAATAGCGGCGAAACCGCTTACATCATTGCATTTTCGCTGATGATCCTTCATACCGACTTTTTCAATAAGAACAACAAGCACAAGATGCAAAAGACCGACTACGTTCGCAACACGTATGCCAAGGGGGTTGGTAAGGACATTTTAGAATGCTTTTACGACAATATTACATATACCCCTTTTATTCACACAGACGAGGATTTTGCACCACTGCGGATAAGACGGCCCAGTACATTCAGAACGGGGAAAGAAATGCTCGATCCTTACACGCTGTTGATGGACTGTCGATTGGAGGTTACTAGACCAAGTTTGGGTGCTGTTCTGAGTCTTGAGAATCCATATGACTATTGCCGATTGGAGGGGCCAGAAGATTTCAAATTGCTACGGCAACAGTTTATCAACGGGCCCTATTTGCAGCTAGTGAGTCAAAGGTCTCGGCCAGAGGCGTTTCTGAGTCCAGAAATGGACCCAGAGGCTGCCAACCCCGGTATTGTTGATATAAAGGTGGTAAAGATCGGCATTTTGTATCGCCGTGAGGCTCGCCGAGTGCTTTATTCTAAAAGCACTTGGAAAGAATGGGGTGCAATCTTGACAGCATCTCAATTATACTTGTTCAAAGATGTGTCATGGATCAAGATGAGTGTGTTAAGCCAGGATTCTAATGTTTCACTAAACCAGGTGAACGAGTCGAATGGCATTATTCGTGCTCCAATTGATGGGTTTCATCCAAGTGCTGTTCTGTCCACCGTGGATATTATGGCGCTGACCAGCAGCAAGGATGAAACAAGTCAGGACCATTCATTCTTATTGATCGGCAGAGGCAATTCTCAGGATTGGTTTGCTGCTGGTGATGAAGCTGACACCAAGGATTGGATGACCAAGATCAACTTTGCATCGTCTTTCAATACCTACCACATCGGGCTACAAGACTCTGAATTGGACCATCGACACTTGGTTCGTGTACAACTGGTGGACCAAAAGCTTCAAGAAATTGAGAAGAGGTGTGACGAAAAAGACGAAATGCTCGCTGATTTTTCAAGAAACGGCCGCCATTTGAAGATACTGGCACCAATTCAGCAGCGATCGCGGGAAGGGATCATTTTTGCAGCTGGCCGGCTAGCTGCCAAACTAGACTGGCATTTCATGGATGCACAACGCCTGCAGTGCTATAGATACCTGTTTGGACTCGAAAAGCAAGTGGAAAACGAATTGAGCGAGACCTGCCATCATGACGAAGAAACCGAATCGATCCCAGAGTCATTATCTTCAGTCAGTATCGCTGAGGCAAACGATATTGTCAACGAGGTTAGCGAGATCTCTGAAGAGAGTGATGCAGAAGAGCCTCGTCCTGAACAACTTGCAACTGCGGCGACTAAACCAGCCGACGAACCATCGTTCGAGGCACCAGATAACGGCACAATCACTGGCGATATTCGAGTAAGCACTCGGAACAATTCAAGCACTTCTTTATCCACAAGCTCTGTGGAGTTATCGTCGACTTCATCTCCTCCGGTTGTGAAAAAGGCGTTCCAGTCTTCACTACGTAACAAATCGGCAAGCTTCAAAGTTCGTAAGAAGGACAAAAAGCAGCCCGATGGAGATGAAAAGATCAACAGGTCTGCGTCATTGATGCGAAAGGAAAAGGGAGATTTCACTCTACATGGTAAGAAATTCAGTGTGGTCGAAGTGAACCCAGAGTTTGCAGCAACACCAAACCATCAGCGTACTGCATCATTTTCTCAAGTTCAGCTCAAGGACCGTGACATTACTCCACAACCTGGAATGCCCTTGGAACCTTCCGTCTCACTGAAATCGTATGGCACTGCAGAGTCGCAAATTTCGTAATCATCATATCGTTAAATGCTGTACATTTTTTATTATTTTATTTTATATTTTGCTCATGCCCCTGCCATCTTCTGTTTCTTCTTCACAAAATACATGTCCGTTCTGCTGGCACCAACGTTGACAACCCTTGGACACCCATCACGGTCTTTTTCCATTACTGTGCATTCATAACAATAATACGCATCGCTTACTCCAACGCCACCACAGATAATACACCGGTCACCCTGTGTCCCAAACGCACAATCTCTGCATATTCTAACTTGGGTCGTCGGATGTACATATGAGTCGCAGACTGGGCATCTTCCATCACATTTCTCACAGGCCCGGCCGATCTTAGACCCTGGCTGTTTCATGCAAGTCACCAAGTCCGGATGATGTCTGCTCATGTTTGTCGCAGTGTTGAGGATCGATGGATGGCGATGGAGGTTTGGTTTTTTATCTCCCTCCCAACGCGCGCAGCATGTGCGGCTGAGTGAAAAAAAAAAAAGCGAGATACGCGATAAAACCGGCTGTGTGTTATTGCCAATAAGGTCGCAATTTGAGCTGTAATTGAGTTATGCTTTTGTCAAAATCGACCTCTACACGTACAATACGAGTATGCACTCGAATGTCTCAAATTGAGAACTTAAATAGGACATTTGTACGATTAGAGCTCCGCCGCACCGCGTTGAGACTGGCAATTGAGTTGCGAAAAAGATCCGAATCCCGATAATTGCTCCAAAATTCGATCTAGCAGGTCCAAATGAATAGGGCTCGAGCAACTATCGATTGATTGCTTATAGGTCGCAGAAATGCCCCGCTCATGCAAATGCAGTGCCCCTCCGGTCGATCGCCCGCAGTCGGGCCGTTGCTACCGGGGACAAGGAATAACCTCATCGCCGCATCTCGAACATTGCCAAACTTTTTTTAATGCTACAGACGACAGAGGCAATCAATTAGAGTTGAGCATCTCAATTCAGTTATGCGCATAGTCAAGACTTGGGAATCTGTTTTATGCCGGACATGATTCACAAACTTTTCAACGCCGCTTGCGATATAGCAATGAGCGAGTCCCCCCGCTTTGTACGCCTCAAGCTCATGCAGCTGCGACACATGCCAAAAAAAAATAACGCACCAAACGAGTAAGTACGTAGTCCGTCAGGGCTGCCGCCTGTTACACTGGTCGGACGCAGTGGATCGCGAATATTATCTACTTTGGCCATGTGCATGCACTGCATGGCTAAGAATAGGACGTATGGTTGCGGCTTTCCGAATAACTCTGATGATATAACAAATGTTAATAATTGATGCTCTAAGAATAGGTTATACGGTGCTAAAAATTCGTAGATATTTTGCTGCTACCACGACGCACTGGCAAGTGCGTTGTTGGGCTTGTTTGCTGCATTTGAGGCGACGACATGTCATCCCCTTCATTGTCTTCCAGGATCGGCGATACATTGCCATGGACCGTAGGAGCCCAGCCTCTGTAATTCTCGTCTGTAGCTGTAGGTGTAGCTGGATCGTCAGTTGCTGGATCATTAGGGTTGTAAGTTGAATCCTCAAACTCAGCCAATCGGTTATTCTTGTTCAGCTTCTTCTTACGCTTTCGAGACCAGAAGAATACACCTGCCGCAGCAGCGAGTGCAACCGATCCTACCGGAACTGCTACTGCCACTGCCGTCTTGGATCCGCCATGCAATCCGCCCCCAGAATCGCTGCCATTGTTATTATCGGATGCCGATGCTGAGGGAGATGCGGTTGGTGTGGCACTGTGGGTACTTGAAGCACCCGTGCTTTTGGTGGACGAGGCTCTAGCTGAACTAGAGCTAATTTTAGATGCCGAAGAAGATGATGAAAATGCTTGAGAAGAGGACACAGAAGATGATGATGGCCCCACGGTAGACGAGGGCAGAATAGTTGTAGATGTGGATGTAACGTGCACTACAGTTGTCGAGGTAAGGTCGCTGCTAACGACCGAAGAGAACGAACTGGGAATCAGCGATGAAAATACCGAGGAGAACGATGACGAAATGGAAATTTTAGAGGAAAATGCACTGCTTGATGTCGGTATTCTCGAGGAATGGGTCGTGCTGGTGGTGATTGAGCCAGAGCTGGACGCCGATGAAAAAATTGAAGATACCAAGCTAGAGATTGGTACCGATGCAGAAGTGCCGGAGGCGGGTATGGACGTATTTACCGGCACTAAGTCCGCCATTGTGAACTGAAAAGAAAGAGATTGGCGATATTTTGAGGAGGAGTGAAGAAGACAAATTTGTATTTGAGTGCAGGTTGATGAGGTGATCGGTGGATCGGACTAATCTGCGCGTGGGTTGCCCGCCGCCATGCACAAAGGGCGGCCGCCGCGGTCGGTGGTAGTGAGGAACCGAAACCTTTTGATCCATCCGTTCCATCTTACACACCTCTGTTTCAATTTGTCTGTGCAACCACCACCGTGTAAATGAACCCACTATTGATAGTTATCTGTGTTGTGGTGTCTGCCATTGTGCTTCCTCAGGGCGACCTTGGATCGTTGGTCCCGTACATTGAGGCGCTACCGGCGTGTGTGCAACCGGGGGCGGTGGTATTTTGTCCTATACAAGCAATGAAGGCGCTAATATCAAAAATAGCAAGCTCAGGAGGCAATGGCCTGTATCATGCAAGTAGAAGAAGGTTATCAGCGATGTGCTGGTGACAGGCGCTTATGTCTTTGTACATCTTTGAGCGAAATTAAGGACCGATGCTATAAAGAATGCGCTGTCAGTTCAGGTATTGTATACTCGCGACAACTAGATGGATCCATCCAGGAGGTCTGTCGACAAATGCATTTGGAAGCAGGTATTTATATGGCCCCAAGTAGTATTGTTGACACCAGCAACGAGGAGGATTTGACTGGGCTGCTTGAAGATGATCCTGATGAGACGAACGGAATACCCATACCCAGACCAACAAAAACCCAAAAGGCAAAAGCCGCAGATACCATTGGAGACGAAAACTTTCCCACCCAGAAGTATGCTACCGACGCTGGTTCACTGTTCCAGAAGGCAGAGGATGCCGCAGACCAGCATCAAGAGCAAGAGCAAGATACCGGATTAGAAGGAAGTCAACGTGGCGACAGTGTTGATGACGACTATGCACCCTATGAAAATGAAATGCACAATCGAGACCATTGGTATACCGGGCGAAACAAGAAGCATAATGAATACGGGGTTGAAATTCCAGAGCGAAATGGAGAAGGTGGATTTGGAGATTCGCGAGCCCCAGATGATGAGGCGGAAGAACAGAATGAAAAGGGAACCCTAGAAGATATACCCTGGAAAGTCATTGATGAGCTAGAAGAACTTGAAGACTTGGATGGGATGGATGGATACTATCAGCTGGATAACGATCCCAATGATGCCGTTGATCGGAATGACGAGGATGGCGATTTTGATGAGTACAACGAATTTGAAGATTACGATGAATACCAAATGGAGCTAGATCGTGAGGAGCGGGCTCAACAAAGAGCGGCAGAACGAGCCCGGCGATACCGTCAATACCGGCTAGCACGAAAGCGACAGCAAGAGCGTGAACGAGCGCGAGAAATGGAAGAAACCCACCCAGACGACCCAAATTCTGCGGACGACTTTAATCGTGGACTTGAATACCAAGAACGGTATGAAAACCGGCCAATGATACCAGTCGAGCGACCAGCACAACGCCATTACGGTGCTGGGCGTGAGCAAGAAGAGGCTGCGGATCATGATGACGAAAATGACGACGAAAATAATGCTGGCGAAGACGACGACGACGACGACGACGATGGTGATGGAGAAGACGAAAATGACGATGACGACGACGATGACAATGAAGATAATATGGGCAACGAATCCGGCGGTAAAAGACCTGGAAGACTATTTCGGCCGTTTCCGATTCGACGAGGCGGACGGCCGCGTAGGCATATTGGACGGCCGCCCTCTAGACGGCAGCGCAAAGGCGTAAAGAGCGGTGGTCGACGTGGAGGGCATCATTTTGTTGATCTTGGTCCTCCGTTGTACAAGGAGCTGGATGAAAGCGGCGTCGGCGATGAGCCGCACGATGAACGGATGATGAATGCGGCGGCTCTGTCTGAATTTTGGAACAATGTGAATCCGTGGTGGCGATTCGCACAAACCAAGCCAGCGGTACCGGTACCTTTACCTGTTGTTGTGACCGAAATACAGACCATCACTGAGACTGTTGCTGTTCGAGAGACGGTTCACAAGACGGTTCAAGAAACAGTGCACAAAACGATCCCTGCAGAGGCCGCCCAACCGAGCACGGTTCACGTGGTTGAGACTGAGACAAAATTCAAGAGCTCCGTGTCTACTATCACGAACAATCATACTGTTACTGAGTCGCATGTGAAACAGATTCCTATGACCGTAGATGGCAATGAGAAGGTGCCGATGTTCACTGGACTTCAAGCGCTGAAAATGCTTGCTACTCGCTCTTATTCTCGCAGCAAGTTTCCGCGTTCAGGCGCGATGAAAAGCAGTGCTGGCGATCTCCATTACTCCTTTCCTGCTTTGATCTATAGTTCTATTGCTATGGCTATACTTTTATTTGTACTTGTATAGAGGCGGCGAGGCGATTAATACACGTGCGGCAGAGTGTTCCGTTATGTTCCGATCTTAGGGCCGAGCCGAGCTTCGGATCCTGAGCCGGGCCGCCCCTGGTTAAATTTTTGACCACATTATGTAGTCACCCTCCGTCATGAATCACCTTTTGTCCGAACAACATGACAGACAAGGTCATCCAAGACTTGTCTATAGATCCTAATGCCATCCCAGCCAAGATAGAGCTGCCAGAGTGGTTTATGCCTTACCGGCTGTCCACTTGTGCATACTTGGCCTCACTGTACAGTATCGGGATTGGGTATCCTCTTGATAGCATCAAGACCCGCCAACAAACGTATAAATACAAAAATGTGTGGCAATGTGTTGTCCAGACGTACAAACATGAAGGACTTGGTGGGTTTTATCGAGGTATCACGGCGCCGTTATTATCGAGCGCGGTGATGAGAACATTGTCTGTTTCGGTGTATTCGTATTCTCTTCCTTATACGACAAGGTTTTGTTTCGACATGTATTCACCACCAACTGAGAATTCGTCAACGGCCGAATATGTCATCAAGACTGCGCCAGCAGCATTTCTGGCCGGCAGTATAGCTGGTATTACCTGCACCAACTTTTCAGCACCATTTGAATTCACAAAGATTGCATCTCAGATTGATCTATTGATCCAACAGACCAAGGTTCCATCGAGCACTTGGAAAGTGGGTCGTGATATGGTGAGGCGATCTGGGTTTTTGTCACTATGGAGTGGATTTCGATACACAATAGCCAGGGATCTTATCGGAACAGCGATGTATTTTACAGTTTACGACGGGATCAAGTATTCCATTTCTAAGATGTTAGGGGCTAAAGACCATGCTCTGGGGATTGCCGTTGCCGGTGGAATGGCCGGTACGGTTTCGTGGACCATTATTTATCCAATCGATACGCTCAAAAGCCTGGTTCAGAGGGACATGTATGCTCGGTCTCTAGGATTAGAACGGCCGGAGCGAAAGTTGAACTTCCGCAAGCTGATCAACCGAAAGATTTATAGAGGTTTGGGGGTCAGCTTGTTCCGGACTAGTGTGATGGGGGCCATGTTTTTTTCGTCTTATGAGTGGCTAATAAAGCAAGTATAATTAATGATAGATTTGTATAGATATACTGGAATAATGATTGAATGAATGCAAAACTGGCATATCCCGTTGCTGCGGCGGTGAACGACAGCCGCAGTTTTTGACTCAGAAAATGGCTCTAACCTGTATTTGGCTCATATGGTTCAGCTTTTGGTCCCGCATCTGTAAAACAGATTGAGAGGCAAATTTGGTCTTGACGGGGCGTTGTATGTGGGCTGTTTCGGTCAACCTAGACACAATTTAAGAGGCTAGCAGCACTGACTCCACGAGTCTGACCTAACTTTTAAGTGCTTGATTTGTGCACGTGCAATTGGTAGCATCTCAATCAAGGAAGGTAGTTTTTAGCAAGATTTTTAGGGTCAATGTGGTTAGCGTGGGTACGATGTAAGCATCGGAATGCGGACACTTGTGGAACGCACCGGGCGCTGGTACTATGCAGAGCGATCAGCCACCGATTTTCACTGCTGCAGGATCGCATCTCCACTTCTCCCTTCTTTCTTGATATAAAGAGAAAATTCTGCTCTATACAAGGGTTGCTAACTCTAGGATGAACGAGAAGAAAGACTGTATTGTCTCACTGTCCACTCTTCAAGATGGCAATGAGGCTGATCCAAATCGGCGGATTCAGGGGCACCAGAGATGGTGGGGGACAGTGGCGGCTCTGCTGACATTTATAGCATTATTCGGAATTTCTAAGACCATTTACAACAACCCATCTAGCGCTGAGATCTATATACCGATGAAGACGACACCTCATTCTCCGCAAGGATCAGTGGTGCCTCAAACTCCATACAGTTACCAGTTCGAAGCGACAAGCGATGCTGCGACAATGGATCCTCATCAACAGCGTCTGCTCGTTCTCTTTGCCGGTGCTGTGGGTATGACCATCCTTGTCCAATTAGCAAAAGCAGTTATAAGATTCAGTGGTTGGCTGATTACGCTGGCAGTTATTGGTGCAGTAGTTGAGGCTATCTACTTGATATTACGGAACAACGCATGGCCAAGGATTCGGGACGATGTATGGCCAAATATCAGCGCTAAGCTTCCCAAGATGCCGCAGATGCCTGCAGTCAATCTACCTTTTCTGAAGAAAAAAGAGGCTTGACCTGGCTGGTTTTGATATTATGTAGTTATGATATACGATTTGATGGACAAGATTTTATGCGATTTTATGCCGCCCAAAATCGTAGAAAAAGGCTGGGCATCACTTCGGCCACAGTGTCACCCTGATAATCGCGTTTCTATTAGCATTGAATTGCCAATACAGAACTGCCTCCGCTATTGCGTCCTTTTCATAATTGTAAAGATTGCTGGTTGTTGAGGGTGTATAGCTGGCATGCCTCGGTTTGCCTCTTGCATCAGAGTCTCGTTCCATCTCACCTGTGCCGATGCCATTTCTAACGCCAAACACCATCTTAACTCTCCAGAAATTCCCCTGTCATCCTTTAATTGCGCCTTTTAAGTCCAAGCAGCATATCAAAAAATTTACCCAATATTTTCCTGTATTTTGGTCAGCTTGGAACGTTGGTTTGCCTTCCATCGACATGCGTCACTAGCTGCTTCCAGTTTCCTCACCAGCTTCATCGTAAGGGCATTTCTTTGCTCTGTCTTGAAATAAAATTATTTTACGCATGTTTCAACCCAAAAAATGACAGCACCTAGTTCACAATACATCATTAAAGCACCTCAGTAGTCGAAACACACACCAGAATTATCACAACTTGCAAATTCCCTGCAAAAGTCTGTTTTCGAGCCGTACGTTTTTTTCTTTGTGAGCCGCACGTCGTGCGGCCGTCAGTGTCCATTAGCAAAGGCTAGATATGGACCCCTCGTTATCGGTTGTATAGTGTAGCGGCTCATCACGGTAGATTTTGATTCTACAGATCCCGGTTCGACCCCGGGTACGACCTTTTGCATCTCGTCTCGGTGCTACTTTTTTTATTCTGGTAAACCGGAAAATGTGGAAAAGTCCAAAAAGCGTCAAAAAATCATCATACATTAGTCTATCAGTAATATTAACAATGTTGAGCCGCATAAGCATGCACTACAACAGCAGTGGCAGTTTGGATATTCATTGACCGAACAACACCAACCTGCTTGATCTCGACACAGAAGTCAAGCTCAGCGAGTAACTCGCCAGGAATACCTTCACGCTCCTTACCCAGAAGAATCAAACTCTTCTTGGGCCATTTGAGCGTTTCATCCAACTGAACACTCTTGTCCGTTTGTTCGAGACCAATCAAAGCATAGCCCTGTTTCCGCTTCTCATGCAAAAACGATCGAATGGAGTCCACATTAACCTCTGCCATTGGCATCCATCTATCTGCGGTCACAGCCACATTTTTGAATTGGGGATGCGATGCGACCTTGACATCATTCAAACATAGTAGACCTGCACCAAGCACATCGCACAGCCTACAGATACCGCCCAAGTTTGGCGGTTTGTCCACCAGCGAAGCCAGCACGATAAGATCTCCACGGTTGACAGCTTTCTGAGTGAGCCCGGCACTCCAAACGCCGCTTTTAGTTTGCAGCTGAGTTGATGTAGATGCTTGGACAGTGCGCTTTTCGATAGTCACCACAGGCTTGACCCATTCAGTTTTATCGTCATGGCCAACAACAATATCGCCGTTATAATGCTCTAGAACTCGATTCCATAGTGCCTCTGGTATCACAGGCATGTCACGATCGGCTAATCGCGCCATAACTGCACCACAGATTCCAACCAGTGTAAAATCGTTATCCAAACTCCACACCGCGTTGTCACCAGAGCGATATTGCCGGAATGCTTCCGACACCATTGCAGCATCACAAATGCCTCTATTAACTTGCAATACATCGCTGAGGTATGCCTTGAATTCATCGCTCATCGCGTTGTATTCAGAGTACAGAGCATAGATCATCGAGACGGCGTAGTGCCGCACTGCGGCTCGGTTGCTTGTAGCCAGAGGTATCATTCGTGCCAAATACTCACGATAGTAGTCGCTGGATCGCTCGCAGGTCAGTGACTGGCGATAGTTTCTTGCCATCATTAGTCCTACTCTGCTCAACGAGCCCAATATTCTTGGTTGGCCCTCAGCATCCTCAAGGGGTATGAGGATGTATTCCTGGACACGATCAGGGAATCTAAGTAGAATACGGCCAATCATCCACTCAATGTAGATTCGTACCATTGGTGACAGCTCAGTGGAGATCTTTTCGATCAGAATGTCCAAAAGCTCAAGACGTTCTTCTTCAGGCAGAGCCTGTTCAGTGATAATCAATATTTGATATGCCTGAGCCCGCTCTCTTTCGCTTTCATCAGAATTTCGAGTTGTATCCGAGGCCACTCTGAATAATGCATCATTCAGCACATGTTGGAACAAGTCGTAATGCCCTTGAGAATGCATTGCTATCCATGCCATGGAAAGCACCTTGGATACAATTTCCGACTCGCCATATGCGTCCAAATAGCTGTCCACCGCAACACCTTCTTCTTTCAGCCGTTTGTCCAACATGCTGCTGATTGTGACTTCCAGCTGATATGTTGTTTCCGTCAACTGCTCAAAACAGTACATGGAAGCGAAAACACGAGCTATCCAGGGCTTGTACTTTGCCTCATATAACATCCGCGCCATAAATGGACAGATAGTACGGCGGCCATAGCTTTGGGCAACGACATCCTGGGCGATTTTCTCTAAGGATTCTTCAAGCTCGGGGCTGTCACAGGAGACTGCGGCTGCGCTGAAGCACAATTCAAAAAATGCTAAATGCGAATCTCTTTCTGACAGCACAAGTCTATCCTCCAACAATGTGAACCACATTGAGTCAAATGCATGTGTGAGCTTCACAGGGTCAAAGCGGGAAGCACGTTTTAATACCCTTTCGAGGCAGTAAGCAATTGCTGTGCGGCACTTGGAACGACAGGTTTCATAGTGCTCACCTGCAGTGACGATCAGTGCATTGACATCCAAATCGAATTCACTCGAGACTTCGCTATAATGTCCCATGGTTCTATAGAACTCAGTCAAGGCACGTTCTCGAGGAAATCGGAGTTCTAGTGTCACACCGCCCCCAAACTTGGCCATGGCCAGCTGCCACAATCCGTTTTGAGAGGCAGAATCGCAGGGCATTAGCCGAGCCGTCCTCATCCAGGCAGCAAAGTTGTCGAAACTGTCCATCATGTTCGAGCAAGTGAACCAGCCCCAGTCAATGCTTTGGTACTTTACCAATTGTTCTGCCACTTGGCAATGATACAGCCAAGCACCATGGACTTTGGATTGGAGCTCAGAGATGAATTCTGGAGAAGCATTACGGCAAAGATATTCCTGACTTCGAGGTAGTGACCGCAGAATCACACGGCATTTATCATCAAAAGACAGTTCATCCAAAAACGATCTGTCTTTGGTCAATTTGGTATAAATCTCTGCCTTGAACGCAACATTTAGATGTTCAGTTCTCGCCAAGACATCCACGATTCCACTCTTCTCAATATACTTGGCAACGTGATCGGTCAACGCTGGTTTGACAAGATCTTCGTGATCAGTCAAGAAAGCATTGAGCACTTTGAACCATCTGTCACCATGCTCGTGTGAAATGACACTGGCGAACAGAATTTCAATGAAAAACAGAAAGATGGCCCGACCCCGAAGTTTAGTTTCTGTGTGAATTTTTGAGAGTCTTGACAATGAACTCAATGTGCCATGGTTCAATATGGCTCGTCCTTTGAGAGCCTTCTCAATACCCTTGATAATATACAGCCGCGCAGGGTCGTAGGTATACTTCTCCCTGTCCATGAGATCGAACACACCCTTGATAAACAAGTTTGCATTATGGTCACTTAAAGTGCCAATGAAGCGCGTAACAAACTCTGCTAAGGAAACAGCATGGCTACACTTGCCCTTTTCGACTGAGAAATATGCCGAATTCATGACATGAGGTAGGAAAATATTACTGACAAACGTCACATCCGTATTTGCAAACGCCTTGAAATGTTCCGAGTCGAACTCTAATACCGTGTTCGCAATGTACTTTCTGACCGACTCCATGTCGGCAGTCAATCCTAGCGAAACTAGCCCAACAGCCCATGGCGAAGGTATCACAGTAGATCGAGAGAGCAGAGCCAAGAAATCTCCCATACTGTCTGCAGTTTGGTTCAATGAAGTATCGATAGCAATGATCTCTACCAAAGTGGTGTACCGTTTCCATTCGTTGATATAATGCTTGGCTTGAGCCGCATTCCACACCATATGCTCAGTGCTGACATCTCTTTTAAGCGCCAGCAGCGAAGTTGTCAAGATATACAGGCAGTATTTCTTTTCCTCATGTGGCTTATTCCTCAAACCGTCCAGAAGCAGCTTCCAGTATAGATCCTGTTGCATAACATCTTGATAAAATTCACAGCCGTGCATCCCTTCAGCGCTACACCATGTGAGCCACATTTTGTACCCCAGGCCACCATCCAGTAATGGGCCAATTCTGCTCCAAATGATTTCAGCATTCAGAACGCCGAAGCCTCGTCTCAGTATCTCATGGAAAGCTTTACCCGCCGTCTGGGCAATTCTCTCATGCTTGCTTCCCAGAAGATTCAATAGCTGAAAAGCCAGATGCTCGCTAACATCAACATCGTGCAGCAAAACGGCTAGTATGAAATTCAAATAAAGCTGACATTCATCCTCTAGGAGCTCGGTGCTGTCTTCTTTGATTGTGAATTGTCGAAACGCATGCACCAGGTTTTCTGGAGTTATATACATTGAAAAGATATTCGACGTTTTATCAATCAACTTGTTTGCCAATTCAGGTATTTCACTGCAAAGTTTCACCAGAATCACGAGTTTTCCTGCCTCCACCGCTTTCACCGATCTTTCCACTAATATTTCTAACACATCCTGCACTTGTTAGCGACATCCACGCAATCGGGATAACTTACTGTCCAATCCTTGCTATATAGCGACCCGAAGAGCTCAACTTGCTCGGCCGATTCTTCATCTATTACAGCCTGGGCGAGCTCTATCGCCCATCTGTGCCGTACGGGCCCCTCTATCTGTGTGAGGAGTTGATCCATTATGTGAACGCCGCTTACTGGTAAGTTGGCAGGCTTGCCTACAATCAAAATTTTTTTCTTTCCTTGGCCCGTCGCGCGGCTGATGGGCCAAGCTACGACCGTTGGCGGGGTGTGTAACATTCACGCATAAGACTACATACAGCCGTCTGGATAATAGATTAGATTGAAAATTCAATCAAGACCATTGTGGCCGTTTTTAGGATGCAATAACGGGATATCCATGCTGGCGTCGATTATTTTAAGGAAAGCGGCTGGCCTCCCGACCGCATCGTTTCGCTGGGCGCAAGTATTTCATTTAGAATCAGCTGGCAGTCATTCGTCGAATATTGCAAAATATTCCAGTGCGTAACAGCCATAGTTGTGAAGTCCAGTACCAGATCTGTTTTTAAGTGGACTTGTAAAAGGACGTCTCGTAGAATTCCACCGTTATGTTGTCGTTCTTGAATCATCGCCTGGGTCTATTACCCACATTAAGCTATTTTGTCCGGAAACGGGCTTTTCATACTTGCAGCATTAGACAATCTGACCTCTCTTTCTCTCACGCAGCTAGCTGAACCCTGCATAACCTCTCCAGGGGTCCTTGCTAGCTTGCTGTGCATGTGCGGCGCAGGGCCAAGCAAAGTTGAGATGGAGAGCACGTTCATTTGCAAGACATGCACCTGGAATTTGGTGTAACACGAAACTCAATACTGCTGGTGAGCCAACTAGAAAAGATAAATAAATTAAGGGTGTTTATACATAGAACCTAATACATTATTTGCGGTTCAAATTGACTTTTTTGGCCCGACGTCGGCTAGCATTTTTCTTCACAGCTTGTGTCGAATCTGGCTTGATCTTTCGCTTACCACCCTGCGCGTGAGAACGAGTTCTCATCTCAACTGGCTCATCTGTGACATCGTTCTTCGATTCTGCTTCTTGATGTTTGTCTTGTTCAGTGCTCTGAACAACCTCTTCGCGATCTTCAGATGGTATTTGTACTTCCTTTGCCACTCTCTTTTGGCGCCGAGTAGCAGGCTCGTCGTCTTCGGCTTTGCGCTTATTCCTCTTGTCATGGGACCGTGTGCGGTTCTCAATTGGCTCCTCATACTCGTCCATACTCACATCCTGTTCAGTGTTTTCATGCAGCATCAACTTCGTTGGAGATTTTTCCAGTTCCAGCACCGGGTTCTTGGATCGTGATCTTGTCCGTGGTGCAGATCCGAGGGCCGTATCTTCCTTCAACGAGGTAGGCTTTCTGCCGCGTTTCGGGCGGCGTGATTCTGAAACAGTAGCCCCAACCTCGTCGGCGTCTATTTTCACGCTGGCGCTAGGCTCTTCAACTGTCAAACTCTTTGTCTCTTTCGCATCAGCGGCAACTTCGGTTGCTGTTTTCGACCGTCGTGCACGTTTCGGCTGATTCTGCTCTGGCTCATCATGCCCAGATTCAGCTTCAATAGGAACAACAACGTCGGAATTCTTGTCCTTGACATCCTGGCTACGCTTTCCTCGGCGTTTACCACGGCCCTTCGTTTGTTTCACATTCTCCTCAACATTTGACTCAACAGCAGCCGGCTGCTCAAATCCTTCCCTCGATGCTTGCTGTTGAGCTTGATCCTGGCCACCGTCTTGTCCGTCAATTTCGTCATTAGCGGCCAATTCTATGCCAGGATCCGACATCTTGCTTCTAGTTCTAGCCGCCGGCACTGCCGTAAGCTTAGCGGGAACTGGGACAGCCGGATCAGCCATGGACACTGATTTAATTCTCTCCTGGTCGCTGGCATGTTCTTCTTTCGGCTGATCTTTGGCCTTGCTTTCGCTTGGCTTGGTCGTGCGGCTGCGAGTTCGCTTAGCTGCAGGCGTGCTCGGCCGCTGAAGCCCAGGCAGCTGGTTGATAACATTTTTTGCCAGGTTAAATGCGCCCCTGGCAAAACCTTCAGACTTGCCTTCAGGCTGAAGTGGTGGCTCTTCAGCCAGTAGCAAAGGATCGACACCTTCGAGGGCCACAGGCTCAAAATGCTCCTCTTCACTGGGAACTTCATGAGCAGCGTTAGCTACGCCATAATGCTGTGATGGTACTTCGTGAGATGGCAACGCTTCATCGAAAATATACTCTTCACCGAGAACTTCACGAGCATGATGATGCTGTGATGGTATTCCGTGAGATGGCAGTACTTCATCAACAATATCATCGTCGGTTTCAGCTCCATTCATATCGGGTATCAAGGCAACGGGTGGTTCTGTATCCACCAGTATATTCATGCTCTGATCGCTATCGCTTTCAACCCCGGAGGCTTGAACCGGTAATTGATCAGCTTGTTCAACAATCCGATCCTCGTCTAGATCAGACACTACCTCGACCTCTTGAGTGACCTCCGGTATATCTTCGTCGGCGACAGCATGCTGCATTTCTGACGTTATGACACCCTCTACTGACAAACTCTCAACAGGAGCCGGCATGTTTTCTGCACTTCCAGAAATTTTCAATGCCTCCCCAATTTGTCCTTCAGCCGCTTGCGGCTCGGTCTTGGATTTGTGCTCCAGTTCTGAATCGTGCATAGGATTCAAAACAGAGCTACTAAACCCGATAAAATCAATTTTAGGTGGCGACGACTCTCGCGCTTTCTGGACGTCCAAAGGCGGGAAAACAGGGTTGAAGATGCGCTCCGGTAGCTGCTCCTGCAGACTCTCAGGCTGTGCGATTTTGACCGGCGATGAAGGCTCCGACATTTGCTCTTGCGGTTCACGACCGAAAGAGAAGTTGACATCCAGCTCATGTAGCTTGCTACTAGCAAGCTTGGTCATACTTTGATACCGGGTGAGCCCTTGTTTATTTGGCGAGTAAAAAGGATTGACGTCCTGGAGTGTTTCAAGGTCGGGTGTATGGACTTCAGCACGGTGCACCAAATGTTCAAGAGCTGGGTGCTGCTTTTCTTCAACGTTGAAAGAATCCTCAACAGCCGAGTTTTCAACCACTGAATCATTTATAAATGACTCTTCAGCCGCAGAGCTTTCTGCTACCGAATCTTGAACCATTGAGCTGTCTGCCACGGAAGCATCGGCCATTGACAAATCCGACCTGTTGAAGTCTTGCAGCTCAGGCGGTCGTTTATCCAGGTCATGGATGCTGGTTCCATTGCCATGCAGTAGAGCCGTGGCCGGGGTGAAGCTGCTGAACCGCTGCTCAGTAACGGGCTCATCATCGTCAGAGATCTCAACGGCATCATGAGCTTCCCCAGCATCGATGCCATGATCCTCAAAGTTAAACATGTCTGGATCGATGTTGGCCATGTCTACTTCATGGTTCTGTCCAGCAATTGCCTGAGCAGCAAGCGTCATCATATCTGCTTGACTGTGGTCATGCACGGTGTTGCCAATATTCTGCTCAAACTCGTCCCCAAATGCATCTTGCTCATCCTCAAACTGCTGATCTAGTTCATGTTCCGAATATTGTCGAGGGATTGGGTATGTTTGACGATATTCACGCTCGTCATGCTTTTCTTCGTCAATTCCCGTATCAAGAGCGCTGATGTATTCACTGTCCTCCTCTTTTTCCTCTGCTTCTTCATCTTCATGATGACTACTTCCTCCATTCATCTCGTGGCCATAGTGCTCTTCAAACTCATCTGAGTCAAGCTGCTCATCATTTTCAAGCTCCTCTTCTTCATATTCAGACTCGCCTTGATCGTCCGGCGGCGGTATGTGGGTCGGCAACGTTGGATATGCATGCGGCTCTGTGGGCTCGTGTTCAGGGGCTTCCTCCATTTCTTCATCGGAATCAAGAATGATGATTTCATCGTCATCACCTTCATCTTGCGAGTCTTGATCAAACATTTCTCTCCCACGGCTGTCTGGTGATTCGGCATCTTCATCGTGCTCCGATACAAATAACCCTTCATCATCATCATCTTCTTCTTCAGACCCCTGGTCACTAGATTGGAACTCATGATCATCTTCGAATTGGCCCAAATTTACCGAGCTTCCTACATTCTCCTTCACAATCTATTCAGTTAGCATTGGTTATATCAATAGGTCCATACCGGAGTTTCAGCCTCGACATTGACATTACGATCACTCTTTGTTGCAGTGTTCAAGCTGGAGCCATCTTTGTGATACTTCATCAAAATATCACCTAGTTGATCGAAGCTCAGCGAAGTGTCATGCTCATCCTCAACATCCTTCTCTTGCCTTTCGGTGCCGATTTCGTCATCAAACTCGCGTTCCATCATCTCGTCGTTTTCCAACGCGTCTCGGCCCCGTTTTCGAATAGACCCGATCCATGCTGCAATATCATTTTTCTCCGGTCTCACAGGAGTCGAGAACCCAGAGAGGCGTCGCAAAGGACTACCAATCGGCGTGCTGCTGCCGACCCTACGTCTCAGATGCCATGGCAATGGCTTTTTCTCTGACATAATTGTCGGCCTTGTAATGTTGGTGGAATCAAAATAGTGAAGCAAGAAGTTTGTCGATGAGGTTGGGAGGTTTTCCTACCATCTCGACACGACAACAACCATTCAAATGAGCAAAACCAAAATCGCTTATTTCGATCCATTAGGGGTATATCGCGACTTACAGAATGACCTGGTATCGAAGTTCCCGTTGGTGAATCTTCATTGGAACCCTCCGAGCAGGCCGCTGCGGTCAATTCCGACTCTAGACGTAGAACTGGCGGAAGAAACGGTCGTCACGGGATCAGCACCCAAACATCAAATGCTCGGCCTAAGTGCTGCACCGTATTTGAAGCTTATTTTTGTGCGCTGTGAAGACAACGAGACTTACAGAAATAGCGTTCGGAAGATGATACGTGAGTGGTTGACTAATAATGTCAATTCGACAAGAGACCCTACCGAGTGGCTAGTCTTGCATTACGTGCCCCAAGGAGGCAAATCCAGCAGTGCCAACCGATTCAAAAGCTCAGTATTCGATAAAATTAGAGCCGATTTCAATTCTGGTTCGAAGAAGGATCGTTGTATACAAATCCGTCAGGAATACCCATCAGAATTGGAGGCTATGGAGGTATGGAGTGAAACGATGAACCGTATCAAGGAGGGCGTTTTGGAAGCATTCAGCAAGCGGGTTGATCTTTATGAAGATGAGGTGCGCAAGCTGGAGGCCAAAAAGAATGTCATGGGGTGGAATTTTGGTACGTTTTTTTACATGAAGGAAGGTCTGGCCCTGTCATTTGAAAATATATCACTTTTTGAAGATGCATTGATATTGTATGACGAGTTGGAAGCAGCTTTCTCCGCAATGTCTCGCCAAAAGAACTTGACTTTCTTCTCTTCGGTTGGTTTTGACTTTGAAAAGGTCCCTTCAAGCTTATTGGAGATGCAGCGCGGCTCAGAAATGCGGCATCAAGTCATGTCCAACGAGATTTCACTTTTTGACTTCCATTGCTATCTTTTTGGCCGGCAGGCTTATCTGCTGATGATGATTGCAAAAGCTAGTTCTAGTGCTTCGATCAGTGCTGGTAAAATCGGCGAGCTGTATATTCGGCTAAGAACGTTTGTCACTGAGATGGCTGGACTACTGGAAGCAAACAAAAAGAACCCATTGAAAGCGGCAGAGTGGAGCTACAATATCGTTGAAGAGTTTTTGGCGGTTACCAATGATACACCTGAGGGGCTCGACTCTCTAGTGTCAGAGGGCCGAGGTGAAATGCGTCTATTGAGCCGTAAAGCATTGGAGGCAATCGCCGCTTCTAAAGGATGGCGTATTGAAGGTGCATTAGCAGAAGTCTCCCTTTCAGATGAAACAGAAAAGCACGAGGTGAGCAATGAATCGATGAACGAATCATTGAGCTCGGAAGCTGCATTTTACGAACATTATCGACGATTAACTAAAGACGCATCGGCAGAGTTTGAGCTGTCTGATAGAGTGAGAACGGTGAATCGGTTATCAGCGCAGCTGGCTCTCTTAGATTTTCAGATGGGGGATTATGAAGCTGCTGGTAAACAGCTGGAGAACATTCCAAACATTTACAGCCGACAGGGCTGGGATATTATCTCAACATCGTTGCTTTCAGTATATGTCAAGTGTCTGGTCAAAATGAATAACAAGGAAAACATTCTGATCTATTCATTGGATTTGCTATGCCAGCACCAGCATCTGGGTAGTGATGAAATCAAAGAGCTAGTTGGACATGTCCAAGAGCTATGCGGAGTGGTGAAGCTTGAAGTCCCGCTGCAGGACATGTTCAGTGTCTCGATAACACCATTCTTTCATCTAGCCGAGAACCAAGGTGGATACCAAATGGAAGTGTCTTTCAAGTCCAAGATTGGCTATGAGTTCCAACTCGACTCTGCAGAACTTGTTCTTGTAAATATTCGCGACTCCACCGAAAGGCTACAGCTTGCTTCAAAGAGTCCGCTTATTCCGGGAACTGGAAACGTGACGCTTCCATTTGACAGCAATACGTTCATTAAAGGGCGGTTCAGGGTGTACTCCTTGGTCTTAATCCGAGACAAGCTTCGATTCGTGCACGAGTATGATAACGATAACCCGTTGGTGGTAGAGATGCATCAAACGCCAGAATCGTTCTGGACTGAGATCAGTACCCCAAAGCTGTTTTCACTACCTGAAAGAAGATTTACTCTGCAGTTGAATACACATGAATTGGTTGACTGCCAGGTGCTGTTCAAAGCGTTGACGCCGGGCGTGAGGCTGAATACAAACAAATGTGCGGCTCGAGTGGACGGCGAGCAGTCGGAATGCAAAGAAGTGCGGCCACATACTGTCGAGATCAAGAATGTACAGGAAAATGGAGTGATAGAGGTTCCATTTGTTGCAGGATTTGATACAAAACGGATTCAAATTCGATCATCTGTCAAATATACAACCGATGCTGGCACCTTTGAACATGTGGCGGTGGAAGAGGTTGACGTGATTTTGGCAATTGACGTTAATGTTCACGACTTTTTCAAAACTTCCAAGCTTCTAAGCAAGTTTTCTGTGTCTTGCAAGAATAACTTTGAACCTGTGCGAGTGCTAAGGTCACAACTTGAAGGTACCGAGCATTACAAAGTGATATCTCCATTCGGCTGCGACGACCCTATCGTCACTTTCCCCGGCGGGGCAGCATCCTATGTTTATGCCATTTCCAGACTACCTGGGCAAGAAAAAGAAGAGGACTTGAAACTGACAATTGAACACCGGTATATCCGCGATGGTATGTTTACCTAGGAGAATGGAAACAACTGACTAACTCTTACAGAATGCATGGCCATTTTGTGGCATAACGTCTACAAGGTGCTTGAAGGATCACCTTTGAACAAATACAGCATCATCTTGAAACCTGTAGTTAAATCTTTACAGGTCGACATGCGACAATACGCCCTAGAAGGAATGTTCACTGTTCCGCATGCAAAAAATATTGCCAATTCGCCAGCTTTTGATTTCATTCCAACAAGCGATAGAGAAGAACTCATGAGCATGATATTGCCAATTCTCAGAGACGAATTCACCCAGGGGGATGCGGCATTCGACGATGTTACGCATGATTTGAATATTCCAGTATCAATCCCCCAGGTGCATGTTATTCATGGTATCTATCTCACGCTTCCCGAATCAGATCATTACGTTATTGGTCAGGTGGTCCCAGTTACAATGAAGATCACCTCGGTTACGACCTGGGCGCCACTGTCTTCGCTTGGAAAGGATGAGACATTTACGTACGACCTGAGCGCCGCACAGGATACTTGGGCACTGACCGGTAAAAAGAGATCGCATTTCACCGTATCTCCTGATTCGTCGTCCTTCACAACTTCGTTCAACATGATTCCTTTGCGCACAGGGAAGCTGTCACTGCCAAAGGTGGACATTATGGTGGATCATGCATCACCGATTAAGATGGAATTGGATCATATGAACGGTGGTCAGACTGCGCTTGTAGTACCCGAGTTCGACCGCATTTCCGTATCATGGTAGTTGCGAACTACTACGTATTATAGTATTATAGAATTTAATGCATTTTTGAGACTTTCCGGGTCGGGTCTTGTGGCTACGGCATCTGGTCGCATTCCCTTTTGAACCAGGTATTCCTCAGTTGTAGGACCGATAGCAGCCAGCTTGTATGTTCCATGCGGGTACGATTGCAGAAACTCAGTCACTTGATCTGCACTCGCTGGAGAAAAGAATACAACCACCGGACTGCGCTGCTTTGCGAATTCCTTTTTGAAGGTCTCCCGTGCATCAAGAGGTACGGTTTGATACACCACTCGCTCTGTGAGACTCGCACCCAAGGAGTTCAGCATATCAGGAATCGCATTCCTTCTTGTTTCACCAGTGAAGAAATAGTACCGCTTCAATTCCAAATGTTTCAACACTTCCGCTAATGCCTTCCCGTTGCCTGTGTCGCCTCCTCTCACGTCTGTGAATCCATATTCCTGCAGAAGCAATGCTGTCGCTGGGCCGACTGTAAATACCGGTTTGCTCAGCAATGTGAGGCGCTCGACCTCAGTTAGCTTTTCCATCGTATTTGCCAATGCCTCCACCGCTCTCTGCGAAGTAACTACCGTTGCATCGGCCAATTCGTACTCGGCAGATTGCAACACTGCTACAAGACCATCCTGATCCACAAATGAGTGTTCCATCAGCGGTACAAATACTGTATCAGAAGTCAATGACGTGTAAGGATCATTGCTGGCCTGGTTTTTCAGCAGTATCGTCATCTCCGCTAAACCCTTCTATGCTGTCATCAAATCAAAATCTCGGTGATGTCAGGATATCGGTTCTCCCAACCGCAAAAAATACGCAAATCAGCCGCACCAAAATATTTGAAAGATTTTTTTTTATTTTCGATCTATACGTACAACCAATACGTTCGCAATGGATCGGTATCAGGACTTGCTAAAATGGATGCTTGACAACAACATACAGCTGAGCCCGAGTCTCACTGTTGCCAAATCCGAGCTCGGCGGGTATGGCGTTGTCGCGACTAAAAAGATAAAGCGAGACACGGTGCTGCTGTCAGTACCTAAAAAGCAGGTCCTTTCGCCATCTACATGTGGCATAGCCAGCTGTCTAGATGAATACGAGCTGGATGGTATGATTGGGCTTACAATTGCATATATGTTCGAGCGGGCTCAGGGCACCAATTCGCCGTGGTATCCGTTTTTGAGCAGTTTCGACGAAGAAGAAGGTGAGGTATCATTGCCCCGGTTCTGGGCACAAGAACAACAAGAGTGGCTCCAAGGAACGGAAATCGAATTTATGGGTGGTTTGGATGTGTCTGAAGTCACTGATGTATATGAACAGATAGTCCGGCCGTTCGTTGCCAAGTACGGCGATCATTTCAAAGCAGTTCCGGAATATTTCGAATTTAAAGGGTATAAGAATGCATTGATGGCGGTATGTAGTCGTGCATTTGAAGTCGACTACTTCAGAGGATTGAGTTTGGTACCTGGAGCATGTCTTTTTAATCATAGCGACAATGAGGACGTTCATTTCGAAAGCAATAACGAAGTATGCATCGACTGTGGGGCAGCGGATTATTGTGAGCACACTGCGGCTGACGAGATTGAGGAAGCATTGGGTGGTGAAGAGGATGATGGATATGACGATGATGATGATGATGAGGAGATTGTTGAAAACGATGTCCCCGATTTGTATGATGAGGAAGAAGAAGAAGATGAGGACGACGACGACGCCGACGAAGAAGATGAAGATTTGTGTGAAATCAGAACTGTTCATTCCATTCCAGCTCAGCAAGAAATCTTTAATTCGTATGGCAATTTATGCAACGGTGTGCTATTGTCGCGATATGGATTCGCTATCTGGGATAACCAGCACGAAACCATCTCGCTAGCCAAGGAGATTGTATCATATTGCAACACAGATGATCTCAAGAAACGATTGAAATGGTGGAAAAAAAACTACTATCAGTGTTTGTTCGGCGTACATCCAGATGAATACGACCCGGAACAATGTGACTTTCCACCGCCCGATGTCTTAACATGGCAGGAAACAGCAGAAATTATGTCGCATGGGGAGCCGACCCCGGGTTTGAAAACGTTGTTGAACGTACTAGCAATGTCATCGAAAAAGTACTTGCTGATGACGGTTCGAGCTTCAAAAGGAAACATGTCGGCCGTTCCAACGGGCACCAGAGATGGCTCTAGACTGTGGAAGGATTTGCTGTCGAAACGGCAAGCAAGATACCAAGACGGGAATCTTTCCAGCAGCCATTACCATACCATGATCCAAGAAGTGCCATCATCAGAGTCCAGAAAACGTCTAGCATTGGTCACTAGAGGAACTGAAAAGCTTGTCCTGGAGCGGGCATTAAAGTACAAGTTTTAAATAAATAGAAAAAAAAGAATCTCACTCAGGTCTTGGATATCGATTGTTCTCGCTTTTGTCGTTCTCGCTCTTTTCGTCGACGAGCCTTGGCTTCAAAGTCATGCCATTCACCAATTTCGGTCAAATCTAGTGGCTCGATAGGTGGATCGTCGGAGAAGTAGTGGTGAGATAGTGAATCAATGGCATTAATTCGGTGCTTTGGGTCGTAAATGAGCATCTTGCTCGCAAGATCAAGGGCATTTTTAGGCACTCTTTCGTCATACTTCATTTCAAAAACACGGTCAAGATGATTGTTTGGAAGTAGCAACTGGTACCATGGTAGTTTCTCAATTCCGGGCCATGATGCTTCATCAGGAGTTCCCATGATTTGGTACACTTTACTAAGCTGTCCAACATCATCATGGCCTTGAAACATGGCTTCTCTAGTGAAAAGCTCCACCAAAAGACATCCCATTCCCCAGATGTCGATCCCTCCTCCGTATAGAGTTTCTCCGAGAAGAAGTTCCGGAGGTCGGTACCAAAGGGTGATAACCCGGTTAGTATAATGCACATTTGGATTGTCAAGGTCGGCTTTTCTAGCCAGACCAAAGTCAGCAAGCTTCACATGGCCATGCTTGTCCACAAGTATATTGCTTCCTTTAATATCCCGATGAAGGACGCTTTTGTGGTGCAGATATGCCAATCCCTCGACCATTTGTCTGAAGAGATTCTTGATATGGCCCTCGGTCAAAACTAGGTTTTTGTTCAGTAATAACCCAGCCAAATCATGATCAACATATTCAAAGGCCATGAAGATCTCACCTCTTTCAACCATCATTTCTTTCAGAGCAACAATACTATGATGGCGCAAGCCTTGCAACAATCGGATTTCCCGTATGGCAGTGATTGGCATGCCGTCTCGCTCACTTTCTAATCTCAGTCGTTTCAATGCTGCGGTTTTACCGGTTGCTTCATTGGTGGCCTTGTATACTCGTCCATATGTGCCTTCACCAACTTGTTGAACTCTTTTCCATACTGAAGTTCGACGCATCACAACTCTTGGAGGTGATGGGCTCCGCAGTTTTGTTTTTGGTTGTATATAAGGCGTATCTGGAGGCGGTAGGGGCTTTTCATGCCCATTTTGTACACCTTTTGTATGAGTTCGATCATTTCGAGGGCTTCTGCTGCGCCGACGAAACTTCTTTGGCTCCTGCTTGTTAGCATCGCTGAACTGGAACCGTCGTCTGTCGTTGCGAAAGTCTCCACGCTCACTGCCACGATAGCGTCCACCGCGTCCTCTGTCATTACTGAATTTTCTAGCGGTAGATTCACGGTCGTTATTCCTATTGCTGTCGGTGGTGTTGATATTCGTCGTTGGTTTGGTTGACTCGTTATGGGACGACTCATCCCGCTTTCGCTTATGGTTCTTCCGAGAACGGCCTGGGCCCTGGCCCTTGTTATGACTACCAGAATTGTGAACTCGTTTGGGTTCACTATTCTGGCTCTGCCTGTCTTTTTCCTTGTCCGTATTAACTTCTTCAGACATTGCCGCCGATGTGTGTCAAGAGACAAGAAATTTTAGTGAGGAAAAAAATCCCTGTGTGGTCGGGCAATCGCGGGGGGCCTGATGCGGCAACAGCATGAACTGGAAAGTATTTGGAATGGGTTGCAAAACTATGCTTTTTCATGCTATAGAGGATGCTAGCTAGCATTCTTGTGACTGCTCACTCCAGAAAGTACCCATTTTTTTAGGATGAACGGGTCAGATCAACGAAAGCTATGCGGTCGGTGATATTTCCGGACGTGGGCATTCAAGTCTCGTCTATCCATGAAGATATCATCGCACTGGGGGCATTTGTAGCTTTTTAACCAAGGTCCGGACATGAATTTCTTTGCTTTTTGTACTTTTGGCACTGGCTACCGTGAAAAATGGGCGAGAATGGGCCAATTTATATGCTTCAAAGTGAGGACACGCCGCACATAGGGGCTGCTGCCAAGAATGCACATATACACACTAGCCACTACAGGATCCATGCATGAAACTTTACTACCATCATTCCAGCCTAACGCATGCCGCCTTGTTTATCCTTGGTGTAGCATCGGTGAGGGTAACCTTTCCGCTGCCTCAACTTAATCGGTCGGTGCGGCGGGACACCAACAAAATCAGAACAGGCATATGATAGCTGCTGGAGAGAAAGAAGCCTAACAACTCTCACCTGAGAGAATTGGACTATGTGACAAATATTCAGGGTATCAAATCAATTAGTCGTTACAAATACAAAGTCTAAAGCCTGTCAGCTGGGGTTTAGTCATAGAGCACAAATTCAGCGTAGCCAGATCCTGTGACGCCAGCCGTGCACCCGTTGGACTCAACACCGTTGGTGAAGAATGTACCATTTTCGTACTTGCAGTCACCATTAACGGTTGCACCTGGCCCTGCTTCTATACGGACATTGAAATTTGCCGGAGCTCGATTATTTGGGTTTGGAATCAGAGCAATGTATGAGACACCCTCTGAGTATCCAGCACCAAAATTGATAGGTGCCCAGTTACCAATGGTTGAGTTGGGTGTACCCCAGACACAGCCTTGCTCAACTGGAACATCCGCATTATTGACGTAGAATTGTGCCGACGTTTTCATCCCTTTCCACTGATAATATGTGTCCTGGTCCACGACTGTCAAAACGTTGGTATCTCCGCCGTCTACTACCAAGGGAATATCCATATCTTCAGTTCCCGGGTAGTCTGTGCGACAAATGGCAACTGAATCACAAATCTCTGAACGTACTCGAGCAGAGTTCACTCCCCATTCGCACAGATATTCAGTGTTATTGTTGCTTCGATACAGCTTTCCGTTGTTGCAGAGCAGCCCGCCTACAGACACACCATTTGCCGGTTGCTGAGATGGCCATTGTGTCTTGGACATGCCTGGCTGACACGCATAAGAACAATAGGCTCCCTCGTCACATTGACCACCGGTGGACATGTCTGAGAGGTGCTCAATACCAGACCACCCACCTAAGTCCATCCATTCCAATGGAATAACACCATTTCCAGCCGGAAATGTATCGCAATCCAGAACGCCGTCTTGAAATTTGACAGTGGGGTTCTGGAATGCCTGCAGGTCGCCCTGGATAGAGTATGTTTCTGTCGCTCGCTTATGTTCGTGGTGAGCTGGTTGGCGCGGCGCAGCAGCCGCACCGGCCGCCAAAGTTGTCAGGACAAGTATGGAGGTAAGCATTTTGTTATTGTTCGAAGGTTTTCCTACGAGGCGAACAGTGCATTATATAGATTGGCGAAAACACGGACAATGAACTCTGAACCTTTCGGGACTGTAAGTTCGGGAATTGGCAATAGCGTTTTGGACAGGATAGCACCCCGCCTCGCGAAGGCGATGAGCCGAGATCCTAGCAGATCGGCACATGCATACGTATAACCGACTGTTATTGTGTTCTAATTTTGTATGCATACAAAGGGCACACGAGTCGTCGAAGCGCCGATCTCCGAGCCCCAGATCTGTCCAAATGGGTCTAGCCATTGCCCCCAACGGCTGAGGGAATGGGACCTAGATCGGCAGAAAAAAAACGCTATTGGTTTCAAAATGTTTAGCTCTATAATTTAACGTTCATCCGTTGGCCGAATAGCCGAAAACCGTTCACCAGATGCGACGTTTTCGAAATTTGGCGAACTCTCAATGCCAGGCACAGGTTCAGACCCACCATTCATGCAACATTCAACCCATTGTCTCACACAACCGTAACACCATATATGCATATATTCTCCGAATTATTCTATTCGGAGCGCATTCAGCTCTAATGGGCCAACGTCCTTCCAGCCATCCAGACCGAGCCAGCCACACACCAGCCGTGCTGAAAAATACGCGTGGTGTTCAAAACGGACTGGCCGCTAGCGGCGGGGCGGGGCGCCCCGTGGCCCAGCTGGGCCACTCGGCGTGGGACCACAGCCGGAACACCACCGACCAGAAAAGTAACCCATTGACTTTGAGAGGAATACTGCAATTAATGATTTCGGCTCGAGGAGCTATGGGACTAATAAATTCTGTGGCCTGGAATCCTGCTGCGTAATCGCGCTTTGAGGCGAGGCCGAGAAGGTTGAACTTAAGCGAAAGTTTCAATTCTGGGTTTATTAGATTTGATTAATTTTAAATTTCCACTGTCGCTGGTTTCAGAAAACTCCGGGAAAAGCTGCCCATAGCAAAAATGTCAATGAAGTCACGAGACTATTATCGTCCGGGCTATAGATTCCCCGGATCACGGATTACCCTGAGATCTAGTGGCGCCAAGATGCGGCCCTGTGGGCGCCCACTCGGAAGCACCGGTGTGCGGCTCGCCAACTAATATACCAAACTCTGCGGCTTGCCAGACGCAGAAGGGGGCGCTCAAGTTCTTTTTATCAGCCATAGACAATTAATCTACTACATTTGTATTGTACATTCCCTCTATTCCTTTTCATGCTCTCTACGCTAGGTACGCTCGATAAGCTCGGTATTGTCAAGCCAGCCAAGGCGGCTCGCTTACTCACCGGACCCGTAGTCGCACATCGCCGCACCGATACGGAGAGTATACCAGGCATATCGAGCGAAGCGAGCAAAAGCAAAAAGCCGAGCGCAGCGGGATCTTCGAAAGCACCCACCAAACCAGAGAGGACACACGCCGCACCGATCATATCGAGCGTTCGAAGCGAGCAAAAAAAGCCGAACGCAGCGGGATCTGAGAGAGCTCGGCTTATTGTTTTTGCTCGCTTCGCTCGATATGCTAGGTGATAACTCTTTGGTGTCGTCATGCTTGGCTCCTATCCGGCCCGTGTATCGGCGGTTTGCGGGCTACTCCCAACGATCCATTCGACAAATTATCATTTGACGATTTATCATCAATTTATCTCCAAACCACCACAATGTTCAGACCGATCCTTACTTCGCTCAGAGTATGCTAACTTGTCCTGCAAACATGTGCTAACCTACAGCGCCCTGCATTTGCCCAAACTCGACGGTTCCTGTCACAGGACACCAAGTCGGCTATTGACCAGGCCATCAACTGTGCGCCAGTTGTTCTGTTCATGAAGGGGACCCCATCGGCTCCACAATGTGGCTTTTCTCGATCCACTATTGAGATCCTTGGATACCAAGGAGTCGATCCGAACAAATTTGCTGCTTTCAATGTTCTTGAAGACCCAGAACTCCGGCAGGGAATCAAGGAATACAGCCAATGGCCAACGATCCCACAGCTTTATGTCAAGAAAGAGTTTGTTGGTGGGCATGATATTATTGTTTCTATGAGCCAAAATGGTGAACTGGCCGATTTGCTAGAAAAGGAAGATGTATTGGTTGCTGAATAAAAAAACAAAAATTCCTTGGACCGGGTTCAAGTGAATCGGACCGATTCCGATTCGTGCAATAGTATGAAAATATACATATTCTTCCATAGCAGATATACTCAATTTTACCCTGGGGAAGAAGAACCTATAGATATAAATGAATCATATTATGAAGTTGAAGCAGATTTCATTGCGGCCAAAACCTGATGGGCCTCCTGGCCCGAACCATTGGAAGAGCATTCGCACTTGCAATCGAAGGGTGCAGGAGGAGCCATGTCAATAGAAGCTCATGAGCTCGAACTGCAATTTGATATCATTATCATGTGCGAATCCATCTAGATCATGTTTACCTTCTTCAGACCGGGTTCCAAGAGGCTAGAATACCGCCGCATAGCGGGGCCTGCAGAACGATCGGGCCAGCATCTTTCAAGAAAATCAAAAAAAAAAAATTTAAATAAATAAAAGCATAAAGCTGCACGGCAGTAGATCAGTTAGTGTGATTTATCTGCATGCCAGGCCAAATTTCCAGTATTCAGTTTTTTCTATCTCACGAAATTAGTGGAATCATGCCGCTATTTCCAAGAGTTGGAGCCTGTCTAGGGCGCGCTCACGGTTGTCCCGACAACCGATCGGCGATGGTATTGTTCGGGAGTCGGCAGTTGGGATTTTTTCGCCTGCGCCTCTGCCCCTGGCGGTCTTGTAAATATCGACTGAAGTCCCCCGCAGAATTTGTCCCAGGAGATGGTACCCGCATCGTGCGGCGTCGACGGCTTGATTAACAAATGCTCTAGTGAAAATCCCAACAGCGGTGGCTTCTTCGCAGATTCAGCGCCAGAATCATCGGCAGCAGTGCCAAAGTATAATGAGAGGTCAAATAAATACCTGATACTTACTTATCTGACATGAGTTACGTCATATGGGCAATTCTCGAGCGGATGAAAAATTCTTCTGAACTGGCGTGATTTCAAAGTACAGCCTCATCGCTTTTATCGTGTTTCACCGAGATTATGTCTCGGGATGAAGTTATCTCCGGGAGGGACCTGAAGGGCGCGTTCTATTGATTATTCCGAGTGGCTCATGCATCCCGCTTGAGGTTCGGGAACAGTGAGACATAGTACCGCTAAGCCCCTCAAGTTCACAGTTATATCTCACTTCGCACTAGATCATACTGATTGATAGACAGCCCAGTAATCCCATGTTCGTGAAATTTACAGTCCCGATCCGGGCCGTTCCAGGTCTCTGATTCAGAATGAAGCTTATACGACAGGGAGGCGCAGGAAATCTCAGCCTAGAAAATATATATTTGCAGACAATTGGTCTTCTTTTTCAATTCCATCTTGATATTCGCTACAAAATGACCTTAGATATGCATTTGGTGATAATCTTTGCTGTACTCTTTGCTGTTCTACCAGCTAGTGGAGCACAGTTCCAATCAAAAGCCAACGACAACATCGCTCTTCACTGGGGCCAGAACTCTACTCAAAGAGAGCTCGGCTACTATGTCAATCAGACAGTTGATTATCTCGATCTTGTGGTGATTGATTACTACGACTTGAGCACCGGTAATCTTAACATTCGGGCTCAAGAATATTCTACAGAAATTGGCCAGGACATTGAATATGCTCAAACCCTCGGTACAAAGTTTCTTCTCAAGCTGGCTAATGCCACATTTGTCAACCAAACAAGTGCCCAAGATGCTGCTGACACTATCTGGTCTCAATTCGGCAACTACAAGGCCAGCGAAATCTATCGACCGTTCGGAAATGCCATCATAGATGGTTTCGATGTTGGGTTTACGAGCAACCAAACTGAGAATGTCGATATATTCGCAGCGAGGCTCAGATCTTTGGCTGGCAGTAGCAGCCTTTTGTCTGCTTCGATTCCTGGTGACCTCAAGGACGCAGATACATTTATTGATACTCCGTTGGACTTTTTGTTTGTTGAATTCAGCAAGAACTATACAGTGACAAATGGCTCCAACTACGTTAAATGGGACAAGGTGGTTCAGAGTGCGCAAGTCGACACAAAGTTGTTTTTGGATGTCTCAGCCCACAGCCCCACCAACTACACACAAAATCAATGGCAAGGAAATGTTACGGAGGCAGCGCTAGCATACCAGCATTTCTGTTCCTTCGGTGGGGTGGCGCTTCGGAGCGCCGAAGAGTTGACGATCAATTTTGCTGCAGCTGAAAAGCGTGCTCTCAACTCCACCGGTGTCAAGCCGTGTCGATACGTCTATAATAATGAGGCAGCAAATGACAATGGTGCTTCTGCTTCGTATGGTGATCGAAATGGTGGAAATAGAGGAGATACTGGTGCCAATCCAGCATCCGAATGTCAGACAAGAACCATTACGCTGGGGTCTGGTGCCGCTAGCGAATGCACGACCATGACCTACACTGTTTGGGATAGCTACATTCTTACTCCAACGATCCCGGCTATGCGTTCCGAAATTGCGACCAATTATGCAGCAAAAGCAACTGCCAATTGTGTCACCATTACGAAAACATATACAACAGGGTATCCAGTTTCCACAATCACCAAAGTCTTTGTATCTACTCTCACCGATGGATCTCCTGCATCTGGATCTAGTACGAGTACTGGTGCCTCAAGCGGTGCGGCTACCACTACTGGCGTGCCTATTGTGAGCACTGGTGCCTCAAGCGGTGCGGCTACCACTACCGGCGTGCCTATTGTGAGCACTGGTGCCTCAAGTGGCGCTATCACTACCGGCGTGCCTATTGTGAGCACTGGTGCCTCAAGTGGCGCTATCACTACCGGCGTGCCTATTGTGAGCACTGGTTCGTCAAGTGGTGCGGCTACCACCACCGGTGTGCCTAGTGGGAGTTCTGGTGCGTCGAGTGCAGCTACCACTACCGGCGTACCTAGTGTGAGTACTGGTACCTCAAGTGGCGAGGCAACCACAGCTGGATCTAGTACGAGTTCTGGTGCCGCAAGTGGTGCAACTACCACTACTGGTGTGTCTAGTGAAAGTTCTGGTGCCTCAAGTGGCGCGGCAACCACTACCGGTGCGTCTAGTACGAGTGGTGGTGCCTCAAGTCGTGCGGCTACCACTACCGGTGTGTCTAGTACCAATCAGATCACCAGTAAAGGTAGCAGAACATTCACCTGGCCATTTCATTTCACCAATACCTCCACTGCTGCGTCCTCGCCGATGACTTCATCTACATCCTCTCCTATCACTTCATCTTCTCCGATCACTTCATCGTCATCATCTCATATCACTTCATCTTCATCTTCATCTTCATCCTCATCCTCTCCTATCACTTCATCTTCATCTTCTCAGATCACTTCATCTTCTCAGATAACTTCATCCTCATCTTCTCAGATCACTTCATCCTCATCTTCTCAGATCACTTCATCTTCATCTTCATCATCTCCTGTCACTTCATCCTCATCATCTCCTATCACTTCATCATCATCCTCATCCTCATCCTCTCCTATCACTTCATCTTCATCTTCTCAGATCACTTCATCTTCTCAGATCACTTCATCTTCTCAGATCACTTCATCTTCATCATCTCCTATCACTTCATCCTCATCTTCTCAGATCACTTCATCCTCATCTTCTCAGATCATTTCATCCTCATCTTCTCAGATCACTTCATCTTCATCTTCATCATCTCCTATCACTTCATCCTCATCCTCATCCGCTCCTATCACTTCATCGTCATCCTCGTCGGAAGAACCTTCATCCACTGCCTCAAACAGCCTCGAGTCGTCGTCGAAACCTTCATCCATCACTGCCAGTACCTCTGAAACATCTAGTGCAGCTTCATCGCAGCAGATCACAACTTTCAGCACCACCACAACTTCCCCCAGCGGTACTACCACACAATCGACCTCCTCGGCTACAGGAACCAGCAGTCCCGATGGCGATTGCCCACTCGAAGGAGACGAATGCTCTGAGATTGGAGTAATGATTTGCGTTGGCCATGGCTACATGGAATGCACAACCGAATACCAGTGGATGCATCGAGACTGCGCTGACGGAACTGTCTGCAACAGTCTGGTTGTAGATGGCCAACTGACGGGATGTTGGTTCACTGATTCCCATGGAGGCACTACAGGTGATGGAATTGAGTGCGAGGGAATTTCAACCTAGAATATATGTGTAATAAGAAATAAATTCAATTATAAAGGAAAATCGAAAAAAGACCTTTTATTCTCGTGCATGGCCCCATTTCAGAAGCTATTGTGCCGGCAAGGGGTTCGTACAGCAGGTCTTAGCCAATCTGTGGATGTACCTAGATCGTGCAACGGCTATTTCCAAACAATGCCTGTAACTTTACCGATTCTCAGGGTTTGACAGTTGGTGACTTTCCGGAATGTGATCCAGATGTATCACCTTCTATTCCGATAGCATTAAATGTATCTCTGTGCCTTTGATCATACAATGTGAACAAAACTCATAGTACAATCCCATTTAGAGACCATAATTTCAATATTCGAGGTGTCCGCTTGGCAAGTTAATACCGAACCGAACGTCTCGGGGCCATTTTTTAGTACCAGAAAGAATATATTAGAAAACACACATACAGCACCTATCTTTTTCGTTCAAAGTATGGCGAGTTGCCCATGAAGGCAATTGATGTGTCAAAAAACCATTCACCGACATCCAAATATCTGTCGACAAAGCCCTTAGCATCCTTGGAGTCGATATCGTTGGTCTTTAGACTAGCATATCAGTTAGCAGTGCCACCAGCTTTAAACGTACGTGAGGCCCGTCGAGCGTTTGACCCCGGCCATCACAGTTGAAACAAGAACCAGATCAAAGGAAAGATGCGCAAGTCGTCCGATCTGCGATGGGTCGTTAGCTGAAGAAAAATCCCAGGGTTCATACAGTGCCCATTGTTATTTGTTTGTTTGTTTGTGGCGGTGGCGATATCAAGAGGATCGAAAAAAGCGGAGGCAGGCGACTGAATGTGATCGTGAAGGGCCGGCATTAGGTCCCAACCATTGCTGCGGTGTTGCGCTAAACGCTGCCCACTGAAAAAATAAGCCCTCGGTCTACTCCTCCACAAACAATCGCCAAAAGTTCAGAGATGAGTCGAATGAAGGAAATAGAGCTCAACAGAGAGACTCTGCAGAGGCTGAAACCTGCTAAGATGTACCGGCATTTCAATACAGCCCAACCTCCCGAGATCACTTCGCTTGACTTCAGTGATTCCGGCGACTATCTAGTGTCCGCGTCTAGCGATGACTCGCAGCTACAATTATACAACTGCAAGACCGGCAAGCATATTGCGACAATACCGAGCAAGAAATATGGCAGCACTCTCGCTCGGTTCACTCACAAAGATAACAATTGTGTGCATTCCGGTACTTCCGATAACGTTCTGCGATACATGAGCTTTCACGACACAAAATATATCCGGTACTTCAGAGGCCATGAGGGGCCAATTACACAGTTGGAGATCTCGCCTGGTACCGATTCTTTTTTATCTGCATCTAGAGATAATACGGTGAGATTATGGGATCTGAATAGTCAGCATGCCGTGGGCAAATTGTCGATCCCAGGAGCTACGCTTCTTGCGTTTGATCCTTCTGGAATGGTATTCGCGGTGGCCAACCAATCGACAAAAAGCATCAGCATCTATTCCAGCAAGCAGTTCAGTGAGGTTCCGTTCAAGACCGTGACGGTGTCCACAAGCGACAAAACGGCATGGCAGAAGCTCGAGTTCTCCAACAACAACAAATTCATCCTGCTTGTCACAGATTCTAACATGCATTACATATTCGACGCATTTTCTGGTGACCAATTGCACCGACTGGTGGGCCATACTGCGCCTGATCCACGGTCTGCGCCTTCACAGCCCGCGGCCTTTACAATCGACGGCAACTTCGTTTTGGGGGCATCTCGCGGAGGCCATGTTGTCATTTGGGATATGGATGCGGCTAAATATCCTGAGGTTCGGCCAACTACTGGTATCATGAATCAGGATGGTCGCGAGGCACACATCTTGGCCTTCAATCCAACGTTGATGGCGATGGCCAGTGCAAGCACCGACCTGACGGTGTGGCTCCCTGAAGAATAAGCCTCTTTCTCGGAGGTCCGTAGAAATGCGACGGATGCGCAGCACGCGCAACTGCGGTTGCAAGGCTGAAGCGAAAGTGTGGCTCTTTGACTCTAATCGGACTTGCGCACACAATGGATCGTCAGGATTAATGATCCGTACGCCGCGTCCCTTTATTCGGATTTCCGAATACCCTGCCCCGCCACAAAGAACCACCATCCGTTTACTATATATACTGCTACGATTTCCCCTGGTTGCAATACCCTATATCCATCAATTAAAACTACTCCACACTTACAATGACTGATTTCCGTTCCGATCCTGACTATAACATCAAGCTGCCGTCCTATCCTGCAGCTGAGCTGAGTCCGGCAGACCACGATGCCGTGACAAAAGCCCTTGGATTCATCTCCAATGCCCCACCAGCTACACCCACTTCTTCGGGTCTGATGGCCCCTGTTGTTGTTCCTCAGGTGTCGTCTGGTGTTGACTGTCCTTTCTTCACCGGCTATGCTCCAGTTCTCGAGAAAAGCGGAATAAGCAAGCAAAGCTTTTTCGCGTTTTTGGATTCCTTGAACAGTCTGACTGTTGGAGAATCCCCGTCTGCTGCTGCCAGCCGAATTGCGGCCTTTGTTGATCAGTGCAACACTTCGTTTTTCAATCCACGGGGAATCAAGTTTACGATCCAATCCACGGAAGTTCTAGCCAAGACCTTGGGCATTTCCTCGTCTAGTGAAATTGTTCCTTTCTGGAAGGAAGAGTACGCGAAAATTGGTATTGCTACAAGACGAATGCTAGGACCACGAAAGAAGGTCGCTGAATTCGAATTTGGAGATTCTCCAGGTTTCCAAGACGGCAAGATCAAAGAACAGATCGAGCGAAAGACCAATGAAGAAGTTGCAAAACTTGGAGTGGGTCGAAAGGCTGTCAAACAAAACAGTGCCTGGCGTTATGGGCTTATTGCCGGGGTTGTACGAAAAGCCAGTAGAGCCGTCTCATCTCCAAAGGACGGCGAAAAGCCGGATCTAGAACGAGCTACCGGTCTGGTTTTGAACTGGATCGTTCTCACGGCCCTCTAGGTTGTATGTATTTTGTTTCAATGAATCTACTGTTTTAATTTTGACTTTGATTGCCCCTTCCAGTGCTGCCAAGCTGTTCGTCTTCTGCACGGCTGATCCGAGGGCAACTATGCGTTTTTTTGCTCGCTATGTACGGTCCATATTAAACAATCTTTTATGCTTGTTGTCCGTTTTTTTTTTTTTTTTTGGCTGGCTGCTCTGTTAACTTCTGTAGATTTTAAGCTTGTAAAAGCCGGTCGTTTTGCTATCAGCCGCGCGATAATATTGAAAGCGGCTGAGAAGAGGGTTCGGAACTCCGAAAAACATCACGACTGAGCCCCTCGAAGCATGTCATGCTCTAATGCAGATCTCTCTAGCTTAGCCTAGTGCAATCAGAAGCTCGTTGAACGCATGCCTATTTGAGTATCCCGCAAGTTTAGCTCGTACTAAGCTAGACAGATAACAGGTCCCACGAGTTCAGCTCAGACTAAACTAGACAGAAAACAGAAAGAGAGAGACATTTGGTGCAACCGCCCCACTCTCTTCAGCGGAGAGCTTTAGTTCTAGAAGCCATCATTTCACTACTCCGCCTGGAATTCGCACGTTAATGCACGGCTATGGTGAAGCAGTGCGGTCTCGGAATACCGTATTTGTATGACGCACCTGCTCAGCCTCAAACATTCTTGTACGCAACTCCGCGTGGCTGCGGGGGATGGCTCCACCAACGGCCTGCGCGACTTCGGGCTTCCGTAGCCAGGGTCCGCGACACTGTCAGGGCTGAATTTGGCACTGGCACCTGTATGGATGTTGCGACTTAAGTATAAAAGAGCCACCCAATCTCCACAATTGCTGTTGTTCAATCCACACACATACAATGAATTTTCACGACGACTTTGAACAAGATCAGGACTACACTGGTGAACCTCCAGTGGCCGGTCATTGCTCTAAGGTTGACCAAGAATCAGTTTCAAGAGCTGTATACACCCTACCAGTTGATGGCCCACCGCCATACGACAGTGGCAGACTTCAGTCTATTGTTGCTCTTCCACAGGTCTGTGACAACGCTGAAGACCCATTCTACAGAGGCTATGCCACTGTTCTGAACCAATGTGGGATTCCGCAAGATGCCTTTCTTGCATTCATCGACGGATTGAATAGCTTGGCACAATCTACGACTAATGGTGGTGAAGAAGACGAACAAGCTGTGGTTTCACGACAGACTGAATTCGTTAACCAAGCCAACACCAAATACTTCAGCGTACGAGGTGTCCGAGTATCGCTCAAAAGCACCCGGCAACTTGCTCGGACTCTAGGGATCACTCGCTCTCAGCAGATCGTTCCAAGCGGTATAACTGGATCTGCCCCATTGAACGAACGTCGAATGGCTGGTATCAATCATAAAGTCGCTCCAGTCATGTTCTTTAAAGCCGATGGCCTGGTACAACAACAAATTGACTCCGAAGAGCAAGCCTTGGTCTCGGCAAAAAGAGAATTGCAAGAAGCACGGATTGCTGCTACACAGCCAACACCTCCCGCAGAACAGCAATGGCAACCTTCTAACAGAGGATACAACAGCGGATCTGTTAATCAAGGCTATGATAACCGGAGATACGATGACCAGGGATATGACGACCGGGGATATGACAACCGGGGATATGACAACCGGCCTAGTCTCATGGAGGACTACTTCGATCGACGACTGGGTCGGCGACATATGAGAAGAGACGCAAGAAGAGCAAGACGATACGGCGGCTGTTCTCGCGGCTACGACTACGACTACGACTGTGACTGTGGTGGATATCACCGAGGGTACGGCGGAAACCAAAACCAGGGCCTAGGACCAATTGGCTGGCTAGCTTATGGCGGATATCGACTGTACCAGCACAAGAAGAAGAAAAGCGCCTCAAATCAGGGACAAAGAGTGACGGAACAGCCCGTTTCCGCTTCTACTTCCAGCTCCACTTCCACCGCTGGCAGCCAGCGACGTATGAGCATGGGTGATCCAGAGCGGGAAACGGGTCTTTCTTTGCGATGGATCGTCGTGGAATCGCTATAGTGGATATATAGACTTAATCAACTGAAGAAATAATAATAATTCTACCTACTCACCGATTTTGCTCTATTGGCCATTTCACTGCCGCAGCGTTAATGCCCTCCGTTGTGCGGCGGAGCCATGCCGCGCCACACCACGCTACAAAACATCGTCGATATTTGGATAATCCAAAAACGCTTCTTCTTCGGCCCAATCCACCCATTTTTTCATAAACTCATCATGTGCGATAGTTTCCATATTACCAATGACGCACAAATGCATCTTCGGTCTAGTCATCGCCACATTGAGACGTCTCTTTTCGGCCAAGAACCCAACATTGCCCTTGCTGTTGGATCTTACAAGTGACATGATAATAACGTTCTTTTCACGGCCCTGGAAACCATCCACGGATGCAACCTCGATTCCCGGGTACTCATGTAATGTGACGCTGATCAAGTTGACCTGAGCAGAATAAGGCGTGATAACTCCGATATCGGTCTCTTTGGCCCCAGCTGTCAGCAATTTCTCCACATAAAGCTTTACCAGCAAGGCTTCATTTTCGTTCAGTTTGGAAAAGCTGACCTTTCGTTGGGATTCGCTCTCGGGGTAGTCATCGCCTTGAGTGTCGAGCCAAACCACGGGGTCGAATTCTTCCGTAACGTACTGTAAATCTTCAAGAGTGCGATCTGCCACCGACTTGTCTGCTTCAAGCTTGCCCTTATACAATGATCTTGATGGAAAGTCCATAATCTTGGTGTTCATTCGATACTGAATGCTGAGCAGTACTTTGATCTTGTCGCCGAATCGTTTTTCGAGCCGGTCAAATATAGTGGTTTCAAGCATCTTGCGATATTTTGTGGATTTCGTCTTGACAGTCGGTGGAAGTTGAAGATTGTCTCCAGCGATGATCAGTTTGGTGGCTGATGGACAGCATACTACTGGAATCAAACACTGCGGCTCGAGTGCTTGTGACACTTCGTCAATTATAATTGTATCAAACAATTTTGGTATGCTAGCCAGTGCATTCTTGATATCATGAGAACCGGATCCATGCAATGTACAAACGACAACCTTTGCACGACCGATGATCTGGCCCAAAACCTTCTTCTCGCGTACCCGGTATTCTTTTCGTAGCTCCTTCAATTCACCAAACAAATCCTTCTTTTTCAGGCCACGAGACCTCAGAGCTTTTTTCAACACTGAGTTGATATCTGACCGTACATCGTTGAGTACTATGCCCTCATTCGACGTTCGTGACACAATATCTAGACAGTGGATCAAGTTTGCCTGAAGCAACCGGGCAGGGTGTCCCAGCCGCACCAACTGGTCACCAGGAATATGCTTGTCCAGTCGCTCTAGGATGTTGTCGACAGAGATATTCGACGGCCCACAAACCAAGATCCGCTGTCCGCGGTCGACCAATTGCCGGATAATCTCCACCAATGTAAACGTCTTACCTGTGCCTGGCGGGCCATGAATAACGCTCAATTCGCTGCCCAATGCAAATCCAACCGCCTCGCGCTGTGGCTTGTTTAAAGTCTCATCAAAGAACTTGACTTCATTGTCGATACTCAATACCGGCTCACGAGTGCCCAATACAACTTGCTGCAGTGGCGTTTGATCCGCCTCTTCAAGCCTTGCTAGGTCCTTCAGCGCATATTCCATTCGCTTATAAGTTACGGAATTGACCAGCTTAACGAGCCATAATCTACCATCCATCGTGACGTTTGCTTCGTATTTCTCCTCCACCGCAAAGTTGATACCTTTCGAAGTCACCTTAGTCACAACTCCTTCAACTCCTTCCTCGGGTTTGGTCTTTGCAGGTTGAACGCGAACAATGTCACCCACTCGAACATCTCCACTGTCAATCTCTTCGTTTCCAATAGATGGATCAGGCTCGAGCTCCATAATCGTCTTGCCGCCCAACCCAGTCCTTGTTGATCCGATGACTAGATTGATTACCGCCAGTCCATGTTGCGCCAGCTGTTTCGGTTGCAATGAACTGATCAGAGTATTTGTATCATCTATATCAACTTCCCGCTCATTTATCAGAGCTTCTAATAGTTTACTAGTGAGCTCCTTCGGGTCTTTTGCTTTCATCATGTAATCTCTGCTGTCAAAAGTAGAGAGGTTGGTCCGTGGTGTCACGTGTACCCAAATTGACGACACCGGCGTATATTTGAGTACGCCGTTACTCTAAAAGCTTGATACAGACGATAATAATTAATTCAAGAGGCCTACTGTGGAGGTGCAATACCCCCAAAATACAGATTAGATAGCATATGTCCACCTGGGAATTAGTCGGGACCATTGAGATCATATCATCTTGGGGCCGAAAACTGCATCAGCCGCGCGCCGGGAGCCGCGCTTGGAATAATTTTAATTTTTTTTTTATTTTTCAAGATTGATCACAACTCCTCCAGGATAGAATAGAATAGCATAATGAAGCGCAAGAGAGAGGACGAATATTTCGACAATGGGGTCATTGATAATCTGGAGGCTATTTTAAAGCTCTTCGAAACAGATGTGACTCCTTTGATTTCTTTCCTAGAGAATAACGAGACACGGAGCATTCTTTCAGCATGGTCCTATTACTCAAGTGTATGAAGAACTAAAAATATTAAGATCTAACACAAACTGCAGAACTCAAATCACAATGGGATGGGAAATATATCAGGAAAGCTAGCTTGGCTGGTGGATTGCTGTGATAAACACACCAGTTTGAAGCAGCCTGGCACGGTGTTTATCCGTGAGATACTAACCAACGAAATGAAGATCATATTTCGATCATTGAACATCTGCCGGCCGGTGGTTACCATTCCAGCGCTGAAATTACTTGGTGCTATGGCACGTTACAATCACGGTGCGCTGAATGGAGATTTATTCTCGGCACTAGACTTCAAAGATAATCAAAAAATGATGGCCGACAAGCAGATTCGGCCATGGTTTTTCAGATTCTACATTTCGTTTTTGAGTAATGCTAGTCCGGTGGTGAAGAAGGATTTGCTAAGCCAACGGAAGATTATTGCGGCGTGGTTCAAGAACCTTGGCGACGACAATGAATACATAATAAGCGACACAATCGTGGTACTAGCGAAACTTGTCAATGAACCATGGTTCAGTAAATCAGCGAAGATTTCATTTTTCAATGATACAATCATGGGATTTTTGGTCAAGCTGTTGGCGAGAACAGACGATATTCCTGGGAAGGTAGCAGGGCTATTGAGAGTACTTACAACCGATCAAGAGCACGGTGTCAAGTTTGGCGATAAAGGGTATTATGCAACTGGCGTCCACAACAAGCTTGTTCTGTCAGTGTTGAAAATGTTGAAGCCATGGGATGATAGCGTGCAGCAAGATTTGGCTGTGGATATACTTCGAGCTAGCCCTGAGCTGGTCTATGCGTATTTTCCTACCCAGACAATGTCGTTCGATCCGAAATTATCTTCATTCTGGGTCTCATATTGCGCATTTTTTTCCAGAGTGTTGAGACTGGAAGTCCCACCACTACAGGTGCTCCAGCCGCCTGCGGCGCAGGTGGTCGAGAGCGTCATCCCGACATGTTTGTCCCGAAGCTCTCTATCAAAGTCACTGACACACGAGGTATCATTCATCAGACATCAATGTGGTGTGTTGCTTGTGCACGCTCTAACTAAATTGGAGACTTTGAAGATGGAATACCACGAACGGCGGTGGGATTTCAGTGAGTTGGCTGATTTGGTGGTGCAACGACTGCCAGAAGTTGGCGTCTTGTCGGAATGTCTCAACACTGCTTCGGCAGATCTAGTGAAGACCGTGATTCTTAGACTGGTATCTCAATACTGCAAGCTGTTTCCGTCTGTGGTACTCGCATCCAAGCTGACGCTTCCTGGTGAATACCTGGAGCAGCTGCAAGGTGATCTTTCTGGACTTGCGTTGGTACAGGCAAAGAGCACCCTTACAGTCCAAGCGGGTACTAGTACTGTTACCAAATGGTACAACAAATCTGGTCAGAATTATTCCATGTTCACCAACTTGCTCCGATTAGGTGTCAACCCCTCGCTGGGCAGTCAAGTTACGAGCCTGCTGATCGAGCTCACCAACCCGGTTATTCTCTTTCAACAGGACACACTTGCACATCCCGTGTCTGTTTTACTGGAAACTTTGTCAGTTTGTGAGCACGATGACAAGCTCTGGCAGTTTATCGATGAGTCTGTGGCGCGGTGTATGCGGCTCCCATACAAGTATATTGACGAGTTTGCTTCGTTGGGTTTTGAAGGGGTGATTAGTGCGTTTGTGGTGGTGTTACTTGAACAATATTCATTTTTCAAGGCGGAAGTGGTGACAGCTTGGTTGAAGAGATACCTGTATTACTCCGGTATTGCTGGCGAATGCAAACAAGCGATCGAAGCAATGTCTGAAAAATACGGCTTTTCGCCACTCGAGCCGCTCAATACCAAATTTGAGCAGATCCTAGCTGGGGAGCCGCATTCAATAAATTCGGCCTTGGAGCTAGCCGCAGCGCGGGTGGCGATGTTGACCGAGCCGCACCGAACCGCCGAGATATTGGACCGGGTCGTGTGTGTCGAATTGCTTACCCGGCCAGCGTTTTTCACTGGGCTTTTGCGGCAGCCCACTTCACAGCACTATTTTGCCAAGCTAAAACAGTTGAAGCAAAGCGGCCGCGGCAGTTCTGACTATGAGCCGCTCGCTGCGGCGGTTGGTAGATTGCCAGATGAGGTCAAGAAGGATGCTTTGTGGCTAGATGGTGTTACGGTTGAGCCGCACGCGAATGAGGCAGTGTTTATCAAATATGTTGAAGACAAAACTGAGCGGGGTAGTGTGGTGAGTCTAGAGGACTTGGTCAATTTGCCCTCTGGTGGCGACGATGCAATAGACGCTGTTGTGGACAACGTTGTCAAGCATGGCTCTGAATTGTCCGACGCTGGTGAGTTGTTGAATACTCTCACTGACGTACGATTGAAGTGTGCAGTTATCCAGGCGACCGGCGTTGGTGTCAATAATGTGGACGATGTTGCTGTCGCGGCTGCTATGGTGCGATATGCTGGACTTACCGACACGACATTTTTGGTTGACAAGGCTTTGGAATCAGTGAATGGAGATTCGCTGCTCGTCCTGTCCCGAGCTAGCATGACCGAAGATCAGCTTTCTGCAGTTTCAGACCTTGTGTCATCATTGGACGGTGCTGAGGCTCTAAGTGCCGAAATGTGTACACTTGCCAAGGTGCTGTACCAGCGGGGCCGCAAGCTTATCAAGCGATGGGCCATGCGAGTCATTTCATGGCTCAGCAAGTCTTCATGGGGTACCACTGCGCTAGAATTTGCCTCGAACCTTGGAAACTTGGCATCAGAGATAGATTTGTGGGCAATTGTGCCTTCGTCAGTGCTCAACGGTTTGCTGGAGTCGTGCCAAGATTCGCTACTACTTGCTAGCTTGGTATTTTCGGCCTCCGGTGATGCGCCAAAATGGCTATTTGCCAAGGTAGTGGCGGCTCCAAATATGGACGAGATCATGGCTCTCACGGTATGGCGACTCTTTGTTCAGCAGCCCAAGGTACATGCCTCCGCTGAAAATCAAGATCAAGTGCTTTTACGATGCACAGCAACAAATTCTGCTGCAGATGTCATTCTGATTGACATTTTACGACGGATGGAGTCGGTGCTTAACACATCATGGGCTAGTCGAACTGGTTCATGGTCACTCAGCACCGACACGCCACTGTTCCAACCAACAGAAGATGGCATTGCTGTCACTATAGACACAGCACTGATCAAGGCAACTAGTCGACACTTCAGCACCGCTCGACTCAGTCTGGTTGAGAAAATGTCTTTCCCTGCTGCTAGAGCCGCGGTATCGCAGTACGTTGCTCAGGTGCCCACGGTGGCATATAGCACAGAGTTTTTGCTCATGGCAATCGTCCAGTCACCTGAACTGTTCCGCAATGATGTGGTTGATCTCAAAATGATGGTCGACTCTGGAGCACTGTCCTTTACGGTTGCATGCCTTGCCGACGATGTCTTACGCCCCGCGGCCCGAACCATCCTGTCCACTGTGCTACAGTCCATGGATGAGACGTATCGAGACCGTCTCGCAGTGAAAATCTTCCTATCCAAGGTCATGTCGGTAGAAACTCTCCACCCCCACGTGTGGATCATGCTGGGTTTGCTTGTACCCGTGGTCACAAATCCAGGTCATTTCCTTCATACCAAGGCAATGGATTACATGCTTTCTGGTCCTTCTATCCTAGATGACATTCCTCTGTTCAAGCCTATTAGCCAGTCCTCTGGCGAAACGGTGCATAAGGAACACGCGTGGTTGGCGGAGTCGCTTGTGTCTGCATGCGTCACCGAGGACGACGCCAAGGTGTACGTCAAGCGGGGCGTGGTCGAATGGATCATGAACACCGGTAACAGCCCCTACAGCAGCAAGGCTCGTAAGGCAGTTGTACGCAAGATGCAGGATGTCGGTGCTGGTGCGGCGGCAGTCAAGCGGTGCGGCGCGCTGGCATGGAGCGAGATGTGCGGCGAGTGCGGCACCGGTGCTCGGTTCGTTGTGATGGATAGCCAAGACGGGCCTGTGAAAGAATGGTGTGATGGAGACGCAGATGCCTTTGTACGAAGGTTGTAGATTATTCTAATGTTAAAACTAAACTTGCATACACAAATAATTAATTAAAAACGAAAAAAGCATATCGAGCGTACGTACGTAATGAGCAAAAAAAAAAGCACTAATTGATCAAACTCGTGAACTCATCTGATACATTACCCATCCAGAAGACCTGGTTCGTAATTTCGTCCCACAGGTCTGATTCGCTGTTCTTGACGGTCGACTGATCGCCAAATACCTGAGGCTCGTACGGCTGTGCCTGGCTCAAAAGGTCGTCAACCAGCCCATCGCCGCCAGGACCTCCTGGCTTGTACTGCAGCGGCGCCTTAGAGCCTCCTATGATCTCCGGATTGTTCATGTGCACCGAAGATGAGGGCGTCGAATCGTCAGTCTGAGGCGTAGCTGCTGCTGAGGTCGCTAACGTATCTGTCGGTGCAGTCATGTTCACCGGGTCGATAAATCCAAACGAGGTGATGAAATTGCGCAGCTGCTTGATTCGAGGTGTCACATTGATGTTGCCCCTTCGCTCAGCATACGTAAGCATATCGAAAGCCATGTTGATGTACATGGACGATGAGTTGTGCAAGGAGAACGCAACGTTGAACATCACCAGTGTCGATGCGGCTGAAAACACATACTCCCGATCGAGATACCCAAACGTACTGTACAAGTTGTTTGACTGCAAGTACTTTAAACACTTGATCGTTTGGATTGAGGCCTCCAACGACGCATTCAACAAAGTCAGAATGTTCTCGGAATAGCTCGACAAATCGATCGGCATGTGTTTTTTGTCCATCACCCGCTTGCGAACGAAGTGCAGCAGCAAGGGCCGCACGGTGAGATTGATGCACTGGTGGTATTCGGAATAAATATTCGCAGCAGTCCGGCTGATGGTGAAGTCGTCACTGGTGTCGTCCCATCTCAGATCGTCCCATCTCAGATCTTCTGGTAACTCGTTTCGCCACTCAAACAGCTTGTTCATGATGGTGGAGATAATGCTCAGCACGTTCTGAGATGACACACAAGACGGCTGATACAACTGCAGTAGCATATTACTGGAGATTTGGGTCACCTTGATGAAGCAGGTAATATATCTTGCTGGAGGGAACTCGGTAAATCGATTGTGTTTGTCGTCTTGAGCATTTTGCTCTTGTGGGAACGCAGTCAAGATAGCTTCGTCCGGAATGCTCAAGGGAAACCCAGACTTGGCACTCAAGTACCGATCCATGTTATAAATTGTCCACCACAGCCGACGTCGATGCTCAATCACTGAACAGTCGATCTGCTCTCCGTTGGCATAGCGGTCTTCATCAGGACGGATCTTTTCGACATGCATCCCCAGCACCAACGCACACCTCAAACACAGCCCACTCAAAATGTAGTATCCATTTGGAGAGTGGATCATTTGGTGGAAAAATGCATACAGTAGCAAGACCTCAACTGCCTCGACATCGTACCCATGGAACTGGTGTCGACCGTCAAACGCAAGGTTTAAGACATCTCCGGCTCGGTCGAAATAATAAAGACCGGGGTAGTTCTCCAACCCGGGGTATTGTTCCATTGGGTCGCCTGTTTTGTTTCCAAGATACATTTCTCCGATACCGGTCACCAACAAGCATTTCGCATACCAAAAGAAATCGCGTCTGCTGTGGAATTCCGGTGTAGACGATGGAAAGAATGTTTCGTACAATTGTCGCTTATAATCTGAAATGTTGAAAAAGTAAAAACAACCGGCCAGATAAGTATTAAAGATATCATGACACGCCAATGCGTATTCATAACTTGGCATGGTGAATTCGACTTGGTAACCCGGGCCCATGCTTCTGCTTAGATTTAGCTGAACTCGACTCCCGTTCGTCACGATTTTGCACTGGACACCCTTTCCAATAAGTGCTTTACTCCCTTGTTCGTTGAAATCCACCTTACATGGGTTTCCATTCGGAATGACGTCTTTGATTTCAAGCCCAAACATGCTCAGGCTGGATGTGCCTTGGAACATGTGGGTGTTATTGGCGATGCCAATGTTCTGCATTGCCTTGTCGATAGTGGGGATCTCAACCGAAGGATCTTCGAATTTCCGCTTCTTTGCTTGACACTTGGGTACCCCGTCACCGTTGATAGCACGTCCATGTTGTTGCGAGGACGTTGTAGTTGCGATCGTTGTACCGCCTTCGGCCATCGCTGCTGGATCTGACTTGGGTCGTTTTGTGGGGCGGCCATCGTCATCCACTACCCAGCTTTGGGCTTTGAGACGGGCATTTTCTTCCTGTAGATTCTGGATATATTTCAGTGACACGACTATCTTTTTGTCGCCTTCCACATATATGCATTCGCTTTTCGTTTTGGTGCAGTTTGAACAAATCTCCCCGCCGTCGCACCGAATATGCCGTTTCCTGCACCGCTCACAGCTGTTCCGTAGTTAGCACCTTGGATTTAATTATACAAACATACGCCACATTCACCCGATTCTGCTGCTTTTCCTGCTGCTGTTGCTGTTGTTGTTGCTGTTGTTGCTGTTGTTGCTGTTTTTTTGATGTCATACTAGATGTATGAAGAGAGAGCTCGAGCCGTGCGGAAAGGGAGGAGGGGGCGATGGAGGGATCAGAAAATGGCTTTATAATACCAGAGAGCCAACTGGCCGCGCACCCTGTCTGAATCTGGCGAAACTTGATTCAGAGATCCGATTCAGCCACACCATGATCCCTGGTGGCATCCTAATCAGCATTCCAACCAGATACTGAAAAAAAGCTCACGTGCTATTGTCAAACCAACATCTGGCCGCCGCAATGCGCCGCCCGACTCTGCAGCACCCCGTAATACGGTTTCGACTTTGATAACGCACCGATCCCACTTGCTACGCGCGGATATGAGGCCGCACTACGCCAACGCCATCTGCTCATCAACGAATATGGTGCCGACATGGTGTAATACTGACGATGCCCTCGCGAGAAAGGATGCCATGGCGCGGCTGACGACGAGCCGAAACGTTCCGACCCTCAGCCGCTTGTCTTCATCTCAACATCCCAGCCTCACCACATTGATCAGCATTGCCAGTGAGCGAAGAGCCTTTTCCCCTCCCCAATGCCCAGTTCATTTTTCAACCCTGGGCTCTGGTTCCTGTTCCTAGCGGAAAATCTGCGGGGCGGCGGCACGACCGCCGCCGCAGCAGCTATATGGATAGCATATCGAACGAAGCGAGCAAAAAAAAAATAGCCGAGCGCAGCGGGATCCTCTTCTCTCGTGATACCGCTGCGCTCGGCCTTGTTTTTTTGGTCGCTTCGGCTCCATATCATCAGGTTTGCCAAGGCGGGCTAGCTCACCCAATGGACCTGTGGTGTGGAGAGCGCGTAGCGGGCAAAACGAGTGCGGCTGACACGACGCAAGTGCCACGCGGTTGGGACGTTTAGAGCAGACGCTCTCTGATTGGCCAAGCGCACCAACATCCCAAATGTCCACGACAGTTGCAAGAATTTTCCACAACCACCCGTTCATCACCCTCTATACAACTACCAATAATGTCTGTCGCCAACGCAGTCAAGATCAACTGGGCCAAGGTGATCTCCACCTTGGGTTTGACCGGCCAAACTTCCAGCAGCCTGATGGCTTTCAAGAAGCGAAACGACGACGCCAAGAAGCAACTGATCGACCTTGCCAAAGAGCCAACCGAAGTTGACTTTTCTCACTACCGGTCTGTGTTGAAGAACCAAGCTGTTGTCGACGAAATCGAAAAGGCCTACCAAGCTTTCAAGCCGGTCACCTACGACGTGTCCAAGCAATTGAAGACCATCGAAGCCTTTGAAGCCAAGGCTGTGGAAAACGCACGAGCTACCGAAGCTAAGGTCGGTGAAGAATTGGTTGACCTGCAAAAGACCTTGGACAACATTGAAAAGGCCCGACCGTTCGACCAATTGACTGTGGCTGACTTGCACAAGGCTCGACCAGAGATCCGAGCCAAGGTCGACGAAATGTTGAAGAAGGGCTCCTGGACTGTGCCGGGCTACACCGAAAAGTACCCAGACTTGAACTTGATGTAGACGTATTTTATTTCACTTTCAAACTGCATTGTTATAAAAATATTTGAAAATGTATTCATTTGTATAGATGTTGTGGCTGTCCTCTGTATCAGGGGAATTTACCAGCGACCTTCACTACCGAAGTGACTCCCTCCCAATGTATCGCGAACTATTTCGGCTTTCGACAGTGACGACAAAATGAACCAAATGAACGCTACGCGTATGCAGCCGCAGCAGTACGGCTTTCAGGCACCCAAGCCGTCATCTCCTCAGTACGTGGAGTTATATATGACAACCTGAACTAACTTATAAACCAAGAACGCCCGAGCAGCAGCGCGTTGGGTTGATTTTAGAGATCAATACCGAGCTCATCAAACACGCCATGGAATCCAACAAGGGCGCTTCCAATCCTCAGGATCAGACCCTTGTATCGTAAGTTTGTGTTGGTGCAGAAATGATACTAACGATGCAGATGCATGAAACGACTACAGTGTAACTTGTCATATTTGGCATCGCTAGCCGACCCGAACAAGCAGAACAAACCGAACACGCCTGGTAGTCAGTTCCCACAGATTCTCACGGCGCCACCGGAAGTCCCAGCACTGGTTGATTCGTATTTGCGATTGCAGAGGCTTTTCCCGGAAGTTGTTGCATATCTCAACCAAATGAACCGCCAGAAGCAAGGGCAAGGGCAAGGGCAAGGGCAGCAGCAGCAGCAGCAGCCGCAAGGTCAGCCTCAATCTATGCCGCAGCAGCAGTCTCAACAACAGCAGCTGCAACAGGGTGGAGGCTTTTTCAATATGTAGCATGACTTTCTAACTTATTAACAATAAAAATACGATTAACAGACCTATTGAAAAAGCAGCGCAGCAGCGAGTTCTGGGTTACCTCCAGCTTGATCAAGTGCCCGCATTACCTGGTCTCTGCCAAACCCTAGGTTCATCAAATTCTCAATCACATCACTGGAATAGGACGCAGCTGCATGTTGGGGGCTGGGCTGAGCCGCAGCTAGTCGGCTACCACTTGAAGACGATGACGATGCGGCGACGCCGGAAACGGTCGGAACTGGCGGTGGCACCATCAGGCTTTCTTTTGGAATATCAGCTTCGCCCAGGAAAGGAACCACGGAGTCGCCGAGTTTCAATGTGTTGGCGTTGAGATCAATGATGGACTCGTGTCGTCTGAGCATGTCCAGTCCCAAGAGCATCTCCATGCCCTTCTGGTCCATCACGGTGAACGAACATGGTAGGAACGAATGGCCCACTTTCATAGGCGCCGAATGGATTCGTCCAATAATCTTAGCTTCTCCAACACCTTTGGCCACCCCAGCAAATCGCTTGTCGATCAGATGCGACATGTTGCATCTTTCCACGCATTCCAGGTTCATGATCGTGGCTTGAGCTCCCGAGTCCACAAACGCCTTGACAGGTTGCCCATTGACATGCACATCTACATAAAGCATGGAGATATGACCGAATACTTCGGGATTATGTTCCAAGGCACTGTTCATATTCTCCATGATCGCTTCTTGTTGAATCATTTCCAGGATCTTGGCTTGGTTGTCCTCGTTGTACGGATCATCTTGAAGTCGCTTCAGCTCTTGTCTTCTCGCTTCTTCTTCTTGAACACGCTCTCTTTCCACTTTGATCATCTCTTCTCGGAATTTGGCTTGGTCGTCTAGCAATGCAATCAGTCGTGGGTATTTCTGTTGGACTCCTTGTCGCAAGGTGGGGTCATGCTTCAGCTGTTGGCGAACTCGTTCCACGTCTTCGTATAACTTTTGCTGCTGACCCTGCCCCTGAGAGGCTGACGACGAGCTAGCACCAGCTTGTGGGGTCATACACAGCAGTAAATCACCGTCTTTGATCTCATATTGGGCCAGTGTCTTGCTATCAGTGGTTAATGGAGCACCATTGAATACCAGCACCTGCGATGCAACTGGCACCGATGACTCTGCCTCAATGTACGCTTTGAGATCCTGCAATGCGAGGTCTTCAGACACATCCACAGTTATCATGTTGTTATCTTGTTCGAACGATATTGTCAATAACATTCTTCTATATGTTTTCGTTCCGGTGGTGATGAGGTTGGTTAATAGAGTCTGAGCCCGCACCATTACAAAACACGCCAGCCCCCCGGATTCGCATGCGCGTCATCGACGGTTCCAGAACGTACGTCGTTTTTTTTGGCCGTACAGACCATACAGACCATACAGACCATACCGAGCTAAGCTCGAGCGAAGCGAGCAAAAAAAAAAGCTGCACGCAGTGCGTCCTATGAGAGAAGAGAATCCCGCTGCGCTCGGCCTTTTTTTTTGCTCGCTTCGCTCGATATCACCAGGCTAGCTGGAGCTTCCAGAGAGAATGTGCCCCTGCGGCTCATAGTCGACATTGCAACATGCTGTATCGCTCAGAGCAGTTTGTTTTGGTCCACCAATCAATAAAACCAGCAATCTGCCCCTCTAGTTCCAACCAAATCGTCAAAGCAATATGTCTCCTGGGTGGTGAGCCGCACCTTGTGGGTTATTCAACCATCTATAAATCTTGTTAAGCGGCACCTCAGCAACCGTAGTGCTCGTTTGATATCGATTTCCTGAGAATCTTTCGCAGCAGGTTAAGAAAAGCGCAATTGAGGCTATTATACGTTGCTGGGGCTTTCATTTCAAAATCTAAAGCTGAGCAGTATCCGGGGGTAATTTGCTCGTTTATTCGCTCATTTATTATATCTCAGCCAAAATCCACATCAACCTCTTGACAAAACTGTCTTGAGATATAAAATGCTGTCACTACTTCCTGCAGAGCTACTGGAGATTATATTTCTCGAGTTGGGGCCTCGAGATCTCGCCCACTTGCAACAAGCAAACCGCTACCTACAGGCGGTGGCCCTGCAACCAGAGCTATGGCACCGGCATTGTCTGGATTACTACGATTTGATCCAGCTAGAGCCACCACAAACGGCGAACTGGTTTCAGGACTACTATGAGCAGCAGAAGGTTAATCTGGATGTAGATAATTTCCAGCATGTGCTGCAACATGGCAAACGGTCCCGTGCGAGCCTGTACAAGATGGTGCGGCGGGGACGGTCGCAAGATCAATGGCGTGCCCAATCTTATCTCAGTAGCATCAAACACATTTCAGCCGTCCAACAAATGAAATACGCTGTGAGCCAGCCTGAGATTGATGTTGTCGAGCTTGTGACCCAATTGGATTCATTTTACGGCTACGAGTTGGACAGTCCGTCTTATAGCATGATCCCCATAGTACATTGCGACAAGGATGAGCTCAGTTTGCCAAAGATCCTAGAGCAATTGCGAAGTAGCGGAATTCTGCCAACCAAAGGCAAAGCACCGCAATTCCACACCGGCAGTGACGAGATCGAGCGAGTGGGAAACGGGGCGCGGTGGTTTTTGTCTTCTATATGCAGAGATTCATGTCCCGGTCTGGATCTAACCTTATCGTGCATTATTGCACATACTGCTCGTGAGAATGGACTCGAAGCATACGTGTTTTGTGATGATGGCTTCAAAGCAGCCGTGGTACAAAACGGCACAACCTACCGCGTCGATCCGTATTACAGCTACTATACTGTCATCGGTGCAACACACAAAATGTCATCAACAGATCTGGCAGAGTTCGTGAAATCTGCTCTACGGCAGCTGTCAATTAAGACCATGCATCGACACCCTGCTACTGTGGTGCGAATGCTCGGAGTGGAGGTGGCGTTGACGGTGCTCGGCGATGGAGCTAGCGCCAATTCGCTCGACAAATACAATGGTAACTTCCCTTGGGTACGTGCATTGAAGCGAGTTATCATTGGAGAGCACATTGAGGATGAAGACCTCCCTCCAATGTTGCAACAGTGTGGTTGGTACTGCGCTTCCCGGGGGCTTTAGAATCCAAGCGCCGCATGAGGCACACTTTACATTTATAAGCTCACCAGTGTAATTGGCGCATAAATCAATTATACAATCCGCGGGATACTTAGTTAGAAACAACAGGTTGTAATAATCTACTGCCGATGACCACACACATAGCCTGAAAACCCCAGAATACAACACCAACAATGGCAAACATGACGAATAAATACAGTACATCAATAAGTTACAAATACTAGCACGGCTCATAATATCTCGATCTAGATAATCGCTTTTCTTTTGTCGTATCCACCCGATAGGAGTGCTGTATTATTATGATCGGATGTCCTTTCTACTGGGTACCTCCTGGAACGATCATACAAACATTGCTACCGTTCAACAAGATCTTGCTCAACTTGGTTTCCTTACCAGACGAGTATTCAGTCACATTTTCAAGCACCATATTCACAAAGTCGTCAAATCCCACTAAAGTGCCGTTGAATTCTGTAGTCCGTTAGCCATTCCCTCAAAAAAAGATTACATACCCTTATCGCCCTTCATGACCACCCAGACCTGGGATCCAATGCACTTGTCAACCAATTCCAATGGAATCAGTGGTATATAAGCTTCGGGCTGCTGTGTTTCCATTATTTTTTTGTAGTGTTGGTTGGCGTCAGAGGAAAGAGCTGAAATTTGTCTACTTCAAAAGGTCCCAGCGCCGGAATCTCCTCCCAATGTGCACGCGCCCCATTTTTTTGCCTCATCAAAAATTCAGGGCGGCAGCCCACCAAAAGGACCAGGTGGCTCGGCGCCCCAAAAGTTGGGAACAAAATTCTCAAGAACAGCCATCATCGTCATTGATACCGCCCAAAAACAATGACCAAAGACCTTCCGCCTCACGCCGTGATCCGGCCACTAACAATCAAGGATCTAGATCAGCTGATCAGATTGGAAAATGAAGCATTTCCAGAGAACGAACGATGCTCTGAAGCAGGCGCTGCATACCGACTCCAAAAATGCCCTGAACTCAGCGCTGGGGTGTTTATTCGCCGATTCAAGAGCCAAGACGAGAATCTCAACAGCCAAAAAGAAGAATTACCACATGAACAAGGAAGAGATGAAGACTACGAAGATGTAGACGAAGATGAAATGGAATTGCCGTGTGGAGTGTCAAGCATGGATAGCGAGGAATTGATTGCCCATATCTTGGCGACCAAATGTACCAGCGACGCGATCACCGAGGAATCGATGGGGTTACCAGACCTCGACGAATTCGGGAGAATAAAGGATCCAAAGAATGACAAGCGGGGCCATCGTGAAGAAGGGAGGACAATTGCTATTCATGCTGTCGCAGTTAAGAAGGAGTACCAAGGCAAATCTATAGGGACATTGATGCTGAGAGATTACACTCAACGTATCACAACACAACATATTGCCGACAAGATGGTATTGATTGCGCATAATGAGCTGGTTCCATTTTACGAACGATTGGGCTTTGTAGATGCTGGAAAGTCGCAATGTACGCATGGAGGGGTCGAATGGCGAGACTGTTGGTTGCCATTGAGCGATACCGATGACGATGAAGACGAATAAACAATTAAATTTGATCTCGGTTAATAATAAACTGTTAGAAAAGATATTAAAAGACAATTGTCTTCATGACGGGTTAAATGGAATTTCAAATCCTTCAAAGTCCATGTTGAGATCATCATCCAGATCGGGAATTACCGGATCATTGAGGTTCATCAGATCCAAAAACTGAGGTGTAGCAGGCTTTGGCGTGGGTATCTGAGGTGTCAAATTAACAGTACTCGACGGCCTTGTAGATGCTGCTGCCGATGTTGATGGAGCTGGTGCAAGCTCCACACCTGCTAGAGGAGGCGGCGGCGAATTGTAGTAGTAATTGTGATAATTGTGCTGGTGAACCGTAATTGGATGGCCATGTTTCTTAGCCAAATATACCAAATTGGCCAGTTCTCCAGAATTTGTACTGATATCTTTTTCTCCGCCAATAGAAAATGTGTAATGCGTGGTTGTATTTGAACTTTGCGGGGGTGGAATAATCGAACCAGCCCCATGCGGCTGTGATGGTGATGACGTCGACTTGTCACCTACATGTACAGCACCAGCACCAGTAGATCCAGAAGTTATGCTGTCGACTGATTCTACACTGATTGGTGACTCCTTGGCAATCTTTGCTGCTGCAGTAGCAGACGATTCAACCTGTGGGGCGGCGTTCTTTATCGGAGGGCCCATAATCTTTCTCCATCGGTTACGGCATGTCAGCCCTGTACGGCCTTGCATTTCTCCAGCAATTTTGCGCCATTGTGTGCCCAGTCTACCGACCAAATCCAACAGCAACCTGTCTTCTTCAGGGCTCCATGTCCTCAATCTGGTGGATATAGTTGGATCCAATACATCGTTGTATCGTTTCGAACATTGATCATCAGTTCGTCCTGGTATCAATTGTGCTATCCGATGCCATACCGGGCCCATCTTCTCGTATGCCTCAACCAGAACCTTGTCTTCATGCTCTGTCCACCTGCCTCGCTTAAGCTTTGGATCTAGCGAATGAAACCATCGCTTCCTACAGTCTTTGTTTGTCCGATGTTCAAAATGGGCTGATATCTTATCCCAGTGCCCGTTTTTACCACATTGATCGCCCCAATGCGATACTAGTAGCCTCAGTCGTTCGTCCTCCTCGGGGGACCAAACTCGCCTGATTCGTCCCTTGTTACTGCTGGAATCTGAGTCTTTAGATTGGGGTGGAGCATCAAAAACCGGTTGGAATCCGTCTGCTGGAGGCGGTGCAGCACTAGCGTTTGTGGATCCGGCGGCAGCCCGGCCATTTAGGTTCATTTTTCAAATAGTGGCTTTGATCTGGGCAGTCTTCGTAGTTGATCGATGTTGGTTCCGGGCTGGATCGATCAGAGGCCTGAGTTGGTGATGTGTTGACCTGGGTAACTGGGACCACGGTAGAAAATTTGGTATGGTACTAATCAAGGCCGGACCCCGAGTCTGGGCCGGTTTGATTGGCCCATGCATATGGCGGGCAAGCCAGCGCGAGTCGGAACGCCGGTCGCGGCTATCGGGCCCAATTAAACTCCGGCCGCTTATCAGGGTGGTTGTGAAGCCCCGGTGTGGCAATATTAGAGCCTCGGAGACCCTTTCATATGGTATTGCAAATTCGAATGTGTATATTCGACAGGCTAGTCCATGCTTCCAAACGTGGGGATATGCATTTTATATAAGGACCGATTGGCGTTGGCGCTGCCACCCGAGTCACCCAACTCGGGACCAATTGGCGATATCCGCTAGCGCTAGATGGATATATAGGGAAGCAGCCCTCTCGGATAAGTCCTAAGACCCTTCTGTTGCGGTCAATTCCCCAGGAACAATAGGAAAATCCGGGGTTCCATGCTATGCTGAATCATGGTGCACGGCCCTCCGTTTCACCTAAGTCCAGGCCCAGGTTAGAACTGGAGGGCCGGTGTTTTGCGCACAAGCCAGCTCCGGACCGAGGTTCCTCGGATTAGTTTATATAATAGCCCCCCATTCCACGCTTTTTTTCGGACAACTTCATTATTGCAAACATGACCGAACTGGCGCATCTATCGAATAAAGACAAAGTGCAGCATTGCCTTGATCTGTTGGGTCAAGGAAATGTCGAAAAGCGAGACTTTTGGGCCCCGGAGTTCAACGATTTGACGACCGTGGTGGACGCTGATTTCGATCCGAGCACCCCTACAGTCATCTTCAAGCTCCAAACCAAGAAGTTCATGTCCAACACGCTCGGATCTATGCATGGCGGCTGTGTCACTACATTTATCGACAACGCTACAACGTGGGCCTGTTTCGGCGACCCGAAATACTGGAAGGAAGGAAGAGACTTTGCGACAGTAGTTCGATCGTGCGTGAAGGAATTTGGTGTATCGCGGAACTTAAACTGCACGTTTCTCCGACCAGTACCCCTAGAGCACGAAGTGCTTCTCAAGTGCAAGGTGCAATCGTCATCGCAGAGATATGTGTATATCACGTTCGAGCTCTCGGATGCTGTCACGGGAAAGCAGCTCGTCGTTGGCCACCACGACAAGGCCAAGCCTCAGCCACATTCCAAACCGCCTGCCAACAAGGCTCGAAAGCTTGACACAAATAAGATCATCGCCAAGCTCTAGGATTAATTCCATATCACCCTCATCGATAATAGACTAGACTAATGCATTGTATGTTTGTATGCACCGATGCTCGATCCGCATCCCTCCTCTGAACCCGTGCGGATGAAAATTGAGTGCATCGGGGAAGCCGCGGCGCTGAAAAAATAGATCCGAGATTAAGGAGGTGGATAGGTCTGAGGCTGCGGGCCGCAGCTATCAGAAGACGACCTTATATTAGCCTGATCTGTGACTGCCATGAAGCATTCTGGGCCTCTAATGCAGTATGGCTATGTACTGTAGGGTCGCCATCTGGGACACCGTGCGGCGGGGGCGGCGGCCTTGCATATCGAGCGTACGCAGCGAGCAAAAAAACAAAACCGAGAGTAGCGGACATAAAAAGCCCAACAAGGTGCCAGTTTCCATTAATGGCTCTTGCCTGCATACGCCAATTGGTCAGATTGACTTTGTTCTCCTAGTACGTCAGATGCGCAGGAGTTCATAGTACGGGGAGCAGAATTTCCTAGAGCAAATGGAGAAAAGAGTATTCTTTCTGAGGAGCATGTGACAATTGGTTGAACTAGCAAAGCTATCCAATATTACAGGTCCATAAATGCCTTGATCGGGTGAGATTAGGAGTCGGGCGGCGGGCAGTGGCGGGACGGCGGACGGCGGGGCTTTAGGGTCCGAGGGTTCATCGATATGTCGATCAAGATACCTCTGAAGCAGTCGTTTTCAAGTTCCAGACTTACAATTTTCTTTGTCGAGTGTGGTCAGATCTATGCGTTTTTGTTGTGTGGTCTCTATTTATCGACCTCTACAACATATGCTCTGCTAGACTCGTTACAACCAAGCTGCTTTCGGTGGTCCACCACCAGATCTAAAAAAAAAAAAAACCCAAGACAACCCCACCACCATACAATTAAACCCCAAGGGCCGCCACCACCACCGTAAGATTAAATCCCAAGGGCCGCTGTCAGATCAAAAAAAAAACCTCGAAGCCAAGTCCTAATCTTTCTCGGTTATAACAAAATTCGGCATCTGATATCTCGGCTAGCATCGTGCATGTCAACAAACCATTACCTCTGGCCAGACGCATGACTGTTTTGAAAGGCTTGCGGTTCGATCGATGCGGAATGATCCGAACTGAGGACGCAGACCTGTTAGGAAATCCACCCGTGGGCGGTGCGGTTTCGAGAATTGATCCGGTCCCGATGCATGTGGAAATTCCAGGGCCGCTGGCGGCGGGCCCAAGGCGCCTTCGCGGTTTACCAGCGATGCATAATTTTTTTCTTCTTTCCAGACCGGTCCCGCAACCATAACCTAAAACTAGCAATAAACTGCCCCCCATATATTTTTTTTCAGATTAAAGTGCTCGTTGCGAATGAATCACCCCTCTTTCCTTTCTCACTCTCACTCACTCACTTACTAGAAAATCATCATTCTTTGATTCTTTTAATTGTTAATTAAGAAAAACAATGTTCCGCTCCAAGGCGATCAAGATTGGAGCCGGCCTGACTGCCTCAGCCGGGGTCGTCGGCCTCGGAGTATGGGCTTTGGGGTCCGCCAGAGACCGAAATCAAAAGCATACCGAGCCGTATAAGCATATGCCGGTTGCCCCGCCGCCTTCACGACAAAGTATTGTGAACAAGCTGAAGACTGGCGAACAATATGACATGGTTGTTGTCGGTGGTGGTGCCACTGGTACTGGTGTGGCCTTGGATGCCGTATCAAGAGGTTTGAAGGTCGCACTGTTAGAACGAGACGATTTTTCTTCGGGTACCTCTTCTAAAAGTACAAAGTTAGTGCATGGTGGGGTTCGATATTTGGAAAAAGCGGTATGGAACTTGGACTATGATCAATACAAGCTGGTTAAGGAAGCTTTGTTTGAACGACGGGTGTTTTTGGATATTGCTCCACATCTCTCATTTGCTCTACCAATCATGATCCCATTGACCAAATGGTGGCAGTTGCCATATTACTGGGCCGGTACCAAATGCTATGATTTGCTTGCTGGCAAGCAGAATCTGGAATCTTCATATATCTTGTCTCGAGCCAAGGCTTTGGATGTCTTTCCAATGTTGAATGACGACAACCTGAAGGGTGCCATGGTGTATTACGATGGTTCCCATAATGATTCACGAATGAACGTTTCTTTGGCGTTGACTGCCTTGGAATCTGGTGCTGATGTGTTGAACCACGCTGAAGTGACTAGCATTGGTAAGAGCAATGGACAGATTGACCGATTGACTGCTACTGATTTGGAAACTGGAGAAGAAATGGAAATCAAGACCAAATGTCTTGTCAATGCCACTGGTCCATTCTGTGACTCGATTCGAAAGATGGATGATCCTTCTGTAGAGAGTATTGTGGCTCCATCTTCCGGTACTCACGTCGTTTTGCCAGGTTGGTTCACTCCACGAAACATGGGTTTGCTAGACCCAGCTACTTCTGATGGCCGTGTGTTGTTCTTCTTGCCATGGCAAGGGTCTACTATTGCCGGTACTACTGACGATCCATGTGAAGTTGAACGAAACCCAATTCCACAGGAAGACCAAATTAAGTTTGTCTTGAAGGACATCTCCAAGTATGTTAAGGGCAAGGTCGAAGTGCGGCGGGAAGATGTGCAAGCCGCTTGGACCGGGATCCGACCATTGGTGGTCGACCCGGCTAAGATGAGCAGTGGTGGATCTCAAAACGTTGTTCGAAACCATTTGGTTACCAAATCTGAATCCGGATTAGTGACCATTGCCGGTGGTAAATGGACCACTTATCGACAGATGGCTGAAGAGACTGTTGATGAATGCATTGAGTCTTTCAAGTTGAGTCCTCTCCAGGACACCCAAACCCAAACCTTGAAGCTGGTCGGTGCCGACCAATGGACCCCATTGCGTTACATTGAGCTGATTCAACGATACAACCTTGACCCAGAAGTGGCTAAGCATTTGTCTGAGAACTACGGTACCCGAGCATTTGTGGTGGCTGATTTGTGCAGTGTGCAAACCGGCACTGGAACTGAAGAAAGTCCAAGGGCCACCAGCACTCGAGGTAAGAAGATCTTGACCCCATATCCATTCGTCGATGGAGAATTGCTTTACGCCATGCGATACGAATATGCCACCACTGCAGTTGACTTTTTGGCCCGTCGAACCCGGCTGGCGTTTCTGAACGCTCAGGCCGCCTACGAAGCACTTCCACGTGTTATCGATGTCATGAGTAAAGAGCTCAACTGGTCGGCCCAGCGGAAGCAACAGGAATGGACCGATAGTGTGGAATACTTGAAGGCTATGGGCTTGCAAGCTGAAAAGCTGAACAAAAACTAAAAACAAATGCTGTATAAATATTAATAATAGACTCATAATAACTCCGGCATGGCTATGCCAAAAAATTGTTCCAATCGTGCGACCGCTTATGCTTGATCAACGAACCGTGCGGCGCAGAAATCCAATGCACGGCAATCCATACGGTGCTCCACATGGCCAATGCCACTAAGACCCATCCAAGAATCAGTGCATTTCCTTTGGTGGTTGTCATCCCGAATTGCGGCGATACTTCATTCACCAGATGCTGGTAATGTGACATTGTTGTCTGTGCAACAGCTGCGACGGTTCCCGCCGCCGCACTGTTTAAGACACCAATAATCACCACAACAAAATTAACCCCATGGAAGGGCAAGCTTAGCAGGGCAACAGAAAAGAGCACTGTAAAAGCCAATGAAACGGTATATCCAATCCAGATGTCATGGGTGGCCTTTTTCAGATACCACTCGTTGGATTGAAGCAGCGGGGGTATTGCGACGATGACCCCTGGCTTGAGCGCATGACCAAACATAGTGTGAATATTGACCCCTCGTGCCACATGGCAATTGGAAGACCCGGCGCATGTAAAATCGGATCCAATTGTATAATAATCAGGTAGCCCTGTATCAGCTACAGATGATGCCCCCGAAATAGTCGTGGTGTTGATTGCCGTAGTGTCGAGTTTGAGCAAGTACACCGAACGAGTATAGAGTGGCCATTGATAAACGCACAACACAAGTACCAATGACACAATACAACCCAGCATAGCAACCACCAATGGCAGATACTGCATCCATGTCTTGAAATGGCTCAAACGTCCTCGATACGAGCGGCGATAAAGCGACACTTCGCTCAGCTTGTGCTGGACCTGCGACGGGGTGCAGAACGACGCGAATGGTGGCCGTAGAATCTCGGTACTACCAACAATCGTACTGGATTCAGACATGCGATCGGATTTCTTGTTCTACAATATAAGAGAAGATAAAAAAAAAAAAAAGGGCCTGGGAAACGTCGAAGGGATATACTCAATCAAGGAGGCAGTATTTGGCCACTTTTGTGTCGATCCCGTGCGTGGGGATGTCTCAGGTATGCAAATTTATTCCAATGAAATATAAAGCTACAGTGAACTTATCCTCACTGTCTAGCTAATAAAAAAATTAATGATAATACTGCCGGCCAAATGGAACAATACGATATGGTGGTGTTGAGGACTGATGCATCGGCGATACTGGTGGTTGTGCAATCTGTTCACCAATCTTATACACATGCATGCCTTGAGCCTCACGGACCCAGTCGGCGATGCCAGTCCGCTTGGATGTCAGCCCGTTATCCCGGTCCAAATCCACAGCAATACATGGCACATGGAACTTTCCCAGTTGGTGCAGCTTGTGGCTTTTGACATCGGCAGCCTGTCTGGCATGCAGGGCAATGGTAACGCTGTTTGCCATGGTTTGGATAGCCTTGAGCTCCTCGTCAATGCTGTGATAAGTGGGGATAATCAAGGACAGTTCTAGCGATTCAAGCTTGTTTTCAATTGCGCAGAACTTTCGTGGTTTCTTCATCAAGTTGAGAGGCTGGCAAATCTTCAAATGCTTGACCCGTCGTCTGGAAACCGCCTTGATCAATTCACCATGCATATCCTCGCAACGCAGCACTTCCAAGTACTCCAAGTTTTCGGGTATATTATAATCTCGCATGTGTGGCAACTCTTGCATGATGAGCTTCGTCAAATTAGGGAATCGCAATGCCAACGATTGGCTGGGATCAAGCGATGACAAGTAGATGAAATTCTTGATATTTGGAGCCGGTTTGGTGACATTCAACCGGTCGTCAACAAAAGTTGTCACACATTCCGGTAACCATTGCGGATCGGAAACATCCGCAACCACATCAAACCCCAAAAAGCACAAATAGTCAAGCCGAGTGACCCCCTCCAACAAGCTCTGAATAAACTTGTCTGGTAGCTTCGAAACCCCACCGCCTTCCCGACCACCAAGACCGATCAAAATCAGTTCAAACCGTTCGCACAATGGGGGTACCACCCCTGCTTCACCGCCACACATTTGTCGAATCGAATTAGCAACATCCTCGCTAGTTGTCTGCTTCAGATGACGGTAAGGCTTGGACATTGTTTGGTTCACCTTGTAATGGATTCGCAACGACTTCACAAACCGCGTATCAAGCGGAGTCACTATTCGTAGTCTAGTCTTACGTTCCACGTCGAAATTCACATTCACCTCAACCTTTCCATCTCGAGCTAATGATTCGAACTTTTGCATCATGGTATTGAATAACCCAACACAATCCGTATCATCGTACTTGCAGTTTGCAATCAGTTCAAAGTTGATCTGCCGTAGATTGTGGAATCGCTCTATAACGTGCCCTGTCAAAAACCAGAAGATAGTCTTATAAGCGTACTGTAATGACACTCTTCGCGATGGCTGGAACGCTTCGTTGCATTCATGCTCCAGGTCGTAAATCGGCATCTTTACGCTCAAGGTTCGGACCTGAACGAACAAATCATCATACTTCCCTCGTTCTTTGACATTAGCCGGACGCACCGAAGCCCGGATGAAGTCGTTTACAAACAAATGCTTATCCCTTTTCTTATCCATGTCAGAACGCTTAGCGGGTTTTCCAATATGGATGCATCTTGGCAACGACCAGTGGTCAGCCCGGTCAAAATGGCCCATATGCCGTGTAACGTAGCTGTTATCAGGAGCCCGTCCTTTATAGGCCGAAGTGGCATCCAGGATCAAATGGCTCCATCGCATACTATCGACTACTCTTCGTAACATTGGATGCACCAGCGACACCGTATTCAGATCACTGCCCGGGAGCCCGTCCAGCGTCATAGACAGCAGCTCCGGCGGCAAATCAATCAGCCTGTTGGGATGCATCTAGGGATGTCAGGAAAAAAGACCAAAATAAATCAACGCTGGTTGGATTTGATAATGTCGAACGGATAAAGAAACTGTAACGAGGGAGCTCCGCATTTGGGCGGCCCGGTCCGCTCGATGGGGCGTCCGTTGGGACGGCCATCGTGCACGCACGCACCACCTGCAAGGGGGAATGTCGGGGCGGCCTGCGGATGCCGCCGCTCCCGTCTAGTGGGCATCGTATAAGGGCACAGTAAGGGGGTTCGATATGATAGGCCCAGGCATTCAAAAAGCAGCAACCATGTAAATACGGAAATTATTTGTATTATGCGTCAAGCCAAGAATTTCTACATCGCTGCCGCATTTTCAGCACAGGCCGCCATTTTGTTGGTTGCACCGGCCGCAAGCGAAAAGCCGCACCACGGCTGACTCAGCGGCCAACATGTGAGAAACATTAAATATATATATATATTTAAAATATAACAACATTATTATCGTCTCGAAATCAAAAACAATTCACGATAGAGAATGAAATAATTTACAAACATTGGTTCTTTCGCAGACTAGGTTGTTCACCCTTGACTTGGTCCGCGGTACGCGATTACTTTTGCGTCATCCAAAGCATGCATTGGCCCAGATCGAAATGCTTTCAGTAACTCGCTCAACAGTTGTATGGCCATGCACAGAACAACAAGAACGGGTGGGGAGATGCGGCTGGACGGCTGCCGATCTCGCCTCGGTACACCGGCGTACATCTGGGTCCCAGCTCATCCACTGCAACATCGGACTTTTCGCACACTTCGGGTTTCCAACCCTCTGTCATTTATCATTGCCTACTAGCAAATATATATATATTCATGTTGTCCCGAGACCAGAGGATGCTAGATAAATCAGCCGCAAAAAGAACCATGGATGCGGCTTATTTGATGCTAGTAAGGGCGTAAATATGTGATAGAAATACAAAGCCGCAGCGGCTCTTAAGGAGTTCACGTTGTATAAACTCTATCAGCAAAGTTCGTATTGACTCCAGAACATGAGCTCGTCCAGTCCAGCGTGGCTAAGCTTCATTCGTACGCATTATATAGAATATGAAGCACCAATAATCAACGTCGAATCAGTTTCTTCGCTCAACCCAATGTCGCCGCTAGATGCTGGCGCCCTTAGACGCTCCACAGAATATGAGTGAGGGGGCGGCCATTGTTTGTAGAATCGAGAAATTTATCATTATCGTCCATTGCGCACAATAGTAGTAGACATATAGCGTAATCCGTTCTCAGCGGACGAACCGCCTCTGGGTCAACGAAAGATTGATCACCAGTCCCCGAAGATATCATATCTCGAATCATCTAAAGCGCTTTAGAACGATGCGATACAGAAAGCACGATCGAATCAACTGAATCGCTTTAGAAAGATGCGATACAGGAAGAATGACGCTACTATTTCACTTCCGAAGGACTCACGTTGACAATGTTGACAATTGTGTCACCTTGCACGAGAACGCCTGCAGGGCCATCGGTGCTTCTACTGTCACGATCATGAATGGTCAATGTTGGATGGTTCTTGACCACACCTAGCTTGCTGAGGCCCTGCCACATCCAAGGAACTGGATCATCGGGTACGTCAATTTCTGTTCGAAATCCTTCCACAAAAGTTTGATCTGCGGTGTCCACTTCAGCAAACCGCAAGAACTCCTCTATTATCGACGCCATAGACCAGAAACTGAGCTTTCGTAAACATGCTACCAGCAAGCTTGTCACTTGTGATCCGTTCAGGCAATGCACGTACAAAGGTGCATGCTGGTTATTGATCATGCACTCGACCACCTGCCTGGCTGTCGAGTACGGTAACGGTACGCCTCGTTTCTTCTTGGATTTGGATTTCGTGCCTTCACATTCCACGTGTATCAAATTGATCCCCTGATCTGCTGCAAACCTGGCCATATCTGGATCATTGGACAGCGGGTCCGGGGTGATGCTCAAGATGGTTTTCAAATTGAGCCGCTTCAAGAACCGCAGATTGTGAGGTCTTGGATACGATCCTCTGTAGAGGTTTGGCTGCACAGTGCCGAACCGCAGGGGAGCCACCAGATCAGTCATGTCAAATGAGAGAAGAATTGCAATTTGGCGATGTTTAGTGGCGGTTTGGTTTGGTTCGGACAAACTCCCAAAAGCGTGGGCCCACCTACGGTTACAAGGGCATTCTACATGGCGTTAAATTTTGTGGGGCAGCGCAAACCTACTCGCAACATCATCCCTATTTAATTCCCATTAAACAACATGGACGAAGCCTACGACGAGATTGCTTTCAGCCAAGTAGACGACAAGAGCCGACCCAAGGACCGGGAAGAGTCCAAGCTGGACCAGGTTGCGGAGCGCGCTGCTGAGAAACTAGGCGATTCGATGGGACAAGCAATGGACAGGGTTGTCAACACCGACTGGAAAGGCATGTTTGGCGGGTTCTTTGGCAACGCAGCGCCTTCCAATTTGACCTCTAATACCGACGACAAATCGGCCGAAGAAGCCATCGATGATTCTGGTGCTTCCACTGGTGAAACAAGCCAAATGCTCAAAATGCTGGCTAAGCGCGCACAAACATACCTGGAGGAAGCCGATTCCAAGTTAGAAGAGCTTGAAAACAAGGCAGGAGGAATTATTCGTGATTTGGTTTCATTCGATGCGCCACCGAATCGACGTGGAAGCAATGATATTGATGAAGATGCTGGTGAGGATTTGCCAACTGAGATGTTGTATAATGTTCCAGAAGATATCCGTCAGCAAATCTACTCGACCCGAATGGACGCCCAATTGCATGCATTACATACATCGCCTGAAGCATTTTTGTCGACCAATGAACCAGGTTACGATGCTTTTGCCAAGGAATTCACGTTTGATAGCGCCAAGGCCGACAAGGAGCTGGCCACTAACCCAAAGCTGAAGAGCATGTTCGAATCGCTGGTACCCAAAAAAGTCACCCAGGAGGTTTTCTGGGCCAAGTACTACTACATGCGTGGTAATATCGAGCAGGAAGAACAACGACGACGAAAGCTGCTTGATCAATTGGGCGACAGCAAGGAAGACGTCTCATGGGAGGAGGATGACGATGACGACAGCCAGCAGCAAACAGACAAGAAAAAACAAAAGGACAGCTCGACTGAGGAGGGCTTTGTCAAGGTACCGAAGACCCCCACTAGTGCTGATGAAGAGGAAGATGATTGGGAATAAGGGCAGCAGCACAATTATGGTATTAGCGTAGTAATTTTCATAGTTTCTTCTCGATGACTCTGTTTTTGACCCCGCCGCATGCAGCCATGTCCCGAGCCGCACCGACAGTTACGGACCATACCGAGCATTTATCGAGCGATCGAAGCGAGCAAAAGAAAAAGGCCTAGCGCAGCGGAATCCTCTTCTCTCGTAAGACGCACTGCGTGCAGCTTTTTTTTTTTGCTCGCTTCGCTCGATGAGTGCTCGGAATCATCAGGCTGGTTAAACGGCTCACCGGTCAGTGGTGAATCGATAACGAGCGCAGCGAGCAAAAGAAAAAAGCTGCACGCAGTGCGTCTTACGACAGACGAGGAACCCGCTTCTCGCGGGGTTTCAGCAGTTATAATCTCTAATGGTAGGGATATCAGTGTATCAGTATTGGTGCTGTACCAGAGCAAAAATGATGTACAGAATTCATCAATTGGATATTTACAAATTACATTCTGAAATATATAACAAAATCAAATCTCCGCTCAAGATTTAGGATTCAGTGGTGGCCGGGTTATTCTTTTTCTGCACGTAGACCTGTTCGGAGACGGACACCACGGAGTGGTCGCCATTGAGCAACCGTTCTTGTACAAATGAACGAGCATCTTGTTCACCATGACGCAACAGAACTGCACCAACCAATGCATCTAAACTTTTGGCGCAAACTGTGACTTCGCCCGATCGTTCAGGGCTTTGAGTAGGATGAGGGTTTTTCCAGAATATCGTCTTGTCGATGCCTGCCTGTCGAGCGATTGTTGAAAGAACCGTGGTAGATGAAAGAAGGTCCAAAGTTCGTGTATCAATATCGAAGTTTAGTCCACCCACAGCATGTGGGTTGTTTGTTTCTTGTGCCACTGCATGGTCGGTAGTAACTAGACGTAAAAAGTCCCGACCTAGGTTGGCCAGTCGCTCATTGAAGGGCTTCTTGCCATGAGCAAACGATTTGTGAGTTAATGCTTGTAGAATGATTTGATCTGGAAGGTCGTAATTGCCGAGGAATTGTCGAGCTGGTTCAAAGGTCGAATTATCTCCTGGATAGGTAATGCCGGTTGATGAGGTGAGGTAATCCGATTCGTCCTTCTTCATACCTCGGGCATGAAGAGTGCCATTCTTGGTATATACCAAAGATCTTCTGAGCAACGGCAATGCTGCTGGCCGGGCTCTAAGTCTCAGGCAACCAGTGATTGACTGCATTTGTTTTGGTGGTCCAAAGAAAAGTTTTGTCTGTGAGTGTGAATTTTTTTTCAATCATGTCCACTCTCCCGCACGCGCGCGGCCCACTGTGAAGCCATCCTTCACTGGAAAATTTCCTGTGAGCGGCGTATCATTCTTTAATTTTTTTTGGCAAGTAATGGATGTGTTCAAGCTGTTGAGCAGAGGAGCCAGTATCAAGCGAGATGGCAAGCATAAAGAGCATTTGAAGCTCTTTCAGCAGAGTCAAGATGTGAACCCGACAGACATCGAGCGGCGTGTGGAAAAAGATCTTGATTTTTTCAAGAGTAAAGCAGTGAAGAGAGAGAAGAAACGAAGGATCGACCAGGTTGAAGAAGACGAAGAAGACGACAAGGTGGAACCACTGACTGTTGGTGATGACCAGGCAGCAAAGGTTCATAGATCCCGGTCAAAGACGAAGGTAACAGGGGAAGATTTGCCATTGCCAATTGGGTCATTTAAGGATTTGAAGCATTACAAACTTGATGCCCATTTGCTACGGAATATTAAACGTATGAACTTCAAAAATCCTACTGCAATTCAATCGGAGACTATCCCTATTTTACTGCGAGACCGGGATTTGATTGCATGTGCTCCAACCGGGTCTGGTAAGACTCTTGGGTTTGCTATTCCATTGGTACAGGCGTTGAAAGAACACAATGGTGACGGTATTCGATGTGTCATAGTTTCTCCAACAAAGGAACTGGCCACTCAGATTCACAACGAAACGGAAATTTTGACTAAGGGTTTGAGTAAGGACAAGAAGTTGAAGGTGGTTGAACTCAACAAAGCCGCAGCACGGCGGCTGCAACGGGATGAGACGAAAATTGACATTTTGATTTCGACCCCGAGACGGTTGGTTGACTCGCTGTCGTTCATTGATCTTTCGCGCGTACAGTATATCGTTTTCGATGAAGCTGATAAGCTTTTCGAGGGTGGGGCTGAGATCCGGAAAGCCGAGAAGCGGCGAGCGGCGGCTGCCGCTGCCGCTACCGCTGCGGCTGCATCTGGCAGTGACAGCGAGGAGGAGGAAGAATCGAAAGAGAGCTACGATCAGAGAATGAAGACGTTTGCTGCTCAATCTGATGCTATTTTGGCAGCATGCACTAACGTGAAACTACGAAAGGCCATGTTTTCGGCAACGATTCCATCTGGTGTAGAAGAAATGGCCCATTCTATCATGCTGGATCCAATTCGAGTGATTGTTGGACATAAAGAGGGAGCGTCTCAAAACATTGAGCAAAAGCTTGTTTTCACAGGTAGCGAAGAAGGCAAGTTGATTGCTGTTCAACAGATGTTGATTGGTGGTGAGATCAAGATCCCGGCGATTATTTTTGTTCAGTCAATTGATCGAGCCAATGCATTGTTTCATGAACTGCTCTATCACAAGATCAGTTTTGATTCCATTCACAGTGAAAAGACCGACGCTCAGCGAAAACGGGTCATTGAACGGTTTTTGAGCGGGGATATTTGGGTGTTGATTACTACTGATGTGCTGCATCGAGGTATCCATTTTGATGACGTGAAGATGGTTATCAATTACGACGTGCCTCAATCGTCCCAGACATATGTGCATCGAATTGGTCGAACCGGAAGAGGTGACAATATAGGTCAAGCAGTGACGTTTTTCACGAAGGATGACAGTGAGGCGGTGAAGAATGTGGTCAATGTTATGAAACAAAGTGGTCAAGATGTGTCGCAATGGATGAACCAAATGTCCAAGGTAAGCCATACGAAGAAGAAACAATTGCGACATAAACCAGTCGAACGAAGTGGGATTTCTACAGTGCCTCACTTGAACAAGAAACAGCAAAAGTTTGCTGAACACAAACAACAACAAAAGCGCGATATGATTGAAGGATCGAAGAGACGCAAACTATTGGAATCGTAGGAAAAATCAATTGCATTACAGTATATATATATGTAAAAAGTTGCAAACACTTTTTAGTGGTGAGGATAGTCAACAATGTGTCGTCGGCCGATAATCTCACCAAGGGCGAACATACCAAACACTTGCACAGTGATAGAACCATACTTGTATGCATCTTGCTTGTTGAAGCTCTTGGCCCATTGGACGAATTCTTGTGGGTGATCGGTGTATCGCTTGAACAATTGTCGACCCTGAGTGTTGACACACTTGAACACGTCTTGGAACTGAGCAGCAGATGGCGGGGCGAAACCTTCCTTGATGTAAATTTGCTTGCCCAATTCAAGAACAACCTTACTCCAGTAAGTAGCAGCCTTTACTTGAGCTGTTTATTGCGAGTTAGCACTTTGAAATAGTATCACATCACATACCAGAAACCTTTGAAGTGAGCGACGAAGCCACCGATGAAGCCTTAGCGGCATATGCATTAGTAGAGTTGAATCTCACGCCTCGGGCGGCAAGACCCATAACCTTTCGTTGGAACAACATTGCTGTATATGTCTAGTGTTGGGATGGGTAAACGAACGGAAAGTCTTATACAGATGATGAGATTGACCAGTGGTGGGAGAAAAATTTCAGAGAAGGCAGCCAATAGAATCGCCCGGTTAGGACCGAAATTTCACTGTGAAGGCGCCGCCCTGGCGCGCGCTCAAGGCTATCCATGCCATTGATTAGAATAGAAGAATCATCTCTGGTTGTATCGCATTTTGGCGTTCTGCACCTGAGGTTTTTGAGTTGAATCTGGCTGGATTTGTTTCGGGAATCTATTGATATCCATATGGCAGGCTGTGGGCTGTAGAGCCGCTCGGAATCGGGGCGCTGACGGGCACAGCGTGCGGCTCTCACTAATGTGAGATAGAGCCAGCGGGCGCTCTGTTCAATGAATTGCCATCGTTTATTCATGGCACAACGAGTGCCCGTTCCGGTATGTCTGGTGCGTGATAAGGAACCGAAAGCGGCTGGTTCTTCTGTCAAGCCGCAAGCCGCCCCTGTTGGTCTCACAGTTATCGGGCCGTCGGATGGGCGCCTAGCGAAAAAAAAAATTGCGCCGCCCATGCAACTAGATTTGATCCAACTCACATGAGATTGGCAAGGTCACTGCGACGTCCATTTCTACGAACCATGACCATGAATACGATGCCGACGACAACCATTACCGCGACCACAGTGCCTGCTGCTTCGCCCATGGTTGTAGAGGAGCAGCCACCAGCGATGGCCAAACTTCAGGGAAGAGAGCTGTTCAAGGCGATGGGCAGCCCGAAGACTATCGTGGCTCCTATGGTCGACCAGAGCGAGCTTGCATGGCGAATAGTATCACGGAAATATGGAGCACAACTATGCTATACGCCGATGTTCCATGCTCGACTGTTTGGTGAGGATCCGAAATATAGAAAAGACCAGTTTGATTCTCTGGACGGTGATACGACTATAGATCGACCGTTGATTGTACAGTTCTGCGCTAATGATCCGGATCAGTTATTGACAGCTGCAAAGCATGTTGTAGGACGATGTGATGCTGTTGATTTGAATTTGGGGTGTCCTCAGGGGATTGCCAAACGGGGTAAATACGGGGCATTCTTGATGGAAGACTGGGATCTCATTTACAAGCTCATTAACAAACTGCATACCGAGTTGGAGATTCCAGTTACTGCCAAGATCCGAATATTTGATGATCTGGAAAAGACACTGGCATATGCAAAGCATGTTCTATCAGCCGGGGCTCAGTTCCTGACTGTTCATGGTCGAACTCGGGACATGAAGGGCCAGAACACGGGTTTGGCTGATTGGAAAGCTATTCGATATCTCCGGGACAATCTTCCTCCCGATACTGTGATGTTTGCCAATGGTAATATGCTGTATTCTGAGGATATTGAAAGATGCCTGGAAGCGACAACAACCGACGCCGCAATGTCTGCGGAGGGCAATCTGTATAACCCGGGTATTTTCAACACTGAAAAGGATCAAATTGACGATCTGTATCCTCGAGTCGACAAGCTGATTCGGGAATATTTCGAAATCGCCAAAACGACCCCGGGGAACGCCAGCAAGGCGGCCATGAAATCGCATTTCTTCAAGGCCCTCCGGTCGTTTCTGCCGCACCACGTCGACATTCGAAACCAGATTGGCCAGATCCGAAAGGGCCAATTTGAAGAATACGAGAAAATCGTCCAGCTTGTAGAAGAGCAAGTCGCCAGGATCTACGCTGAAGGGCGACCCGATGTTGTGGTCGATAATGGCGAATACAAGGATATCCCATATTGGAGATGCCAACCATACATTCGACCCCTTCCTCAACCGAACGCTGGAAAACGTAAGCCAGATGACAAGAATCAGGACAAGGCCGTGAAAAAGCAGGCGACCGATTCATAATACCATATATTAGAATTTAATGATCAAATCCCGGAAGGGAAGTGATAAATGCATCTAGACCCAATACAAAAAGCTCATTATTTACTCCAGTCCCGTTGGTATGTTCAATTGGGCTCAGTGGATTCTTCGTGACGTATTCCACGTATAAGGATACAAATATCTGATGCAGGACTAGTCGTAACGGACTCATGTTTGGATCGGTGAGCATGACAAACTTGACGTTGGACGGAGTCTCAAAGTAGTGAAGTCGGTAACTGGAAGTCTTGTAGGTAACAAACGAATCTTCATCAGTCAATTTGCGTACCATATTTCGCAATGAAATGACAATACCGAATATGAGCTTTGCAGAATCTTGCGAGCTTCGTTGTGTTGATGGTCGTGATAGGTGAGATGCCTTGACCGCAAAGTCCGACCCGATGGACCCCGTTGATTTATGTGCTGGTGGTTCTTGAACGGTATGCCATTCCCTCTGGTATATACATTCGCCTGGTCGGTTAGTGGTTGTGTGCAAAAGATTGCGCCATACAATGCCGGTCAAACAGCCAAAATGAATATATCGTCATGTCTCTCTATAGGATGTCGTGTCGGTGGGTGTGCATTGGGACTGAAAATAAATAACGTATAAGAACAATCTACTTGACGTACTTGTTGATGAACTTTTTATGGAAATCCGTTCGTAACATATCATTAATAAATCCCTTTTGACCTTCATCCTTTTTGGCTTGATTCTTGAATACGCTTTCCTGAGTCCATGATTTTTTGACCTGGAATCCATCTCTAGATGAGCCTGGTAGTAATGGATTACCATATGCAATTTCCTGCTCTTCTTCCTCACGCTGTTTGGCTTCTGCCTCTTCTCTTTCGCGTCTGATCTTTTCAGCTTTTTCCTTTTTGATCTTCTCCAGCTCCTTCATTAAAAGTGCTTCTTCATCTTCACTCTCGCTTTCGTCGTCGTCAGAGTCTTCAAATTGAAGCTCTTCATCCCCACCTTCCAACACCTCATGTTCCTCATTGTCATTATCGCTGCTGGCTTGATCTTCTTTTATTCTCTTTCGAGGCGGTAGTTCTTGCTCAGTGTCGTCTTCCAGTCTGCCGCGATTCTCGCGCTTCTCCAACTGCTCTTTCATTTCTTCCTTGGACTCCGCCTTAGCCTGTCGGAACTTGAGCTGCTTATGCGCCGGCATCATTCGCGAATGCTTGATTGTTCCGGGCGAATCATAGTTGTTCTTGCGCGTAGAAAACGCCGATATAGCCGGCATGGTTGGTAGATAGATCTTGTCTTGTCTAATGATCCCAGTATTTTAACGCCGTCCAAGCGTCAGTTACCCGGACTAATTTAAGGTTTGTAACTGGCGTATCGTCACTGCTGTGTCGCAGTCGCCAGGGATACTAATTACACTGACAACATAACTTGATATTTTATTATCTCATTGTCTCAATGTATTTATTATCGTTTCAGCCTGCAAGATATACTGAGGAGGAATGTCAAATATGAGTGCGGCTCATTCCTCTCTCAGCGCTTGCATGTGTTACATTCCAGCGGAATTAATACCAAACTAGCAGAATTCTCAATATGCATAACAGAATTACGTCTGCTATCCATCGGTCGTCAGTCAAAGGAGCTTTATCTATATGGAGATCCATTGGCTGTCCCGACGGCGCCAACTGTTTGGCATTGGACTTTGGAGAGACACTTGGTGATATAGACAGCGCCATGGGATTAAATCTCTCTATTCTGTGGCGATCATTCTGCCCAATTCCAAAATATGCCGAATGCATCAGTATTGCAATATGAAATGCAGACTCGATAATACTGGTGAGACTCCGAGCCATGCGGCAGATCGGCCCGATCTCCCGCAAAATGTTACCATATATCATTAAAAGTGATTTAATACCAGGGACTTTAAATCTGTTGATGTATTCCATTGTCAAATTCACGGTACGGCTGGAGATACAGCTACAAGCATTTGCAATTGCAATTCCATTCCCTTGCGGGGTTGCCAAGGATAGGGCAGCGGACGATCGTCAATTTCCGTTCCGCTCCCAGCGCACTGCAAGAGTTGAGGTTTCCCGCCAACCACCACCCGCTTTTGTTGTTGCATCGCTCTCCTCGAAAGGTTTGTTGTTATCTTTCCTGTATTTCGATTCTATCTACCCCTGGAGGCCACCTCCCCTCAGATTCTACTCGTCATACTTTTTTCCAATTAACTTGGCTGGGGGCCGTCGCGGTGTTATTGTTCGACCTGTGCATGTTGATAGTGCCAACCAACACCATTTCAAATAACCTAACCTACTCCACACTCCACCATCACCCCATTTATTGGCAATTCGCTGGCTGGGAGATTGGTCTGCATACGATCGAGTAGTTGCTTGAAAAAGACATCCGTTCTTTGTAATTTCAGGAACATACACAGGACACCCCATCCGGAACTTACAGGGGATCGTCTATTGTTTCAATTTTTAATTCTTTCACAGAGTCGCAAACCTCAACAGTCACTATACGAATGGTAGGAAGTACCAAACTACACCACGATCCGCTTGATCTTCAACAAACCGATCTAGCTCCTCCTGCACCAGCATCATCAAAACCGGGTCTGCCTACACTTGTGTTGCCTCAATCGTCAACCTCAGCTCCAAAATCACCGTCACAAGATCGAATTCAGGATGAAAATACAACTCCCTCGTCGGCGCTGTCTCCTGCTTCGCCTGCATCGTCACAAATCCCTCAGTTTGAGTCGGCATTGAGTTACACCCACGTCAGAGATTTTGCATATCCATCGTTTCACCCATTGCATTACGGGGTTCCACATAATGAAAGCAGGGCTAGTGGGTCAGACCTCGAAGAGCGGTTTGGTGAAGATGATGATGGACCACCATGGAAGGAGGATGAGGATTTGGCATCGCCGGTGGTGAAGAGCCATGAAGTTGGTGACCGTATTTCAAGAGAATATGAATTTTCGGTTTCTTCTGTTGACGAAGTACATGGACGAGCTGTGGCACTCTTTGATTTTACCCCGGAAAATGAAAACGAAGCTCCATTGAGAGAGGGCCAGATAATATGGGTGTCGTATCGCCATGGGCAAGGCTGGCTCGTCGCCGAAGTCGACCCGGAAACTGGCGAAGCAGGGCTGGTTCCGGAGGAGTATGTCGAATTGATTCCGGCGGAAGAAGCTAGAAGGCTACAAGAGGAACAGCGATTGAAGGAGGAAGGTGAGAATGATGGAAGTGATGTGTTTGTTTCGCCCACTCAATCACCCCCACCATCGTCGTCCGATCGCGATCAACAAGACCAAGAACAGCAGCATGGCGAAGAAGACGAAGGTGGAATCACTAAAGACGACAATTCAGTAGCAATGAGCCAGGTCAAAATTGGATAGATATAAGAATAATCCTAATTTTGTTTTCTTTAGTACGTACGAAAGCTGTTTTATATGTTTGTGTGCGGCGCATCACTGGACTAAGGGGTCGATTACCGATTCGAAATATACGTTAGTTGTTCGAAGATATGACATCATCCCCAGATAGTGCGCTATGGCGAATATTCCGGCAGCATATTCCATTAGAAACATTACCGGTACTGAAATCGCTGGTTGATGGACTTTGCTATGAATTACGCAAGTTGTCAGGAAATAGAACACAATCATAGAGAACACGCTACAGCCAAGCTTGTACGATTCTTTTCGGGGTATTTTAACGGTGGCTTGGTGTAGTTGACTCGTGTTACTAAGCCCATCCCACAATGCGTCTGTCAGTTTGCCAATTGCCTTAGTTTTAGAGCTGGCCGCGGAGCCAATCACTGAGCATATGAACATGTGCAATGGGAACGCCAGGCAAGTTGTCTGCAAGGCAGAAACTTGAATTTTGGCCATAAATATCATACTTGCAAGGTACATGGCTATATTCATAATCGTTGAAATGAACAATAGCGAGCAGATTGAGGCATTCCTTGTGCGCAGCGAGTCATCTAGTTGATTCATGAACGTAATAAACCGCTCCCGAGACGTATTATGTTCGCTCCCATAACTAGATGTTGGCATGTTCTTGTCATTGGAAGCCTGAGGGGAGTATGTAGGTGGCGGTTTCTGCATTTGAGATGTCATGATTGAAAAGTATTGCAGAACATGGCAATTCGATCCGGGCGTTTGGTTTGTTAAATGGCAAGCAACTTTTAAATAACGAACGTTTCTAACTTTTTATCTTCCAAGTCTATTCCTGGCTAAAATCTTGATAGGGCAACTGCAGTACGCACGAACCAGGGTTGAGCCGCATTCGCAACGGCTCGCACTAAATATAACTACCTATTAATATCGAGTGGCGAATCAGCTATATATATGTTCCAAGGCTCTATTCTGTGCCACTAGAAAATAGCAACACGATGAAAATATGCAGCATCGTCACGATGCTCGCCTCGGTGAGTGGTTGCTGTGGTGCCGCAGTCGAGCCATTGATTTCATCACCAGCAGATCTCCCGGAAATGCTTGGCAATGTCGGCTTCTCACCACATTATCAATGGACGCGGGTCACGACACCCAAGCTGCCGCTACATGCAATGCGGATCAAAACACCGCAAAATTTGGGTATCGCCGCAGAGAAGCAATACTCAGGATATGTTGATGCGACATCGGGCAAAGGCGAAAAGAACTTTTTTTTCTGGTTTTTTGAATCGAGAAAGTCTCCAGAAACTGCGCCAACGATCCTGTGGCTCAATGGTGGGCCGGGGTGTTCGTCACTACATGGCCTTGCTATTGAGCTTGGTCCAAGTACTTTGACCAAGAATCTGACCTGGAAGCATAATGTGCACTCATGGAATAACGAAGCCAATGTCATGTTCCTGGACGAGCCGGTAAATGTTGGCTACTCGCACTCCGGGCCAAATTATGTCGACAACTCGGTGGATGCGGCTAAGGATGTGTACGCCTTTTTGACCCTGTTCTTCGCCAAGTTTCCTCAGTACAAACAGAATGGACTGCACATTGTAGGCGAATCATATGCGGGCCACTACATTCCAGCCATTGCCACTGAGATTATGTCGCACTCTAATCGAACATTTAACCTTACTTCAATTGCTATTGGCAACGGGATGGTCGACATGAAGAACCAAGCGCCTTCCAACATTGAAATGAGCCGCATCGCCGGGGTAATTTCATATGCCGATGTCAAGCTGCTGGAGCAGAAAGTCCCGGATTTCCAACGCACTGCCCAGAACTGTTACGACACCGACGATAGGAATACCTGCTTCGATGCACTAGTCAAATGCGAAAGTCTGTCAAAGCCGTACTACGTCACGGGGCTGAATCCCTACAACTATCGTCTCCCTTGCAAGGGCGAGTATTCCTGTTACCCGCAGTTTGAATGGGTCAATGATTACTTCAACCAGCCGTCCGTCCGAGCGGCATTGGGTGCGCTAGAAGTGGACAAGTTCGTGGCGTGCAGTCCGTACGTGCAAGCCGGATTCTCTCTACATGCCGACCTGGCCCGCGGCGAGTACCACAAAATGGTCGCTGAACTGCTGGAAATGGGGCTCCCGGTGCTTGTTTATGCCGGAGATCTAGACTTCAAATGCAACTTTCTGGGCCAGCAACGGTGGGTCAACGAGCTGGAATGGGCCGGCCAGACCGCTTTCCAGCAGGCCAAAATCAAAATGTGGAACCATCAGCGAGATTCGGGTCCTTCTGGTTATCTTCAGAACTACGGTAATTTCACCTATCTAAGGATCCTCGGCGCAGGCCACCTCGTGCCCTTGGATCAGCCTCAGAATGCCGCACTGATGATCAAGCAGTGGATCGACGGTAAGTACACACTCGAGTCGCGAGATATTGTCTTGAACGAAACCAACACTCTAGAAGCGAATTTCACCCTAAGAATCGCGGAAAACCTGCCACTGTACGACAGCACATAGGCAAATGTCCCGAAACTCTTCGTTATGTAGCTGCGCTGGCCTGGGTAACGCCACAAAGCCCAGTGAGCCGCACAATGCCGCACCGATACTCATTATACCAAGCTAAGCTCAAGCAAAGCGAGCCAAAAAAAAAAAAAAAGCCGAGCGCAGTGGCAGTCCGGAAATCCGGAATATTGAGCGTAGCGAGCAAAAAAATAGTCGGTGGATCATTGAGGGCCTGATGGACGAAATTGAACATTACATTCCTTTTGGAGACAATATATCTATTAAATAGTACCAATGATTATTCCATATCTTCCCAGTCTTCATCACCTTCTTCCTTTTCGGACTCTGAAAACTCGTCATCACCAACTTCAGGAACGTTGGTCATTATTTCTGCTGCACTGTCAATCATGCCCTGTTCTACCTCGCCGTCGAATTTTTCCGGATGTGAAAGAACGCTGAATGCATCGTAAACACCACGCGCATGGGACGCTGCTGTACGCGGATTGCTGTTCGATTGCTTTTCCCTTTCTTGTTCATACAGGTTGTAATGGGCCAATCCATTTAGATAGTATGCATCAGGGATCTGGTCGTCAATTCGCTCCAATAGCTGAGTCATGTCTAGCACTTCTTCCAACTGACCAGCTTCGAGCATGCATTGTGACAACTTGATCAGAGCCGAAACATCATCGATTCCGATATTTGCATCTTGCTGATACAGTTCGTATGCCTTTTTCAGTGCTTGTTTTGCTTCCTCGAGCCGCTCCTGTTGGATTCGAATAGAACCAAGCACGGTCCACGTTTCAGCATTGCTATCGTCTGACATCAATGCCTCAGTGACCAGCTTTTCACATGCTTCCTCTGCTTCTTCTTCTTCACACAGATCGGTCATCCAGATCTCGACCATGCCGCACAATGCTTCACTCAACTTTTTGTTATTGCCTCCCTTTCGCAATCCTTCCAGTCCCTTTTCGTACCATTCAATCCCTTCACGATCACCGCAAAGCTGGCCAAGCCACAAAAAATTTTCAACCCCCTTCTCACCATTTGGGTCAAGTTCGGCGGATTTCAGGAACAATGCATAGGCATTCTGAGGCTCGCCGTTTTCCACATAGGCATCGCCGAGCAGCTGAAGCAGCAACGGCTCGTTGGGTAGACGTTCTGCTTCAGGAATTAGATAGTTGATGCATTCCTGAGGTTGAGCTGCGTCCAGCAGGTTTCGTCCTTTCTCTAATATCGAATCCATGCTTTTTATTGAGTTTGTGTTCTGAAGTAAAAGACTGAAATTATTTTGGTCTCAAAAATTTCAATGCACGCTTGACCCGCCGCGCCATTTGGGAAAAAATCTTGACGACAGCATCCAACAATCCAACAAGACCATGTCCAAAGAAGAACAAGAACAGGAAATTGAAATCCTGGAATCAATCTACCCAGACGAGCTGGAGAAGATCAGTGATGTCAAATTCAATATTCACCTTGCATTAGAGACCAACCCTCGACAATTCCTGGTCTTGGAGGTGGAATATCCCGACGAGTATCCGGAGGTGGTGCCGGTCCTCAATGTCGACACTACTGATGGATCGTATTTGGAGAATATTGAAGACGACGAGGACGAATTGGAACGCAATGAGCCTGAAGAATTCACAAAAGCCGATATTAAGAAACTTATAGAAATGGTCAAAGAAAACGCGGAAGAGAACGTCGGTATGGCCAGCGTCTTCACAATAGCATCGCTACTAAAAGACAGCGCAGAAGACATATATGCTGCCAAAGTACATGAGAAAGAAAAGACCCGAGAAGCTGCCATATTGGCTGCAGAAGAAAAAGAGAATGAAAAGTTCAGAGGTACGCCTGTTACCCCGGAATCGTTCGCCGAGTGGAGACGCAAGTTCCGAGCCGAATTCAAGCTGGATGAGCAAGAAGATAAGAGTAAAAATAAGCTTACAGGTCGGCAAATCTTTGAACAAGGATTGAATAAGGACGATGATGACATTGATGACGATGAAACTGACCTAGCTGCTGAAGCGGCACAATTGAGCGTGTAATAACTACTTTGCATTAATAAAACTATATACGTATAGACGTTAGAATGACAACAGATCGTCATTCTGAGGAGCTTGAGCTTGCGACGATGGCTTTTGTTGCTGAGACGACGAAGAATTGCCACCCCACATGCTATTTTGCACGTTCTGTTGAGCCAAGTTAGACAACGAGGTCTTGGACGAATCAACCGGCTTGTTGGCAGTCTTCTTGCCCTTGGATGCGGCAGACCACAACGAGCCGAAAGCATCATCCTTCTTTGCCGATGAGGCCGGTTTGGAAGAAGCCAGAGATGCAGATGAAGCATTAGACACCACCGAGCTTCCAGGAGCATTCAAATTGGTTTTGTAAGCCGTTGTGTTAGTCATGGCACTGCCTGGACTGGTAAGTGGTGGTACAGACGGCATGCTATTCATTGAAAGACCGCCCAAATACATTGATTGCTGAGACTGTTGTTGAGGGGTCTGTGATTGTGATGGTGGAGCATTGAACAAGTCTGTGATCTGAGAGCTTGTGCTCTGCTGTGGACCTGGCGCCGAAGAAGCAGATTGGAAATCATCAAACTCATCATCATCCTGAATCTGGGCTGGAGCCGCAGACTGAGGGGCACTGAAATCGTCATCGTCAAACGAAATGATATCAACTGGCTCCTTTTTGGCTGGTGGGGGTGGCGGATGTGGAGACCGATTTCGAGTAGAAGAAGATGGACCTCCTTCCGTCTCTACTTCATATTCTTCGTATTCATCGTCGTTGTTGTAGCCTGGTCCAGAATAGTTGGATCCATTGAACCCACCGCCATCTCCAAATACGCGGTTTTGATAGTCACCACCACCACCATATTCCATGCTATCTGAGCCAAACCCTCCATATTTCTGGCCACTTCCAGCGAACCCGCCATTGCCCATGCCAGCATACTTGGTTTTGTTTGATCGGGATTTTTTCCGTTCAGTTCGAATCTTCTCCACATCATTCAACAACGCCATCAACTCCTTGGCCCGGTTTCGAATGTTAATCCCCTGATCTTTTCCATTGGCATCAATGAAATGGAAATGCTTCAACATTTCGACCACAGCAACATGCGATCGCGCATAATCGACAACCCTTTCGCTGCCATTCTTCACCAGGAACTCCAGCAGCTGCAATGCCTTGTAAATTTGCCGCCATTCTTCGGCTGACTTTTCTGTAAATCGCTTGTAAATCATGGGCATGATTTCGTGAAAATGCGAACTGATCCTGTTAGTATCCAGTGGCTGTGGCTTCTACAACTTACTAAGAACTAGTGCCATCTGCAATTTCCTGTCAACCTTGGTTAGTGCCAAACAGCCTAAGCAACATACCTGCATCAATGTGCTCGAAGCACCCCACGGCTCATTGTTGGTAGCCTCACGGACCTTGCCTCAGTTAGCATATGTATGATATCAGACAAAACATACTTTAGCCTCCATCTCTGTATAGTTCATGACAACTGCATCGCGCTGGTTAGCTTTTCTCCTTCACAAGGCAAATACACACCATTCTGGGCTTTTCGCACGTATGCCTTGACATCGTACAGCGAGATGTTCGCCAAAGTGTCTTTCAAATTGTCCATTGTTTGCCGAGATTTGCAGCACACTCAGTGAATTGACAGATGTCGGGGGTGAAAATAACTGAACACGGTGTTTGGATTGTTGCCAGCAACAACTGGGCGGGGTGCCTCATTAGCTCCGGTCGGGAACTACGGGAGGCGGTAGGGCGCTCCGCCTATCTAGATCAACAGCATGCATGCCAGGCTCAACGGCAACACACGATCTTACGGTGATACCGATGCTGCTTTATAAAATACCGGATCACGGTGGTAATGTTGTTCTAGATTCTGAGCCGCTGGCGCTTAAATCATCGTGGTGTTGGCCAACGAATGCTTTTACAACCAAGGCAGCAGCTTCATGACATCAAGAAAAGCCAATTACTCGAACGGAACTATCCTGAAACAAAAATTAACCGAATTACTCTACGGTAGCCAGCTGCGGAGAACAAAATAAGAATAAGAATAAGAATATGCGGCTGGGGCTAAAGTTACAAGCCCAAGCCCATTTATTGATGGGGGTATCTGAATCTACTCTCTTGAGGCAATTGCATCAAATTCAATGAACGAAAGCTCTTGTCCAGTCATTAGACTGCCTCCGCAGAACCGGAGAACCTTGCCGAGTTTTTCGGTGGTGTTTGTGTGTTCACCTGGCTGTTCAATACTGGCCAATGCAATCACCACACTCAGCGTGGAGCAAGCACCCGACTTTGAGCATGTCTCAATCCAACAACAACACAAAAGATTTTTTCTTTTCCTTCTTCTCGGTTCCATTTTCCGTTTCACCTTTCCTCCCATAATGCTAAGAACCGGACTCAATCTCTCTAAGCGTCACTTCTCTTCATCCTCTATCGCAATGGGTAACAAGGTTTTCTTCGATACTGCTGTTGACGGCACCCCAATTGGTCGAATCACTTTCAAGCTTTACGACCAAGACGTCCCAAAGACCGCCGAAAACTTCCGTGCTCTTTGCACTGGTGAAAAGGGCTTCGGCTTTGCCAAGTCTCCATTCCACCGAGTCATCCCAGACTTCATGTTGCAAGGTGGTGATTTCACTCGAGGCAATGGTACCGGTGGCAAGTCCATCTACGGTGAACGATTCCCAGGTATGCAATTGACATGAAAAAAGAGCTAACAAAAAGATGAAAACTTCGTCCACAAGCACACCCGACCAGGCTTGTTGTCCATGGCCAATGCTGGTCCAAACACCAACGGTTCTCAATTCTTCATCACCACCGTCCCATGTTCATGGTTGGACGGCAAGCACGTTGTGTTTGGTGAAGTTACCGAAGGTCTTGACATTGTCAAGAAGATCGAAGGTTTGGGTTCCCGAAGCGGTGCCACCCGAGGCAAGATCACCATTGAAGAATCTGGTGAATTGTAAATTTCTTTAGTATATAAATAAGACTATTTTTCTTTTCTTCTAGTCCAATCATCCGGGGACTTGAAACAAACTCCATTCTTATCCAGATATTGTCGAAGTTGCTGTGGAGACATGGCTATCATTAACTGGGTCCGCACAAACGTATAGAAATCATCTACGGAAACAGGCTCATAACTCAGCATCTGCTCCCACCATGGTCTACCAGCTTCTGTTGTCTTCAAAGCCTGTCCAAGTTCATATCCCAAATCTTTCTGAGAAGCCGAAATTGATGCTGATTCGGATTCTGAGGTAGAATCTTGGAGCAAAATGTCCACGAGACTTTGCTTCGTGCGGCCACCCTTGAGGCCCCGATCTTTCACAATAGTCCGCAATTCCGCCATTTTGAGCCTCGTATAGTCGACTTGCTCCTTGTGCTGATACAATATTGTTCCTTCAGTGGTCTGTGGAGTCTGGGGTATTTCATTTTCATCATAAAAGTCGTCAAATTCATCATATTCGATAATATCATCCTCTGAAAACTCAGAGTTCGGTATCACCTCGTTCACCGTCTTTGTTTCTAGAATCAACATATCTTCTTCGTAGGCCGAATCATCCGTTTGTTGGTTAACCTGTCGCACTGACATTTCTATTATGGAACTATCGCCTTCAGCCATGATTGTAGCATCAGGGTCATCGCTAATGTAGAGGACTTCGTCCTCAACATGCAATGCATTCGATAGCTCATGTAAAGACCAAACATCCTCTTTCGTCATATTTTGTGGCGTCGAGCTCGAATAACTCCACAATGATTCCTCTGGATGTGCACAATTTAAATATCCCCGCAGCTGTTGATGAATGTTCAGGTTGTATGAACGAAACCGAACGGGGAATGTCAAATGAGCTCGGCTCAACTGCAATACTCCCCTTTCAGGTGGTATCACTACAGCACTGGTATTAACAAGACGACCGCTCTTTTTGATTTTGTGCTTCTCGGCCAGTTTTTGCTGTTTTTTGGCTAGTTTTGTACTGTCTTGAAAATGCGATTCGGCAGATGTTGATTGCTTCCTGCGCCTTTGTTTAGTTGGAGCTTTTTTCGTTGGCTTTTTGAGATCCGCTGCTTCCTTTTCCGACGTATTACTATCGACCTCGCGAAGAATTTCTTCGTTCAATTCAAACTTGGTCCATTGGCAGCGGCTCAACGTTGCCATTGTCTTGTAGAGTCGCCAAACAGTGGGGGAAATTTTGGCGTTTGTGGCGTTTGGGACGTGTACTGGACGTGTCAAATGACACCACATTCGACGAGAGGGCGCTACAGATCCTCCTCGAATAAACATTCACCGTTTGTACCTTCCATGAAAACCCAGCGGGTCAACGTATCGCTTAATCTCAACTATTAAAACGGGGTGTTCAACTTCGTGAAGGCGCTCTCGCGTTTTGGTGCGTTGGTGTGTCGAGATTATGCATCTGCCCTAGAAGAGCTCCTTCGACCGGGTCCCTAGCGCCCCCGCCAGCCCCACTTTTTATGCCCGCTGCGCTCGCTCAATATTGTACATGGCTGTGATGGGGCCATAAGAATCGAGTCTGATCATACCGAGCATATCTAGTTGTAGTGAGCAAAAATATAAAGCAGGGCAAAGCGGGATCATATCTCTCGTAATATCCGCTGCGCTCGGCTTTTTTTTTTTTTTTTGGCTCGCTTCGCTCGAGAGTAGCTCGGTATGTCCCGCATTCGTGCGGCGATGTGAGCCGTGTGCGCACCGGTGAGCCGCCTTAACTAGCCTGAGTATAGGGTTAGCATAGCGAGCGCAGCGAGCTTTAAAAGCCTGATAATATCGAGCGTAGCGAGCATAAAAGAAAATTGGACGAGCGAAGCAAGCATATAAGCGAAAGCAAGCAAGTGCCGCTGGTGAGAAGGGCTAAAAAAAACCAACCTCCCAATATTCTCTCCACCATTTATCAGCATAGCGACAAAGGGAACCCCACGACCGTCATTAGGAGTTCTCGTTCTTCAAGTGTACGACATTCATCTACAGTTTGGCTCCTCTGGACAAGTGATAAGCGGCTCAGCGGGGATATCAAGGTTAATCGGACTCCGCGCGTGTATGCACGGTCCTGCATTCTACCCCGACCCACACTCCGCAGATAGCGGAAGGCATTATTATCATATAAAATGACGAGCGATCGCAACTTTCCTTCTTCGCCACAACCCCAAGAACAAGAAGAAGACACCATGGTTGTTGATGTTGAAAGACAGCCATTGATTGGGACTGTTCCCAAAAAGCGAAAGGTTCATTATGGACGTTGGCTCGGACTGGTCACATTTGGCCTGCTGTTTTTGTTTTTATATGGACTGGTGATGTTACCTAGAACGTCGCTTGGACGGGACTGGAATCGATTGCACGGGTCCCAGTTTTCGAGATCTGATTTGGAATCCGAGCTGTTTGCGAACATCGATCCTAAGAATATTCGAGAGTCGAGCAAGAAATATACAGCTGAACGACATTTGGCCGGAGAAAACTTCCCATTGGTCCAATGGACCAATGACAAGTTTGAAGAATTTGGTCTTGAGAGCGAAATCGTTCAATACGATGTTTATCTCAATCGACCGGTTGATCACGCTGTCAAGCTACTTAACAAGGATGGATCAGTCAAGTTTGAAGCGTCGTTGACCGAAGACAAACTTCCTGAAGATCCTACTTCTAATCTTCCAGATGATCAGCTGGCACCAACTTTCCACGGTTATTCTGCCAGTGGCAATGTGACCGGCAAGTTTGTCTACGCCAATTATGGTGGCAAGGCTGATTACGATTTGTTGGTTTCTAAAGGTATCGACTTTAAGGATAAGGTTGTATTGTGCCGATATGGGGGCATGTTCCGAGGGCTTAAGGTGCAATTGGCCCAGGAACTTGGTGCTAAGGCTGTTCTTATTTATACCGATCCTGCAGAAGATGGTCCAATCACTGAAAAGAATGGATACAAAGCATATCCAGATGGACCAGCTCGAAACCCGTCTGCAGTTCAACGAGGTTCGGTCCAATTCTTGGCCTCTGGTCCTGGCGATCCAACCACTCCAGGATATCCAAGTAAGGGTGACGACATCGAAAGAAAGGACCCTCATGACTACATTCCATCGATTCCATCTATTCCTATCTCTTTCAAAGACGCTTTGCCGATTTTGAAGCAACTCAACGGAAAGGGCCTTCCAGCAAGCGAACTTGGCGACAACTGGATTGGCGCATTGGATGGATTTGACTACTCAGTTGGTCCATCTGATCTGGAATTGAACGTCTACAATGAGCAGGATTACGCCATTCGACCTATCTGGAACGTCATTGGCAAGATCGAAGGGGTTATCAAGGATGAGGCTATTGTTCTGGGTAACCACAGAGATGCCTGGATCGCTGGCGGTGCTGGAGATCCAAATTCCGGTTCTGCTGTGCTGATTGAAGTTGCCAAAAGCTTGGGCAACCTCGTAAAGCAAGGGTGGAAGCCTACCCGAACGATCATTCTTGGATCGTGGGACGGCGAAGAATACGGTCTTGTCGGATCTACGGAATGGGGTGAAGACAAGGCTAAGTACATTCATGCTAACGTGTTGGCCTATTTGAACGTGGATGTGGCTTGTTCGGGCACATCCTTCTCTGCCAGCGCTTCTCCATTGTTGAACGATCTGATCCGAGAAGTCACCCAACGAGTCAGTTCGCCTGATGCGGATTACGATACTCTCTATGACAATTGGAATTCGTCGGGCAAGGCCCATATCTCGAATCTTGGATCTGGCTCAGATTATACTGTCTTTTTGGATCACTTGGGTGTTCCATCGGTCGACTTTGGGTTCACTGGTGGTAAAAACGCGGCGGTCTATCAATACCATTCCAATTATGATTCGTTCCATTGGATGGAAACCTTTGTCGATCCTGATTGGACTGTTCATGCCACTGCCGCTAAGGTGTGGAGTTTGCTAGCATTGACTCTTTCCGAAAACCAGGTCATTTCGTTCAAGACTGCCGAATACGGTCAATCATTGATCTCTTATTTGGACAGGTTGGAATCTACGGCACTTCCAGAAACTTCCTCTGACTTCAATGAGCACGGTACCAAGGTGTTCAAGAACTTGAAGTCTTCTCTCGAAGCTTACGTCGACAGTGCCCATCAGTTTGATGAGTATTTGGACGGGCTGGTCGAAGAATTGTCTGATCATCAACCATGGTTCAAGCTGCCCAAGAAGATTGCCCTGCTGGTGAAGATCAAGATTGCTAATGCCAAGCTATTCCAGTTGGAACGGCTGTTTTTGTATAAGGAAGGTCTTGATGGACGATCTTGGTTCAAGCATATTGTATTTGCCCCAGGCCGATACACTGGGTATGCGGGAGCACTATTGCCAGGGTTGACCGAAGCCGTGGAAGACGATAATCTAGAAGGATTGGCCAAGTGGGCCACTGTTATTCACGCCTCGGTCAAGTCTGCCACTAAATTGTTATCCTAATTCTAATATATATATATATATAGAATAAGAATACTGAGAGCTATCTAACGCGCTGGATGTTCCATGGAGGTATGACCGCTAACCGCGCGCCAACCGGAGCGCGTCTAATTAGCAGGACGCGAAAATTGCGTTTCATCCTTTCTGACACTTGCACTCTTCTCTATCATCACCACGTAGAAATGGCCGAATCATTAAAGCGCGAGTTTGCTCAAGTGGACGATGATATCCAGATTGAGCAGATCAAGCACAGCCAGAGTCAGAATGTAGGCTCGAGCTTGACGACGCCACCGTCTAACAAGCGTCCCAAGACCGAGACGCCGGCCAAACGCCAGGGCGAAGGCGAGGGCAAAGAGAATCAGGATCCAACCAGCACCTCTCCTGTGAGCGGCAAAAAGAAGACGAAGGAAGAGAAGGAAGTAGAGAAGAAACAGCGCGAAGAAGCGCGGCAGCAGCGCGAGAAGGAGCGACTAGAGAAGCTCAAGGCGCGTGAAGAAGAAAAAACCAAGAAGGAGGAAGAGAAGAAACGGCGTGAGGAAGAGCGGGAGGCCAAACGGAAGGAAAAAGAAGAAGAAAAGCGCAAAAAGGATGAAGAAAAGCAGGCCAAGAACCGAAGTCAGACGAATTTGTTTGGTTTTTTCACTAAGAAGCAGTCAACATCGCCTGCGGAACCTACTTCTACGACTGAAGAGCATAAAACGGATTACGAGCGTGATTTTTATGCATTTCACGTCAAGAACACGATGACTATGCATAAGGGCAAGCTGTACGAACAAGAACGGAATTCAATACAGGAAGAGCCACTGGATTTCATTAGGAGCTGCAAAGTCGAACGGGGATATGCTCCTATCATGATGGCCAACCAGATTCACGACATTGTAAGCAACACAGATCTGCCTCAAGCAGAGCTTCAGGCGTTGCTGTGTAAGGTGCCGCAGAGATATCTTCGTTTTGCCAAGCAGATGCGACCTCCGTTTGTTGGCACTTGGTCGAAACGGTGTACATTTGCTACTGATCCGTTTCACCGTGTGGGGGGAATCAACTATGAAATTGATAGCGAATGTGAGTGGACTGATGGTGAGGATGTTTCTGATGAAGAAATGTCGGAGGATGAGGATGGAATGGACTCTGAAAGCGATTTCCTTGATGACAGTGATGACATCAAGCTGGCTCGGTTCGAAGGTCAGTTCCAAAAGCAGGGGGACAAGGTTGTCATGATGCCGCAAGTGAAGACTTTTGATGATTCTGCAAATGCGAGTCTGTTTGAGAATTATCGATTGCAATACTGCATTGAAATCCAGGGTCCGATTGATCCGTTTTGCAACTACTGGGGGACTGGTAAAATATTAAAAAAGCCAACTGCTGCTCTGTCAACACTACGCAATAACACAGGCAAGCCGTTGCCGGTTACTTTGGTCCAGTTGCAAGAGATTGTGACATCTGTGAATGGGTCTGATAAGCCCAAGGGGGTGATTGTAGATGAGGTTTTCCGATCTATGAACAGTACTACCAACAAGATCTCTAAAAAAGTGATTGAGCAAGTGATGGCCCGGTGCATGGAGAAGAACAAGAGAATATGGTTGAAGGTCGATTCCAAATTTGACACGGAATGTCAATCGATCTCCAGTACAAAGCTTGTATCTAGCTAGTTTTTCCTCTATTTTAATGCGTAATGAGTTTATGATTTCCACTGCAACGCGTTCGAGACGCGTCCTTTTACCGTTTTCGGAAATGTAATTTTCTTTGGGCGCCCCTTTCTGACGCGTCGGGCTTTTTCAAAATTTCTCCCCGACCGCGACACGTTCTTCACCCTTCATCAATACTACAACAACAGAAGACAATGAGCTCTCCAGCACCTAGCTCACCACCTCAGCACGATGGAGGTTCGTCTCCATTGTTCTTTTCATCGTCGCCAAAGGTGGCAAGTTCGTCTGTCAACGAGGACGGCGAATTGGCCCGTCGAACACGAAACATGAACATCCACAGTATGATTTTGTTGCATAACTACGTTCTAACTAACCTGAACAGACGTGTCGTCACCGTTGCGATATTCATCATCGCCCCCACCAGCATCTTCACGTGGTGGACGAGCAGGCTCGTCCAATTTGTTCAGCGATCTGGGTTCGCAGGCTCGAAGACAAGCTCGAACACAACGAGGTGATATCTTCTCAGCAGATACGACACCACGACGACGTCGAACAGTGGATCCAATGTTTAGCGATGGCGGAGCCGATTTCAGTCACAAAGGTTCTGAACTCAATGAGATCAATGAAGAAGAAGAGAATGATGGAAGGGTTTTGTGGGGGACCAACATCTCCACGTCCGAATGTATTGCCACATTCAAGGAGTTCTTGAAATCGTTCAAATCCAAGTATCGAATGCAATTGGACGATGAACCGGTTGAATCAGGTGAAGGAGAGAGACTGGTATACATGGAAATGCTCGAAAATATGAAAGCACTGAATCTAAAAGTGTTGAATTTGGATATGCGGAATCTGTATGCGTTTCCTCCTACCCGCAAGTTTTACCAGCAATTGATCAATTATCCTCAGGAAGTGGTTCCGCTTATGGACAGCACGTTGACCAGTGTCATTGCTCAATTATATGACCGGGATAACGAAGAGTATGATGATAGTGTTTTGTACAAGATCCGGCCATATGGGATTATGGAACAGAAGGGCATGCGAGAGCTGGATCCAAAGGATATTGATAAGCTTGTGGCGATTAAAGGGTTGGTGATCCGAGCCACTCCAGTAATCCCTGATATGCGAGAAGCATTTTTCAAATGTTCTGTTTGCAATCACGGGGTACAGGTTAAAATCGATCGAGGGGTGATTTCAGAACCAACCAAGTGTCCCCGACAAGTATGCAACCAGACCAATTCGATGCAAATTGTTCACAATCGATCTGAATTCGCCGACAAGCAAGTTGTTCGGGTGCAAGAAACTCCGGACTTCACCCCAGATGGGCAAACCCCGCATTCTGTTTCATTGTGTGTTTATGATGAATTGGTCGATGTCTGCAAAGCCGGCGACCGGATCGAAGTTACCGGGGTGTTCCGATCGACCCCAGTACGGGCCAACACACGCCAACGAGTGCTCAAGAGTTTGTTCAAGACATATCTTGATGTGGTGCATATCCAAAAAGTGGACAAGAAGCGGATGGGCATTGATGTATCAACTGTTCAATTGGAGGATCAAATGAATGATGAGCAACAGGAGAACCAGGACGTCGAGGAAACCAGACAAGTCACGGAAGAGGAAGTGCGAAAGATCCAGGAAACTGCACAACGACCAGACCTGTACGACTTGCTGTCACGATCGCTGGCACCGTCTATCTATGAGCATGACGACGTGAAAAAGGGGATCGTGTTGCAGTTATTTGGCGGTACCAACAAGACATTTGAAAAGGGTGGTTCGCCCCGTTATCGAGGCGATGTCAACATTCTTCTGTGTGGGGATCCGTCGACGGCGAAGTCTCAGATCCTGCAATATGTACACAAAATCGCGCCTCGAGGGATTTATACATCCGGTAAGGGGTCTTCAGCAGTCGGTTTGACAGCATATGTCACCCGGGACATTGAGACCAAGCAGCTGGTGCTTGAATCTGGTGCATTGGTCCTTTCTGATGGCGGTGTGTGCTGCATTGATGAATTTGACAAAATGTCTGATGCGACTCGGTCGGTTCTTCACGAAGTTATGGAACAGCAAACAGTGTCGATTGCCAAGGCTGGGATTATCACCACGCTGAATGCCCGAACTTCTGTCCTTGCGTCTGCCAATCCAATTGGATCGCGGTACGATCCAAAATTGTCAGTGCCTCAGAACATTGACCTGCCGCCACCACTGCTGTCTCGATTCGATCTGGTGTATCTCATGCTGGACAAGATCGACCCTGACGTCGACCGACAGCTGGCGACACATCTGACGTCCATGTACCTTGAAGACGCTCCAGAGAATGCTGCCACTCGTGAGATCCTGCCGGTGGAGTTCCTCACCCTGTATATTTCATATGCCAAGCAGCACACACAGCCGCGGCTGACCCAACCTGCCAGTGACGAGTTGGTCAAGGCGTACGTGGAAATGCGAAAGCTAGGAGAGGACTCGCGGACATCTGAAAAGCGGATCACTGCCACCACCCGGCAGCTGGAATCGATGATCCGGCTGTCTGAGGCTCACGCCAAGATGCGGCTCAGCCCCGAGGTAGAGGCTGACGATGTGCTTGAAGCAGTGCGGCTCATTCGGTCTGCCATCAAGGAATATGCCATGGATCCACTGACTGGTGCCATTGATATGGATTTGGTGCAGACGGGTACGTCATCGGCTCAGCGACGAGCACGAGCCGACCTTGGTAAGCATATACTAGGGCTTGTCGACGCAGCAGTTGGCGAAGACGGCAGCGGCTCCATGCGGTACGAAGATCTAGCCCGGAGGGTCAATGATACAGTGGAGGACCGCGTCGAGAACATGGAGCTAGGCAACGTGTTACGGGATCTGGTCCAGGAGGGCAGTTTATCTATGAGTGGTAACGGAAACCGGCGAGTAATTCGTCGCGTGCACATTTAGTAATAGAGGTAGGAAATAATATATTAATGCAATAGGTTGTCAAAGTCTAACGCTGCTTGAACGAGCTTTTTGGTGTCATCGATACTGTATTCTGGATCCCCAGTGGCGTATTCCTTCACCAGTTGTGCCTCGATGCGGCGTCCGCCAAACCCACCTCCTTCGATTGTTGACAGGGTCATCAGCATTCCCTGGAACTTGTGTTCCGATTGCTTGCGATGGTAAAGCCCTTGGTATGTGTACACGATCGGGGCCGGTTCGCCATTGATGCTCACCGTGAGCATGGGCTCGGCATGAACACGATCCCTGCCTGAGAAATCCAGGTTGCATCCGCGCAGGTACTGCTGTACCGACGGCTCGCTGTGGTCCAGGAACTGCGCTCGGGACACGTTGAAGCGAATGTCGGCATTTTTATCTGGAAGCGACACGGTGGTGTTGCTATCTTGTTCCACAGTGACCAGCCGGCATGTCGACAGGTCGGCACGTTCGAGGTGGTCGAGCTCAAGCCACATTTCTATTGGCGGTAACGAGTTGATTACGTCAACCGTGTTATGGAAGGGCGACGGCACGAACTTTAGCTGCACCAGATGTGAGGCGCCGGCTCCTAACAGGTCTTTTGTCTTGTAGGCCCTTTGGGTTTGCGCTAGTGAGTCGTGCGACGGTCCCATGTCCGACAGCGCCTTCCACGCCGCATCTCCGGTGGCGGTGAGCCCGACATATTCGTTCGGATCCGCGGCGTCCACATCCAAATCATAGTACGGCAGGTTAGCACATTTCTGCTGCAGTCTCGGGATGTTTGTTGCAAATGTGTATGTGCCGGTCTCGGAGTTGCGTAATAAATATCCAAAAGTAGCGGCCACGGTGAGCGGGGCTGCTTTTTGACTGGTGGAGACGACAACTTTGCCGTCTAAATGGGTGGAAAGTGTATCGACAACCTCCAAGGCTGAAAGCGGTGGAGTAGCTTTACCGCTGAAACTCAAAACCCGGTCTGGCCGCTCCTGGTGTTGCAGTTGACCAGTGACCGACGCAAGAATCGAGTTGACTGTCTGTTTCTTTTTGGCCTGCTGCCACCGGGACCACTGCTGCGACCGCTCGTTCCAGTGCATACCATCATCGTCGATGAACCGCGAGTATCTGCTAGATCCTTGAAGCTCGGGGGTGGCGTCGGTCACATTTTCGTATTCGCATCGAGGGTTGTAGTTTGACGCATTGACAATGAGCCGCCTGGCGAATTCTATATCGTCATTGTCCAGTGCCGAGATGCTGTATTCATGCAGCTGCCCTGTTGACTGGATATATGTGTTGCTCATTCGTTGGATCCGTGAAATCGGCAATTCTTTTTGGAGATTCGATGCTTGGGTCAGCACTTTGACTGAGTATGTCTGAGTTTGGATGCCTGCCAGATGTTTATGCATGCTAGCCATGATCCATTCGTACGTTTCTTGGGTCGATCGAACCACAATTCTGCCCTTGTCACTCAGCACGATAATTCGAGCTCCAGATTTAGTCCATTGCCGAGGCAGCTCTGCGTTTCGGGCCAAGATCAACACCAGATCTTTGCTGGACAGGTTGACAGTGTTCTCGACAATCACGTCCGAGCTCTCGCTGATGCTTTTCGATACCCCGATAGTCCAAATATCGTTGATAATGGTGTCTATGCATGTCTTTTTGGTTGCTCGATTGGCAATAGGTTGGGTCTGCTTAACAAAGTCTCGAAGCTGGCTCAGAGTGAACGACTTGTTGAGGTCTGTTCTGAGCTGGTCTCGGCGTTTTTCCGATACCACATCGCTCAGCGGTTTCATTAATGCAATACTGTCACTGATCAGCTGCTGCGATGGTGTTGTTTTGAACTCCATAAGCTGTCTAGTTTTCTCCTCCAGGTTCTCAGGCTCGTTGTATTTGATCTCTGTCGACGGCCGGCGCCGCTTGGGCAGTAGTCTGGAAGCATTTGCTCCCAGGATGATGTATTTGGATTTCTGCTCATTACTGAGCGTTGAGTTTAGTCGTATCAGCGGTCTTACCGACTGTATCAGCGCCTTTCTAGCGCATTGCAGCATGATTTTAGGATGGTTGACTACCGGAGTAATAATTTTTCTGGAGGAAAAAAAAAATCGCGGCTGGTTGAAACATCCCGACGACACCCCACGAACAATGCGATGAAGAGAGCATCCAGCTCTGCCGAGCAAGAAAAACACCACAAGCGACGCAGAAAAGATCACAGCTACAATCTCAACTATGCACGGTGGTTTAATGCGCAGACCAGCGAGTTTTTTACAGGATTCAGAGGCACTACAGACCTCAAGCCAGGGTTTATTGCCGGCCCCGTCAAGGCTGATCTCGAACTCGGCATTATTGATGACGGTCACGTACGACGTGGAACTGAGAATGAGCTGGAAATGGGCAGCTTTTGGACGGCTCGCGAAAAGGAGCTGTTTTTCACGTTTTTAGCCCGCAAATCGCGTCATTGTCTGGACGCGGTGGCTCAGGCAATTGGCACCAAGAGTCTGGTGGAGGTCCAGCAATACCATGATCTGCTATTTTCAGCGGCGTGCAACGAAGAAACAGCCCTCTCAATACAAGATATCGAGCCGGCCAGGGAAATGAGCGAGGAGTTTGTGGCAATGGAAACAAGCCAGGGCGAGTCGTTAGTGAATATGGAAACACGGCAGGATTTGATAGCGCTCCGTCAGCGACGAAAGCGTACCAAGGGTAATAAAGAAGTGTCCGAGACAATCGAGGACCCGTGGGTTTTGGACATGTTGCCGTTTCATGAGCGGCTGTTGAAGGTGCGGAACTACGACAAGGAGAAACATCAAAACACTTCGTCGCTGATTGATTCCACGAGGCTGATTGATCTATCGCGTATATACCATAATGCGTTGATCGATAATACATGGCCTGAGCTAGTTCGGCGCAAGCGGCTGCAGTTCATCAGCCGTCCTGTCGTACATGAGCTAGAGCAGCACGTCAAGTGGATCGCCAAGAGCGCGTTGAAGCTGGCTATTTATCACGCCAGTGGCCGCCGCCAAGCCCCCGGATTGGTCACTTCCAGAGATATGCATGCCGCTATTGACGCTATGGGGCTCAAGCGGAATTTTCATCTCTATTGGCAGACGCTGCCGCAGCGGTTGGGGCTTTGTCTCACCCGATACAAGGCGTGGCGAGTGTATTCCCAGCGCGCCGCAGAGAGGCGACTGAAGCCGCACAGATTCCATGAAGACATGGAGAACGGATCGAGTGAGTCTGCATCTGGTTCTGAGTCTGGAGAATCTGAAGCTGGCCTGGACCAGGAGGAGTCTGAAGATGATGGCTACGAGCCGCTCGTGCCGCAGCCCAGTTTACCCAAGTCGAGCTTGTTTCCGGAGCATCCCAGCAATGGCACTGATTCATCGGAGTCCGAGCTGGACAGCCGCAGTGAGAGCGACGACGACGACTCTGACGACGATGATGACCGAATGACGGAGCTGAAGGAGCGGTTCAAAGGCTTCTCGAACCGCATGATACCCGAGTTCAGCGAGGACAAGGAGATGGCGCTATGCCGCGCTGAGGCTGAAATTCTCGATAAATTGGACATGCAGGCATCGCGGGCTAATGAGCATGTGCTGCTGACCTATCTTGGTACCTACCAGAGCCCACAATTGCTCGAGAACAACGAAGCAGGGGCCATTCTGAACAGACTAAACGAGGCAGACGATGGCCTGCCCGAGACCGCATCCCACTTGCGCGATATACTGGGCACACAGACTGAACTAGAGGAAGCTATTGATGATCAGCATGATCAAGATGATGAAGACGAGGGCGAGGACCAGAATGCAGAGTCCGAGCCGGTCGACGAAAAGGAGCTGGAAAAATGGGGTCGGATGTGGGATCGGTCCGGGTTCTATTCGTAACCTCGTATTTTTTTTCCACTCCTCACTCAGTCCACATCGACCACATTTACTAGAAAACAATGTTCGAAATCAAGCTGAAAGAATACCCTCCTGATCAACTACCGAGTGCCACAGAAGCCGCAGAAGCTGCCTTCAGCTTCTCCGAGAAAATTCAAAAGGAATGGTCCAGGGGCAAAACGTACCACAAGGACAACGGCATTGTGATCAACACGTTCCACCACCGTATAGATGGCGATTTCTGGATGGCACGGGTATCTAAGCATACTGACGTTTCGTTTGAGAGCTTTCAAAAGGGGATTCTTGAAAACCACACCGAAAACGAGGTAGAATATATACCGTTGTTGGACTCGTTCAAGGAAACGGAGCCTTTGGAAAACAAGGATTGGCGCTCTATCCAAGTGCATTACAAGTTCCCCAAGCTGTTCAGCGATCGAGAAATGTCGGTATGGATCGCGTCAGTACAGCCAGATCCAACTAAAAAACAATTTGCAGTGGTGTCGTTACCGGCTGATCGGCTAGTATCGCCAGACGTGACTCGCGCCTACTACTGCTCGTTGGAGGTGGTTACATGGAACGAAGAGGAGCAATGTGTTGATTGGCTCATGGCTCAGGCTTCAGACGCCTGTGGCAATATTCCACGATGGATCCAGGACCGATCGGTGACGGCAAGTGTGGTGGATGATGTTCCGCATTTCATCCAGTGGGCCAAACAAAAGTATTGAAAATAGTCTCTTAGATGCTGCCAGACCCATAAATATTCTCTTTGAATGCTGCTAGATATAAAATATTTACATGTTTCCCAGCCGCTTCGAAATGTCCTTCTGCTTTTCGAGTGCGTCCGTCCATTCTTGGGGCGAGATTGCGGATGTTCGGGTTTGGACCGTGGGCCAGAAGTCAGCGCCTACCCTGCCGAGCGACTGGGAACAGTAGAGCACTTGGAGCCAGAGACTACCTCGGATCGAGCTGTCTGTTATGAGCGGCGCCACTTCTTCTAGAACTGCCTGGAGATCGTCTACGGTGCTTCGGAGGAATTCCGCCGTGAGCCGCTCGCCGCTTTGGTCGCTCTCTGGGAAGATCGACTTGAACCCAGTCACTGTGGCGAACACATGTTCTCGATACAGCTCGATGTATTTTTTGAGAAGCTTATCTGGCGCCTGGGCTTTCAGCGGATCGAGCGTCTTGAGCTGCGATCTGATGAACACCAATCTTGATGCCAGGAACAGCTGCTGGAGCTGTCGGGTGGCATCGGGGGCAGAATTGAACGGATGGATGCGCCGCAAATAAGAGACCACCTTGATCAGCGCCGGCAGTTTGCTCTGTTGGCGCAGCAGTTTAAGCATCTGCACCGTCATCATCCGGATCACCTGGTCGATTTCATGCTGGATTTGATGAATCACTTTGATGTTGCTGTATCGGACCTTTAACCGTCGGACATGGCTGGCCAGGTCCAATGCTTCCGAATAATACCCGTTGCGTACACATGTAACAGCCAACGATGGCAGATCCAGAATGTCCTGGATTTTCTCTAGATTTTTTAGAAGAAGCACGGGGTCGCTGGAGGATTCTTCCTTTTCTTCGTGCTGCTTGCGTAGTTCATTGACATGAGGCACCTCTGCATCGGCCCCATCAAAGAATTGGGCCTTGGAAAAGTCGGCTGTGCGCGACTTGAACCTGTCAAATTGAGCGGCGAAATCTGTTACAGCCTGTGACGAATCGATAAACTGCTTGTATGAGGTCTGAGTTAGCGATACCAGTGTGGACTGGATCGATGCATGGGATGTTTCGAGGTACTGCTTTTCGCTGGCAATTGACGATTGGGGCATGGATCTCAAATGATCCAGGTACTCCTGCCATTGGCCATTCAGCAGATATTGTTTGTGCTCCGGCACAGCTGGCCGTAGCACGTCCAGAAGCGGGTCCATTGATGATGTGTCGTCCAGTCGTGTCCAGCTGGCCCTGGACAAGGCAAGGATACCTGCTCCCAACCCCTTTCAAACATCACCAACCAACCAACCAACCACTTACTAGTACAACTACAATGGAGGGCCTGTTCTTTAATGTCAATTTGTATGCATACAGAGTAAGATAAATGAGCTAACAATACAGTGGGTTCATCGAGGCGCTGGTGCGGGGCTATCGGTCGGGGTTGTTGACATCGAGCCAGTATGCCAACTTGACCCAATGTGAGACGCTGGACGACATCAAACTGCAACTCAGTGGCACCGAGTATGGCAACTTTTTGGCCAACGTTCCATCGCCGCTGTCGACATCGATCATTCAAGAAAAAGCTTTCAACAAGCTGATTGATGATTTCAAGTACATTCGAGCTCAAGCCGTGGAACCAATGTCCAAGTTTCTGGACTACATCACTTATGGATACATGATTGACAACATCTGCCTGGTCATCACCGGAACTATTCACGAACGAGATATCAAGGATTTGATTGAAAACAGATGCCATCCATTGGGCCAGTTTGACACCATTGGGGCCATTGCTGCGTCTTCCAATATCCAGGAACTGTACCACAATGTCATTGTTGACCTGCCCCTGGCACCATACTTCGCCGACTGTTTGTCCGTGGACCAGCTCAGCGACAGCAACGTCGAAATCATCCGAAACAAACTGTACAAGGCATATTACGAAGACTTCTACCGTTTCTGTCAGACGTTGCCTTCGCCTTCAGACGAAATTATGGGTCGGTTTGTGGAGTTCGAGGCCGACCGTCGAACTGTGAATATCAGCTTGAACGCCATTTCCGCTGGATTGAGCGAGGAAGAGCGAAAGAGCCTGCTCCCAGAACTAGGCACATTGTACCCAGCTGCTACAGTACAACTATGCAGAGCTACTGAGTTTGATCAGGTGCGGTCAATTATTGAGTCGTTTGGTGGCCAGATCGCCCAGGTACTGGATGGAAACAAATCGGTAGAAGACCATTTCTATCAACGAGAAATGGATCTGTGTAAGATGGCATTCACTCAACAGTTCACTTACAGCACCATTTGGGCATGGATCAAGACCCGAGAACAGGAAGTGCGTAACATTACCTGGATCGCCGAATGCATTGCCCAAAACCAGCGCGAAAGAATTGGAACTTATATCAGTGTATTCTGATCTCAGTCCAGAAATATAACATATAAGAATAATAAAAATAAATTTACAGATAATACAGATAATTAATAATCATACAACGTTCCGGCACTGTGTAGAGTCGATACTCTTCAGTTTGGAACAACCCATGGTGACGGAATCAAGGCCCGCTCGAGTGACGCGGATACAGCCTCGAACACTCAACCATTCAAGTTGGTGCAGATGAAGCGCCACCATGTTCAAGGACCGGTCGCTAACTGCCGAGCCGCAATACGCCATGTTGAGCCGCTTGAGGCGGGTGCATCCCAAGCTGAGCACCTGAACCGACACATCGGTCAAGGCACAGCAGAACGACAAGTTGAGCGTTTCCAAATCCTTGGCTACCCCGGCAAGGCTGATGATAGCCTTGTCAGTTAAAAAAGTACAATCGGACAAATTCAAAGTCCGTAGAGCAGTGAAGGGTCGCATGGTTTGAGACCAATACGCAAACCCCTGATCGGTGATCCCAGTACATCGGGTCAGATCCAAATATTCCAACCGGTCTGCTGCATATGTCGCCATATGATACATACATCGATCGGTGACATGTTTACAATAGGACAGAGTCAATTTCCGTAACTTGGTGCATCCTACCGTAGTGGTGCCATGGGATGGGTTGTTAACTGTCCATCCCACCAGTCGGGCCACAGTGGAATCGTTGACCCGTCGACAGTTGCTCAGGTCGATTTCTTGTAGATCCATGCCGATAGTTGGTACAGTCAGATCCATGATAGCTCCGTCGTTGACATTCCACACACTTTTCATGTGGAACGCTTGCACCCCGCTGAATCCAAGTCCATTGACCAGATATGAAAATCCCTCGTCAGAGAGATGAAAGCAATTGCTAATGTCGATATTCTTCGGACGTGATCCGGCAAAATTGACAATCGGCATGATGCTACGGTCGTTGATCAAAGTGTTGTACACGGTAAGATCGAGATTTGTCATTAGACTGGTGCTCTTGGTGAGCAGATCTTGCCAATGAGTACAAACACTTCGCATCCTCATCAACGTTTTCAGATCCATAAATTGGAAAACCTTGATTTGAATGATATCTGGAAACGGCCCGACATTAAACAAACTGGTCCGTCTCCTACTTTTCACACTCGGCCGTTTGGTCTTTGAATGCACACTCAGATTAGATTGTGCCAGCGACCGAGATGATCCGGACGCAATCTGGGTCATCGAGCTTTTCGGCTTTGAATACTCCAACACCGATGCTCTTCGCTTCACTCCCCGAGGAGGCTGGGGGGGTTACCGCCGTCGTCGGCGGCGGTGGCGATGCTGGTGGAGCGATGGATTGAGAAGACGGTGATATTTCCCATGATTTGGAGAAATCGTCGTCAACAGTTGGCTGTAACGGTTGGTGCAATTGCTGCTGGTGTTGCTGGTGCTGATGGAGATGGTATGGATGTTGCGTTTGGTGTTGATATTGCAAAGCGGCTTGCTGGGGGTCATTATTGGTAGTTTGGTCATTGATGCTGTTGTTGTTAGACGGATTATAGGGGTCGAAATTAGTTGGAAACGAATGTACATGGTTGCGAGTTTGACGTCCAGTTGCTTGCTCTTCAACTTGTGTCTGCAAGTCGACATATTTACGACATAACGTCGTCAATATCTCCGGACTAAGAACCATGCATTGTACCGCGGTGACTGTGCGAATCGAAGCACTTCGACATGGAGAAAGCCCCAAAAACGCAAACTCTCCAAACATGGAGCCCTTAGAAAGAATCGCCCGTACGTTGTCAGACCGTTCGTCAATCACTTCAATCAATCCCTCCGTCAGAAAATACACAGACCGATCATTCTCGCCCTGTCGAAACACATATTCGAACCGTTCGTAACTCACCACTTCGATGTTGGCCGCCAGATTCATCCGCTCCGTCGTGGGGAGTATTGACAACAGCGGTATAGATTCGATCATCTCCAAGGTCGATTTAGAAGACGTTGCAGCACCAGCACCAGTTGGCGAGGCTGATGGAGTCAAACATCTGAGTTTCTCTTTCATCTTGGCGAGTTCAGCTAGCCTCTGATGGGCCTTGATGCGAATTTCCTTGTCAATGGTTGGATAATCTGGTAATACATGTCGCAAGTTGTCGCTGCTCAATGCCAATATCAAACATTTTGAACGAGCCACTACAGTTGCAGTACGGGGCCGATCAAACAATATGCCGATTTCCCCAAAATAAGATCCTGGGGAAAGCTCTGCATACAAACTTTCGCCGTCTCTAGATGTTATTCCAACTGACCCTTTAACGAGCCAGTACATGGCCTTGGCTTCTTCACCCTCCACCGTAATGAATTCTTGCGCTGGGATCATCAACGGTTTGAGTTTTGTGGTGAGGGCCACCACAAACGACTGTGGTGCAGACTTGAACAATGAGCAATCACGAACCAGCTCCAATATTTCCAGCGGCACTTTTGGCGGTTGATAATCGCATTCATCGATATGAAAGGACTTTGAGAGTCCTAATACTGTTGGCGCGTCCATAGTCCCGGTCCCTCTTCTTCCTGTCAATGCAATGTTTGAAGCCCTAAAAGCCTGGGCCTAATAATAACAAATACAGCCCTTTTAATATACAAAAAAGATGAAGACGGAATGACTAGGAGAAGCCAAATGAATGGTTCTTCAGTTTGACAGATGATGAATGGGAGAGGTGTGGAAAGAGAAAAAGAAGCAGAAAAACAGGGAGAATACTCTGATTGTTATGTGTGTGTGACAGCTAAGACTATTGACAACGAGCAAAAAGAAACACATTGCGCAGAAAGACAAAAGTGGCACAAAAAGAAAGCCAATTATTATATGCATCTTCCGGCAGGATATGCAAGGGTTAGGTAAGCCACTGGTTTGTTCGCCGTCTCAAAGGGGATTGTGAACCTGGAGATTCGAACCCAGCAGGTCTCAGTCGTGCGGCCCCTGTTCCGGCGTTGCGGCCGGCCTGTAAGCACAAAGGCAAGGGGCGCCCAGTGCTATTTTAACGGTTATATACGGGCCCCTCCCGACAGATGTGATTGGTCCTTCTACCAAGCTTATTCCGTTCGCATGGGTGGCGCTAATCGATTGTTATGCCGGCCATTGTTGTTATCTTGATCTGGCCGATGAATAAAAGCCATCAATACCAGTAAGCAGCGCCGGTGGCGCATTGTTGTGGCATGCGCCACAATCAATTATGCACCGCCGGCCTTGAAACAAACTATCAAACTGATCCACAGTAACAATGGAAGTTGATTCAATCATATTCCCATCAGGTGGTTCACTTATTATCACAGCGAATTGGCCCAATGGTGGGCGCACGTACATGAGCAGATAAGGCAATGATCTGGGCTTTGGTCCTCTGGGTAGATAGACCATGATATTATCATTGAACATGCTGCTAGGACAAAAGCACCCCACTGCGGGGGCCATAGTTGTCCGGGAAGTACGGCACTGCGCCGTCATGCCGACAAAACAACGCTGCATCAATCGAGCATTCAAAGGCAAGCAGGCAGGCATTCTTGGTCGATCACTGTCAATTGCGGATAATTATTTTGGTCTGGTATTCTAGAAGGGCATGCAGCTGCTTGTTGCTGTCGCAGCCCGCGGATGTTTTCTTTATGACGATAGTCTAATTTCTTCTATGGATCCCATATCGGGCTGCATCAACCAGAACAATACCAGGTGGACGCAACTCCGCAAGGCGGGCTGGCTCTAGAAGAGCCAGTAGACCCGATCTTCGACATTCAGCACTCTGCTTTTGTGCAAGTCCGACTCCTTCTTTGATCATTTGCACGACATGGGCCGCCGCTTCGGCCGAATCGCGGGCGACCGTTGGCAATGATCGAATTGAAACAGGGACCAAAGGACTGGATTGGTTTTGTCAATCGACCGATCGATGGTTGATGAATGCCAAAGCTGAATTTGATCGGGTCAGATCGATTGTGCTTCAGAGGGTTGGTTGGTCAATAGCTTTCGAACCATACAGGATCCGGAATTGTGGAGCAAGATGCTTGGTCGACCGGCCCTGCAACAAAGAAAATTGCCCATTATCGAGGGGCGATTGTAGTATTGTGGTTGTCTCCAGCTGCGCAAGCTTCGGGAATATCATTTGACTTGCGCCGCCTGCATGATTCTCTCGAATGGAAGAATCCATTAATTATCAATCAATTGGCAATTGACTGAATATAATACGCCCCCTGTCTAAGGAACCGAAAACACTGTATTATGGGACCATCCTGGCGAGATGCGTGCGCCGTACATCCCCTTCATCTCCTTGTCAACCTGGTTCCACTGCCTTGGATGGTATCCTAGACCTGGGGGGGGGGGGTGGCTGGGGTTGTTTTGAAATATTTCACGATGATCAATTGATCCAGATTGTCTTATTTTCCTCCTATATACCAGAAAAACGTGGCCATCGATCACAGATTATTGTGCTTTCATCGCCGTCCGATACACCGATGGTACCAATCTCAATGCCGATCATTTGTCAAAGACGTGGGATGTTGCCACAACACGATCGGCATCTGTCTACACTGTCTACACAAAAAACCATACGAGACACATCGTCGTCCCTTCGATATATACGTGCGGCTGAGGATGATGCAGCCGAACTGGATCAACACATTTCCTCGTGAGGCGCACTGCGTGCAGCCTTTTTTTTGGCTCGCTTCGCTCGAACGTAGCTTAGTATGATCAGGTTAGCGGTACCAAGCTACGTTCGAGCGAAGCGAGCAAGAAAAAAAGCTGCACGCAGTGCGTCTCATGAGAGAAGAGGGTGATTTTAGACATCCTACCCTGATGGGCATACCGCATCTTTTATTATCTCGATCGATCCACCAGAACCGCATAGGGATGCCTGCATCGCAAGCGAAGCGAATTGGCGGTTAGCCCCAATGGAATCTCGATACAATGCGGCTGCGCCGCACGACGGGAGGAGCACATCACTAGTACACGAAAACTTATTAATACGGACAAAAATAATACACTCCACCTAACCAGTAGATGGCTTTCGCTTGAACGAAAACGACAGCCGTCCCTTCTTCTCCTTCTTGGACGCGGCTCGAGCAGGAACACCGTTCCCGTTGGCATTTGGATTGTGACCATTCACTGGAGACTCAATAGTCGAAGATGTGACAGGCTGTGATGTATGTCGTCGTAATGTATCCGAGTCAGTACTAGATGACATGCTGCCTAGGTTATCGGTTCGTACTCGCGATACTGGTGGTTCTTCTTGAGTCACTGGAAGTGCATTACCAAACCCGTATTCGTGTTCTTCTTCTTCATCAATCTTCGGAGTTGCCGGTGTTTGAGGTCTTGGCACTTGTGCCGTAGCATCTATTTCAGGTTCATTGGTAAATAGATTTTCCTTTTCCATATCTTTGGCAGACACTTCTTGGTAGAACAACACATACGCCGTAGCCATTCCCTTATTATCGCCAAAAAAGTTGAACACGTAGTTGGCATCTACGGATTCGACCATCTCGTCATCGAACAGCAACCATCCAGCATGTTCAGTCTTGACAACTGATACATAATGTCCATGGTATGGCCCGCCTCCGATATGGACCACAATACCGCACAATTCGTACAGCTTGTCAGGATCTTCGGCATCGAAAGTGGTATTGAACAATCGGAAATGTTTAGGATACAACACTCGATGGAATAACTTCAAGTTTCGTTGCATATCTTCGGTGAACTTGAATCGCTTCAAATGCAATGCAAGAATCTTGGGTAGTTTCTTCACCTTCATTCGCTTCTCCGCTTCTTGAAGTCCGCCGCAATTGTCGCAGTGGAACTTGTTTCTTTCGCACAGCATTTCTGATGCGGAGAACTGTCTCAAGCATGCCGTTACCGACGTGTTTCGTTCCAGGTCAATCGACAGGTCCAAAAACTGTTCATCTCGTCGGCTGACATTTTCGCATGTCAAGCATTTAGTTTCGGAAGTCAGCAATCCTTCAAACAAGTCATGAATCCATCGATTTGGAGCATCGGACCCCACCGTAGGCAATCCAAGTTGTCTTGTCGTTCGGTCAACAGATTCAATAACCTCATTCAGCATGAAATTGAAGAATTCATGAGCATCTTGATGCATTGAGGATCGAAACGGCTCATTGTCACGCTTCAACACTTCGATGAGCCTTGCAGGAGAAACAACTCCAGTACGAGAACTGTTTTCAGCCATACTTTCGAAAATATCCTTCATTGCGGTGAACAGGTTCTCATTCATAGAATACTCGTCACTCATGCCCAAATCCATATTAATAATAGGTCCCTTGACCAATGCATTACGTTTCTTCTGTTCTGGGGTGGCGAACGGATCTTCAGTGAACCCCACCACTGGTAGGTTCTGTCCCGGAAATCTGAGCCCCAGAGTCAGCCCTCGCAGGCCCTCATAAGCCGGCAACTCTTTAGACACTAGCTGCTCTGCAATTGAGGCAGGTCCGGTGTTTTCGTCATCTTTGTTCTTGGAGTTGAAAAAGCCCATCTTACGGCCAAACCCCGAAGAGTCCTTCTCTTTGGTAGCACCAGGTGGGGGCGCCGCCGGGCCACCAGCAGCGGCAGCTGCTGCTGCTGCAGCATTCGGCAATGGCACTGCGTTTAGGCCAAGTTCGTTGTTGTTCTGGCTCGTCGAAGTGTTCAATACGGCAGCATTCGGGTCGACAGTGAATGGATGGGGTACTTTTCCCGGAACTTCGAGCTTTTTGGTTCGTGATTGGTCTGGCGGAGGCGGGGGAAACGCTAACACCGACTCTCGAAACGGTTTTGAGTAATACAGACATTGAAGCACCGAGTTGCAGTAGCAAGTGTTGCCAAAGTTCTCCATGCCAAAGATCTTCGCAGACCCGTCGGTTAGTTTGGAATATTCATCGTCTGTGGTCATTATTAATCGGGGTGGAAGATAGGGGAGGAGTGGAGGTGGTGGAAAGCAGAAAAAAGTGGAGATAAATGAAAGCGGTCTGCAGCAGCCCCGTTGGGATTATCGGACGACCTTCATATCATAACTACTGGTGGTGGTAGCCGCCATGCAGAAACACTGCAGCCGACCAATACTTGATTAGAATTAGAATTAGAATTAGTCCTACTTGATGAATAATACTGAAGAACCAGCGCTATCATGAGTTGGCGATGGTTGGACCGCCGCCGTTTCCTTTTTCCTCCAGGCTATATCGTCCCTCTTCATGCTTAAGCTCAGATATAATGGCTTTTCGTCGAAGTAATGGTTTTAGAACCAGTGGTTCCAACACCAGTTTGATGAACATGTATGCCAAAACTAAACCAGCAGCCCCGGCTGACAGAAACGACTGGATTTATACAGTTAGCCAGTTTGTATTGGTCACCAGCTGGAATGGGAGGCGAACAATATCCAACGCCACGGTGCCATCAGAAGATTCCACTCGAAACCCCACTCACAGCGACAGAATGCCCTAATTGCTTACAAGAATGGAAGAAATATCCTCAGGGCTCATTGATGCTGGTGTTTGGTGTAGAGGGTTCTCTATACGAGAAAAAAAAACAGGCGTGTGTAACTCCCACTGGATGGCAAGCACTGTCGAGAAGGGAGCAGCAGGAGATGCGCCCCAGGACTAGTGGAGGTGGCGGCAATTGCCCAGAACCCATTGTAGCCAGTCAAAATCTTCCTGATACTTGATTAGAATTGGTCTATTTGGTGCATAATACCGAAGAATTATTGTGAGGAGATGATGGTTGAAGCGCCACCGTTGCCGCTGCCGCTGCTTATTCCACCTGGGTATATCCTTCCTCTTCACGATTAAATTCGGTCAGTCTAATGCCATTTCGCCGGAGAAATGGTTCCAGCGCTAGTTTGACGAATATGTATATAGCATATGCACCTAACGCAATGGTTATCAGCGTCTGTTGGGGTTATACAGTTAGCTAGTTCGCATTGGTCATTGATCACCAGATAGCAATGCAGAAGCATGCGACAATACCCAACGGCACGGTACCATCAGAGGCTCCCAGATTCCAGCTTCCAGCATTTGTCGTGTACTAATTGCATACAAAAATGATATTAAAAACGAGATTCATCGATGCTGTTGACGCCCGTATGTAGAGAGCGCTCTATACGAAGAAAGACAGGCGTGGAACTCCCACTGGATGGCAAGCGCCCGGCGTTTAGCTGTGGAGGAGGTGAGGAGGAGATCTCCGTTGCCATGGCTACGCTCGTTTGCTGGTGATGCGGCCGCGGCGCCCGGCACCGGATGCCAAAAATAGGGCGCAGCCACCCGCTCCGGTGCAGTGCATGACGTGAACTAGCAGCAGCGTGTTGACGGTGGTGGGGCCCTGGCGTGGCGCCCGGTCAAAAGTAGAAAAAGTTTGTCCAACCTCCTTCTTCCATTCCGAATCTGCGATTGTTTGTATCGTCTTACTGCTTGATTTCCGGGTTTTGGGTGTGGATTCTTCTATTTCAGCAAGCGCAAGAGCAAGCAAATAAATACCATAAACCTCCTGATATTGTCGCCATAATTGTATGGAGTGAGGAGTTTTTCTTTTCTGTTCCCACCCCCCTCCATTTCATCACTATTTTTTCAAAGCACGAAACTTTATATCCCCTCGTTCTCTCAGACAACACGATACATTCTGGCCACTGAACCCAAGGAAGAATTTAACGATAATCAGAGTTCGAAACAGTAATGCAGTCTGCGACCATGGCCACGGCCAGCTCCAATAGCCCCCTTTCTCAAGTCCATCATGCCAGCGGCCCTGGCGGTAATGGCGCTGGGGGTGCTAATATTAGCGAGAATCGGTACGGAGATTTGAATATCAACAACAAACGGGCCTCTGCTGTTTCAAACACATCGTCGAATCACAGTCCTACTAGACAGCAATTTCGAGGGCCGCAGTATCATCAAAGAGCTTCGAGTCTGGGTTTACCGACTGAACGTCCAGGCCACCAACATTCCAACTCTGCTTCGTCTTTGACTTCTCAACAACTACTTCCTCTACCACTTCCAAGAACGCGAATTCCTCGTCCAATGAGCTCGAGATCGTCTGTGTCGTCTCTGGATTTTGGCCAATATGATACACCGCCACAGCGAAATTCGACCGTGTCGCCGTCGATCAATGAGCTGTCATCGCAATATGCAAGTCAGTCCATGTTCGATCTGTCGCAATCATTCATCACTCCACATTTGGGCAGCAATCAGAACTCGCTGATGCCCCGAATCAAGACTATTGAACTGTACAGAAAAAACGCTAAAAAGAGTAACGATCCAGTGATCCAGTTCCAATTTGCCCAATACATGCTTCAGACGGCGCTGTTGTCCGGCACAAGCAATGTCGCCAAAAGCTCATCATCGAGTGTCAGTTCGGAAATTGATGGAAGCAACATTCCTCCACGAACTGCCAGTTCAAGCTCATTACCATTGGACAGTAATCGGCGGCAATCGCATCATCGAATGTCCACCATGTCGTCGGTGTCAGGATTTGGTGCGTCGTCATCGATGAATCCTGAAGATGAGAAAAAGCTAAAGGCCGATTTGTTAAAAGAAGCAGTTTCGAATCTGCACAAGCTTTCGGACCGTGGGTTTGCTGATGCTCAATACTTGTTAGGAGATGCATATGCCTCAGGGGCACTGGGTAAGCCAGATATGAAGGAATCTTTTACACTGTTCCATTTGGCAGCCAAGCATGGTCATGGCGAAGCCAGCTATCGAGCGGCGTTGTGCTTGGAAGAAGGATGGGGTACTTCAAAGGATGTTCGACGAGCAGCAAAGTTTTTACGATCTGCTGCTAGTAGAAACCAGCCTGGGGCTATGTTGCGACTGGGGCTTGCATGTTTCTATGAACGATTGGGTATGCCAAATACTGTCTCCACGAAGCAAGAAGGCATCAAATGGTTGACCCGGTCTGCAGAGTCTGCCAACGAAGTGTTCCCACAAGCACCATATGAATTGGGCAAGATTTACGAAATTGGCTATCGGGATATCGTATTCAAGGACTATTCATATGCGGTTCAGTTGTATGTCAAATCTGCAGAGTTGAACCATATTCCAGCTGCTGCGAAATTGGGTCATGCATATGAATATGGACAGTTGCAATGTCCACAAGACGCAGCTTTGAGCATTCATTATTATACAATTGCTGCATTGGGAGGAGATCCGGGTTCCATGTTGGCCATGTGTGCATGGTACATGGTTGGTGCAGATCCGGTGTTGCCACGAAACGAAGAAGAAGCATACGAATGGGCACATCGGGCTGCGCTGTGCGGGCTGGCCAAAGCCCAGTTTGCGGTGGGGTATTTCTTGGAAAATGGCATTGGTACGGAACGAGATATCTTGCAGAGCTCAAACTGGTACCGGAAGGCGGCTGCGGGCGGCGACGAGCGGGCCGTTGAGCGGCTCAAGAAGAACCGGGACCTGGCCAGCCAAGGCTACAAGAGCAAGCGCAACAAATACGAAGGCAAGAAGGAAAAGGACTGTATTATCATGTAGAATATACATTTGTTTGTTGTCCTGCTCTGCCCTGTATGGGGCCTGGGTATGCGAGATTAACATTAACAATAACCTTAATCATAATAAGAATATCGAGCGCAACGGGATCCCTTCTCTCAAAGATCCGCTGCGCTCGGCTTCTTTTTGTTTTGCTCGCTTCGCTCGATATGCTGCGGTATCATCAGGCTAATCTATCGGCTCACCTGCTGGGGTGATCGATTTTAGCACTTTCGCCGCACCGATATGGATAGCATAGCGAGCATATCTAGCATAGCTAACAAAAGAATGTCCTGATTTAGGGATTTAGGGATGTCCTGAGCACGGTTGACCTGCCTTGATATTCCTTGTGCAAGCCGTACGGTGGCGGTTGGAGCCAACACGGTCTGCTAGCGGGCGCGGAGAAAGCCGCACCTCCTACCCCTTGGATTCTTGGTTAAGGTAACATGTTCACACTGAAAGCACACCTTTTTTGCCCACTGAAATTCTAGCCTGTGGTATCACATTCACTATCACAAAGAAATGAATCTACTTCCACGCGAACTGGTACTGATTATTGCGGAATATCTTCCTGCCGCGGATAACATAAACCTCCAGTCCACATGCTCAGCCATGCGGGAACTACTGGTAGCTATCACCTGGCGATATGTTGTCCTGGATTCCGGTGTTGAAGATTTGGAGGAAAAGAACTTCTGATGCGTGAGGGTTTTTTTGATATTCGTATAGAACAGGCACTCAGTATGGATCAGTATATCAATATGTGCGAAGGCAACACCGATCGGAGGTTTATTCTTAGCGGTCCCGTCATGTCTATCCCAGCTAGCGACTACGAAAGGTTCGAGCAGGTTCTCCAATTCTCGGATGCCGCCCATAGTATTCGCAAACTTGTGGTTCTCGTGATTCACTGCAGGCTTCATAAAGGACGGAGTCTGAGCGATCGTGAGAGTGATTTTTACCTAGCTGAACGGCTGTATCGTGTCTTAACTAATAGACAGCTCCGAAAACTACATAATATCAACCACTCTATCGAAATCTGCCTTGTGAATCATCAGCCCCGACGGCGGAAGATGCTTCCATGGCTGGCAGGAACATTGGCTGTCCTTGCTTCGTCAACTCAAATCAGAAATAGATTAGTGGATTCGATCATTGTGCCTTGACCATAGAGCACAGAGAGTGCAGCCAATGAGGCAACTATATGAGGGTTGTATGCAGTGCCTTCAAATTTCCACCAATATTGTTGAGTGTGTCTTTGAGTTAGTATTCGATGATTGTGCGGCTGGCGCCGCATTCTTCGCGGACATCAGGAAGCCGCGCATGACAGAGGTTGCAGCAAGAATTGCAATAGCCAATGCGCATTCCAGCACCACCAGGAACTATATACACCGTCAGATACACAAGTCCTTTCCACACGCAGTTTTGAGTATTGATATTCGATACTATGCCATTGGTGCAAGTAACGAGATACATTACGGTGGTAGTTCGAGTGAAGTCGAGCCAGGCTTGCTAGACGAGGTACCATTTGGGTGTATATTTTTTCACGACAAGAATATCATGGGACTGGGAATGAACGATACCGACCATTCATTGTGTGGCTGTCGCCATGCAGACTTTCTCGGTATCGAACGGATGTTAGATACCCACGGGGCAGGCATACTTGAAGAGACTGATCTGTATATGACCCTGGATCCAGCTCCACGTTACGTGCGCATCAACACTTAGGCAGATTGGGATCTGAAAGGAGACGATCACATCGCTTCGACGGTTCTGCATCAGAGAAAACAAACGAGCGCCAAGGCCGCATACAAAAAGCTCCTAGCGTTGGAATACGACATCGAGCCATTGGACTATTCCAAGGATATCTCGCAGTAAGAGTTTGTTGATTTTTTCGGAGTCCATCTTCTGGATGAATGCGATGGCATGCCGCATAAACGCCAAAAGGTATGGAAGAGCTGATGCGGCTCACGTTGCACCAAGAAGGCGGCCAGAGGCCTGCTTCATTTTATACTCACTTCGCTCACACACCAGACTCTTGGGGTAGATTCAGCACATCCAGCGTAGCATATGTATCGAGCCAAAAGAAAAGACGCTTTGTATTAAGCGATCTTGGGTTAGTACCTGTGGGAGAAGCCAAACGTTGAGCTCGCCCTGTGCACATGAGATCAACAGTATAATAATCATAATCATAATAATAATAATAAAAGTACAGAGCATATATGGAATATCGGAACTTAGTACAAATGGGAGATGCCAAATGACCGCTCCACATTGAGTTCTCCCGCATCTCGCCAGAGTTCATCGTAGAACGAATACAGCACAGATGGGATGCGTTTATGGGACTGGGTATCACGGGCATTGATAATGGAGGATAATGCAATTTGCTGTTCTTTTTGTCCTGCCACGGCATTACCGTTAGGTTCGCCTTGGCTGGGCCAGCCTGCTTCGAGCACGACAATAGGTGGTGCAGGCGACGAAGTATCGATTTCTTCGATACTGGCATCATCGGTTCGATGTGCCCTTCCAATGAACTCGTCGCTGCATAGATACCGGGCAAATCTCACATCTCTCGATACCAGATTTCCTGCTTGGTCAGGGTGGATCTCCGAGTTGAAATATGGCTGGGCAACCAGAGACACTACGTCGACTGCGGCGCAAAGATCATTGTCTTCAACAAGCATTCCGTATTCATCGTACATGTCGACTTGTTGATCGGCATTGTAAAGCGAGGTGTAGAACCGCTTGTACTCGTCTACCGACGCCGCATTGTATTTTGTCGGCGATACCCATGACTGCACCGGCTCGGCAGTGGTGATTATACCGTGGTAGGCGAGCTCAGAAGCTGCATGAGCACGGACATGATGGATCATTTTCACGAGGTCAGCTCGTGAATATTCTTCTGCAAACACCCCCTGCGATCCGACCACCAGCGCGGTAATCTCGTGCCTGCTACTTTCGTAGCTGTCGCGTCGGCGTCCGAGCCACTGGGCCGACATTTCGTCCAGTTGTGTGGTTAATGACTCCATGAGTTGGGGCAATGCTGGTTTGGTGGTGTCCTTTGTATATGGATGGACTCCTATGATGAGTTTGATTGACGAGTCGAGTGATTCTAGGATGTTGCAGTCGACAGAGAACAGCCTTAAGGTGGTGATACCAGCCGATTTGATACCGGCCACATCTTTTTGCACGGTAGCTGGTGGTTTACACGCGCCATTTGCCGTGTACGGGCTGTAGCTCACTGCCCATGGCACGGGCATTGCATTTTCATTGATTTTGGGCTCTTCATCGATTTCGATCGGGTGGTGTGACTTGAGCTGAGTATTTGGAAGGGCGGAGGGGGTATTCTGCTTGGTCACGTATAAAGTCAAGGCGATCAGACCAAGAACAATTAGGTAGAGTCGTGAATGAATGGAGTATCGCCCCATTCCTTTAGTCTTCATTTGCAGAGAGTGTGTGAGAATGATAGATTGCAAAAGGAATTGATTAGGTCTCTACTCTATGAGCAAATCTTCCCCCTGGATTTAAGGCTCAATTGGGATAATTTTTTGCCCTATGATCGGCCTCGCTCGCCTGCCTGCACGTAAATGACGGTCGGCAGCCGATCGCTGCTTTATATGGTGAGACATGCACCGCACAAATTGGGCTGCAAGTCATCCCGATTAGGTTACCCACTGCACTGTACAATCAGGTGGTCCCCCGCAGCTGCCAAAATGCGGCTTGACCACTATGCATTTACACGATGTACACAGCAGCTGGCTGAGGCGATTTTGAGCGGGCACTGGGTGGTTTCCAACCGGGTGGCAATTTCGGTAAGTGGCGGCTAATAAGGTCAGCAAGGAGTTGGTGCTTGGCAGCCAATTCCGGCGGTTCTAACAGGTCTACGGATAGAGCCCGTAGGTTTGCAAACAGGCGCTTGTCGTATTTGATCCTTTTGTTCACCGGGATGGTTGCAAATTTAACTGATTTTCCGTGGATTTCCAGCTTCTCTAGCTTCGGAAATGCCATGCCGCATTGTGCGAATGAAGCCAGCGGGAACGAGTCGCTGGTGTGAGCGATCGTGAGCCGCCTGAGGTCGGTGTATAGCGGGAACACCGGCATTGTTTCTTGCCCCGGGAGCAGCCGCTCGCTCGGGAACACTCTGAGGGTCTCGACTCGAGAACAGTTGCGCAGAACTGTGTTTATAGTCAGATATGGGCATCTGTCTGTCGACTGGATTTGGATCTCCACGGCCTGCGGTAAGCATGCCGTGATAGCATGTGCTGTGCAAGATGGGATGACCGCTTTGAACCAGGTGGTCCTGTGGAACAGCCGCGTAATAGGCGGCTGAAGCTCTAGTCTGTGCTCAAGCTTTGGGATAAGCAACACCATGCCGCTCACCATCCGATGCCGCCCCACCGCTCGAAATAGCATGAACAGATCCAACGCATCTCGCTGCTCGCATCGGGCGCTTTGATAGTGGATCACCATCCGGTGTATCTCGCTGAATTGATCTATTGTCTTAACCACATCTCTGTGGTGCACACGTCGCCCCTGCTCCAGCAAGATGGTCATACTAGCCCTTACCTTGGAATTGGTCGATCCTGCCCGCGGTTCCCGGCACCGTCTAGCCGCCATACGGACTACTCGCTTGTCCCACAGCTGTGGTTCGATCAGCTCGATCTCACATAGCGCCTGCCGCATCAGCGAGTTGAATTTGCCCATCACCCGTCTCGTCGGGACGTATTCACAGCCGCAGTCGACCGCCAGTCGCAGCTTCTCTAGCTTTGTGTACTGCAGTGCTCCGACTTTGCAGAGCTCGGACAGCGAATGGCAATGCTCCACGGTCAAGCAAGTGATACCTGCCGCATACGCTCGTACTCGGTCCATCGCCTTGTTGTCCAGTTCGTATTCAGCACACAGTCTCGCCAGCTCGCCGTGCCACACATCCCGGCGACCCCTGTTCCAGAGTAACATTCCAGCAACCATCGCCCATTCGTTGCTCACCAAACAGCAGTCAACCATGTGCTTGAGTGCATTGTCAGGGTCCTGTCTTATTAGGATCTTTAATGCTTTGGCTAGGATCGCAAGCGGTATCATCTTTGTGGGTAGTGTTGTTCGGCCATGCGCGGCTCATCGTAGGGTGTCTTAGAACTTTTCACCACGTGGCTGGCTTTTTGTCCCACCTCGTCTTACTCTATTGGTAAAACGGGCTATTTGTATTTGAGCACACGATACAGATCTGAAGCCGGTAAAGAATGCAAGACTAGGTTCAGTCGAGAGCCGATCTGCCATGCACTCCACGCGGGACTCTATGTACCCCAACAAATACCGCGTTTCCAGCAGAGTCCAAACAGCAGCATACGTTCTATCAAAGGACCCGCTGCGCTCGGCCCCCTTTTTTTTTTTTTTTTTATTGGCTCGCTACACTCGATATGCTAGCCATATACAGACTAACCAAGGCAGCCCCCTTGCCTACCGTACCTGTGGATATCGACTCATCACATCGCCCACTGTGCAAACCAGTCGAAGCGAGATCCCTACTGTCAAAGACCCGCTGCGCTCGGCTCTTTTTTGCTCGCTTCGCTCGACATGCTCGGTGACATCAGACCCAATCGCAGCTCGTCATTTCGAACGGCGAGGCTCACATCTTGTGATCGGTACATCGCATCTTCTCGCCGTTATAGAGCGGACCGAGCGATCGAAGCAAGCCAAAAAAAAAAAGCCGAGCGCAGCGGGTCCTCCGAGAATCCAGGTACCCAGGTCATTGATTCAGCATCGCCGGACCGCAGCAGGCATTCCGTCATGTATATAAGTACTCGTCTAGCTATAATACCAGATATGTGGTTTTAACGATTCTGATTCTGTGCTCATTTCAGCATGTAGCGGCTTCAAAAAAATCCACGAGCCGCACATTGTGCGGCTCACAATGCGGCTGGCGGTCGATATTAGCAGTGTGAGGTTTTTTTTTCACATCGGCTTGATGGTTTAGTGGTATAATTCTCGCTTTGGGTTCAGCTAGACTGAGTAAAATGCGAGAGGCCCTGGGTTCGATTCCCAGTCAAGCCCGATATATTTTTTGATTTTTTGGCGTATTTGGGCCAGGAGCTGAATCTCCAAACTCGTATTACCATACGGACTAAGCAGGCGAACCGTTTCCCACCGATCAATTATCGTTATCTTGAAAAGATGTTGGCCGAAGCCTCGGGTGAAAAACTTGGCATGTCTCAGTTGTCTATTTTTACCCACGTGTTTGCATGCATGACGCGGATTTTGAAAAAAACCCCTCATACGAAGGCTGCCGTTCCCCCAACGCCGGCTGCAATACGCTTTCTGTATCTGATTAATTTAGAAAAAGGAGCCTTTCGGTGGCCGAGATCGATTACAGAGTTCTTTTGGAAATTCACCAGGTGTCATGTGGAGCAAAAAAACCGATAAATCCTCTTTCCAAGCTGTCCCGCTATGGCGGATTCGTGTTTGTGGCTGTGCTTTTAATAACTTTACCAGGGGGAGCCATCCACCGGCCCAGGGTCGGGGTAGATCTCGCTCGCCTGGGACCAGGACAGTCCAGCCATCGTATGGTGGCATGGCATCAATTAATCAAATTGATCTCGATGACTACATGTGTGCAGCTAGGCAGCTAGGGTTATTGACAATTTACGCGAGAATGCCGGTCCGTTTCAGTGCATTCCGATTATCAGCGGGGGGAGGGGATGATTCTACCCGTCGGTCTGCAGCCCCTGTTGACCAAGTGCAGCCGCTTGCAAACTGCTTTAGTCAATTGGATCATCATGGACTTTCAAAATGTTTGTATTCAAGATTTCCAAAAAAAAAAAAAAGACAGCTTTATGATGGACATGACCAGGGCCAAAACACTGTTTTCATAAAACGTACATGATCAAGATCGAAAACACCCCCTGTCTTCGCACGGCCAGGAGCCGAAAAGCCAGGCTGCAGATGCAGCGGAAATTGATAGAGTGGGGCTGGGCTACTTGCAGTGCAACAATTGCATCGCGGTTACTATAGACAAAATGAGGGGAGACCGGTCGATTATCCGACGCACAGATGAGCCTAATTCATTCAAGAATAAAAATGTCTGAGCCGCCATCTAGAGCGGAACAATGCTTCATGAGAAAGATTCGCTTTTTGATTTGATTGATCAAGTTTCTAATGCATGCACTTCGGGCATAAACGAGATTAGAACCTGCGCCGCAAATACCTTCTCAGACCATCAATATAGATGCAGCGGGCTAATTTTAGAACTCAATTGAATCAATTGATGACCTTTATGAATTTTCCAGTTGAATTTCATCTGATTCACCCAATCTTTATATGGCATACGGCCAACCCAACCAGCCAGATCCAACGTGACGTCACGGACCAATGATATGCACCAGAGATGTCGAAGCTCGTATCGATGATTTAGCGCACTCCGCATGCACTTCAAGATATTAGAGACAAAGGGCGCAACGGCACGCATGGTTGTGCTGATTTCCCGATGAACCCGCATGGTTCAATTACTCGATTTCGCCGGCTGCGGCGAAATCTAACTGATCTGTGCACTCAGATGAGTAAAAGAATTCGCTCGCGGCCACCACCCCGATCAGAGTTTTCATCATCCTCGACCTGATTTGACCGATCTCAAGAAGATGCAAAGCTAAACATTCAGATTCCTTGGCTGAGCTAAATTCCGTAGGGCTAGCCAAGCCAAGCCAATCAATCCGAGTCCAACTTGGCAACTTACCAGCAGCCATTTGCGTACTCAGTTTCCGACTGCGCGCGCGGCCTCCCGTTTTTCTCAAAGCGGACTGTTTGTTTACGTGACACCCTGCACCGTTCGGGGGGTAGATGCTTTGAGATGGACAGATCTGATTAGAGTTCAAACTTATTCTCGTTTTCTCGTTTGGAGATGACGACATATAATATACAAATTCTCGACTAAGTGGAATATCAACATCCATTTGGGTTGGGGATCCATCGTTGGGTCAATGACTCCACTTCTTTCCTCATTCCTACCACCAGCCCAAGATGCAAAAGGCGCTAAAACCTGCAGCAGTCTGAGCCGGTTTTCAGTTGGTTCTCCCCGGCCGGCGTGGGCTTACGGCTTACGTATTGACTGGTTGCATTGCTTTTTGGCGTGGTGGTTCTGCAAATTTTTTTTTAGAAATGATCAGATCGCCCCCCCAAATCTCACACAGCAGCGCAGCAGCCAACCAACTTGCGGGTCCGGGTCCACTGGCAAGGATCGGCCAACCCCCTCCTCCAGATGCGAAACACTAAGATATTTAAGGGGGCGCACCTCCCTGCCTTCCCTCGATCTCTTTTATTTCTCTTTTGTCGTTAGCATCACCGTTCGTTTCGACTCGACTATCGCCTCGACATTACATTCGCTTAATTCGACTGTTCTATCAGCCTTATTTTCATTTCTAAGTCACTCGTTCGACTCGTCTTTTATTTGTGATTGTTTGTTTACACACACCATACAACAGCATACTTCAACAGCATATAAAAAAACATTAAAATGGTCGCCTGGAAACAACTCGGATTGACCGTCTTGGCTACTGCCTTGGCCGACGCCGCAACTAGTTGCGATGCAAACAACAAATGCCCAGAAAGCTCTCCATGTTGCTCGGAATACGGCGAATGCGGTACCGGTATGAACTGTTTGGGCGGCTGCGACCCTCAATCTTCATTCAGCATCAACTCTTGTATGCCAATGCCAGTCTGCCAGAGCGGTGTTACAAACTTCGACTCCATCAGCGGTATTGGCAAGATCCAAGATTTCCTGGGTGATGCCGATACTAATGCCTGGGTCTACACTGGTAACATCTTGGAATACAGTGCCGACAAATCGGTGCTGATCACCATGCCAGCCAATTCCGTCGGTACTGTTTTGTCCAGTACTCGATACATGTGGTATGGTAACTTGAAGGCTACCATGAAGACCTCCCACTTGCAAGGTGTTGTCACTGATTTCATCATGATGTCCAACGTTAAGGACGAAATTGATTACGAATTCGTCGGTAGCAACTTGAACCAAGCTCAATCCAACTACTACTTCCAAGGTGAAACTGATTACAACAACGAAGTTAGTGGTAGCGTCGATGACACTTATGACAACTACCACACTTACGAAGTCGATTGGACCGAAGACCAAATCGAATGGAGAATTGATGGTAACACTTTCCGAACCTTGAAGAAGTCTGATACTTGGAACTCTACTATCAACGCTTACAAGTACCCACAAACCCCAGCTCGTTTGCAATTGGGTATCTGGCCAGGTGGTGCTTCTGACCAAGGTCAAGGTACCATTGAATGGGCTGGTGGTGCCATTAACTGGGATTCTTCTGACATCAAGAACAACGGTTACTATTCTGCTTCTATCCAATCGGTTAACATCACTTGTTACGACCCACCTGCCGGAACCGCTACCAACGGTACCAAGGCTTATGTTTACACCAGCACCGACGGTCTTGTTGGTGATGTTGCTATCACCAATGATGATACTGTTTTGCAAGGTAAGGGCAACTCTGGTAACGACAACAAATCGTCTTCTATTCCAGATGCTTCCCAAGCTTCTGAATCCAAGACTTCTACTGCTTCCATCCCAAATGCTTCTCAAGTGAGCTCCAAGGGCAAGTCCTCCAAGGATGCCAAGTCCACTTCTGACTCCAAGTCTGGTGATGCCAAGGCTACTGGTAGTTCTGGATCGTCTGGCTCTGCTTCAGCTTCGGCTTCAGCTTCTGGATCTGCCGGCAGCGGCTTTAACCAAGGTGGATCTTCATCCTCTTCTTCCAGCAGCAAGTCCACTGCTTCAACCGGTGGTGCGGCTTCGCTCAACAGCGGCTCCGCCGCGGTTTCATCTTTGATGACCATCATGGGCTTGGCTTATGCTTTGTTGTAAGCTTCTCTCTATAATACCTGGCTATGAAATTTTGTAATCTTTTGTGCTATTTCTTTTTATTCTATTTTTTTTTCTCTCTTATAATAATGAACATACTTCCTACTGCTACTCACTCGCTGAACACGTTTTCCAATGCTCGTACACACGTTTTCATGTATTCCACATCGTTGGGTGAAAACGACCGATGTACTAGACAGAACCCAGCCATGACATATCCGCCATGTCGCAATCTGATCCGATGCATCTCGTCAATGTGATGATCCTTGGCCATTGTTTCAGATACTGACATTTTGGCGAACCGGCGGAAAATCTCCGACTCTTCTTCTTTTTTTTCTAGTTGTACACGTGGGGGCGCAATCTCTCGTTCACGCAATCCTGACGAGCTACCTCGTACGGTGCCTGATGTATCCCGGATAACTTTCTTAGGGCTTTGACGAAATGGCATGAAAATCCCCGACCGGTATGTCACTTTTTCATCTGGGGCATCATACTGAACCCCATATTCAGACATCAATGCATGGACATGCACCTCTGGATCAAACTGTTCGTCTGGGGTTGGCCCCATCCCTCCAAGTAACCGGGTATGAACGTTTTGATCAAGCTCCTGACCCAGCATTGTTACATCGACCCCTCCCGTACCAGATTCCACAAACGGCAGCAAAGTTTTGGACACTTGGTACGTTTTGGACACTCTGACTTCAACCACATAGACGAAATCCAGTCCCAAAGTGTCGGCGAGGATCTGAGACGCACGCTCTGCGGCGCCACGCGCCGACAAGCACCGGCCAAGCTCCCGGGTTATTTGATACGAATGGGTGACACTATCGGGGATGTTGAGATGTTTTAGACTGGCAGGGTCAGTGCGAAGTGCACAGCTAGTTGGAAGCAGTCCTGGGAAACATTCCCGTTCAGATGTGGTGAAGCCATATTTCGGGGACGAGGACATATCACGGGTTGGTTCATCATCATCTTCTGGATCTGTTTCTGGTGGTGTTTCGATCCGCGGTGACAAAATTGACCGGTGAGAATCGATCATGGCGATGATTTGTTCTGCTGCGGATTGCAATTCGTGTTGAAGCGATGCCGGCAATGTTGGCCGACTATATGGGTCGAACACTGCCAAAACACCAATGGGCAGTCCATTTTTGGCAAACATCTGGGCGGCAGCATAAAACTTGATGAACGGTGGTCCGTGAACAAATGGATTGTATATGAGTCGCCAATCTTGCGATGCGTCAAGCAAGCAAAAGAACCCCTTGGACAGCAGTGCATGGCCATCGATGGACACGTTTCGCGCTATTTGGTCTAAACCGAATCCACTGGAATACTTGACAATTTGGTCTTTGCGGGTGATTAATGATACTGTCAGTCCGGATACTCTATGGTCACGCTTGATGGGCAGAAGTAGCCGGTTCATAAAATCTGTGTCCTTCCAGTTCCGCTTGTTGATGTATAACTTGGTGGCCTAAAACGGATGTGGTTCATAATTAGCAATTTTTTTAATTTAGGTGGTATCGATCGTATCCATACAGCTGCTCGTTTGGACTCGTTATGGGCCTCGGGAGCGACCATGAACCCGTGGTCGGTGAAACATTGCGGCTTCTCAACGACACTCAGATCGCGACGGTATTTGGCGTATTCATCCACGAAATGGGGCCAGGTTTGGGGTAGATTTTGGAATTGTTTCAATGGTATTGCTCCTGGGAATCCTCGTTTGATTCTCAATGATATTTTTTGGATTCTCCCTGGCGGTCGTTGTTGCGGCTCGTCGTGGTAGCGCTTACGCCTGGCTTTGGCTGCCGACTTTGCACGCCGCTTGGTATGGTAGTCTTTATTTTTTTGTTTCACGGTAGAAATAGCTGATCGAACTGGTGTTTTTGCACTTGTTGCTGCAGAGTTTTGGTTCGATCCGCGGGTCTTAGCGGTCTGGTTAGCTTTGATCATGTTTTTCTGGCTTGGCTTGGCGGGGGAGGGGAGAGGGGGGGAAGACGGACAAACAAAAGTCCCAACACAAATTTTGCCACACCCTGATCATATTTGTCACTTCACCACCACACCCGATCGCGAAAATTCATCATGTCTGACGGTATGAATTGATATTATCCACCCAAACTAACAATGCAGAGTACGATCAATATGACACCGAGATTACCTCGGAGGACTGTTGGACCGTGATCTCGACTTTTTTTGCCGAAAAGGGACTGGTGTCACAGCAACTGGACTCGTTCAATGAATTTGTCGAATCAACAATTCAAGAGCTGGTTTCTGAAGACAAGGAGCTGCTCCTTGATCAGCCTGCTCAGCATACTTCGGCAGAAGATAATATTAACAAACGATATAAGATCACGTTTGGTAAGATTTATTTGTCGCGTCCAAGTATGACCGAGGCCGACGGTAGTACGGCACCAATGTTTCCGCAAGAAGCTCGTCTACGAAATTTGACTTATTCATCACCTCTATATGTCGATATGAAAAAGGAAGTGCTGTATGCACGAGATAGCGACACTGTCGATGGTACAGCTCCAGAATATGAGGCAGATCCGACCGAAAAAGCTCAACCAGAAGAAAAGGTATACATCGGCAAGGTGCCAATCATGCTCAGATCTCGATATTGCATGTTGAGCGAGATGAAAGAAGAAGACTTTTACACTTTGAACGAATGTCCATACGATCAAGGTGGGTATTTCGTCATCAATGGTAGTGAAAAGGTGTTGATTGCTCAAGAACGGTCTGCAGCCAATATTGTTCAAGTTTTCAAAAAGGCTGCACCATCGCCAGTTACTCATGTTGCTGAAATCCGATCTGCTACGGAAAAGGGATCGCGGCTAATTTCGAGCATGCAAATCAAAAAGTTTGGCAAGGGTGACAAGACAATCAAGGCGGCATTGCCGTATGTCAAGGCCGATATTCCAATTGTTCTAGTATTTCGAGCCTTGGGGGTTGTGCCTGATGGCGATATTTTGGAACATATTTGCTACGACCAAGAGGACTGGCAGATGCTGGAGATGCTCAAACCTTGTATTGAAGAAGGGTTTTTCATCCAAGAGCGAGAAGTGGCCCTGGATTATATCGGCCGAAGAGGTAGTGCATTGGGGGTGAATAAGGACAAGCGAGTGCGATATGCTCGAGATATCTTGCAAAAGGAACTTCTACCGCACATTACACAGAGCGAAGGGTTTGAATCGCGAAAGGCATTCTTCCTGGGGTACATGGTCCATCGAATGTTGCTGTGTGCATTGGAACGACGAGAGCCGGATGATCGAGATCATTTTGGTAAAAAGCGGCTGGATTTGGCGGGTCCATTGTTGGCCAATTTGTTCCGAATGCTGTTCAAAAAGCTGACCAAGGATATCTATCGATATATGCAAAAATGTGTTGAAACAAACAAGGATTTCAACTTGACGTTGGCTGTCAAGTCGAATACTATTACCAACGGGTTGAAGTATTCGTTGGCCACTGGTAACTGGGGTGACCAAAAGAAGGCAATGTCCACCAGAGCAGGGGTGTCGCAAGTGTTGAATCGATATACATTTTCGTCAACATTGTCGCATTTGCGACGAACCAACACCCCAATTGGACGAGATGGTAAGATTGCCCGACCACGTCAATTGCACAATACTCACTGGGGGCTGGTGTGTCCTGCAGAAACCCCAGAGGGTCAAGCTTGTGGGTTGGTCAAGAACCTGTCATTAATGTCATGCATCTCAGTTGGTAGTCCGTCTGATCCAATCACATATTTCTTGGACGAATGGGGTATGGAGCCGTTGGAAGATTATGTTCCATCGTCGAATCCAAATGCCACTCGGGTGTTTGTCAATGGTGTTTGGATTGGTGTGCATCGAGACCCTACTCAGTTAGTGGATACTATGCGAGAACTTCGACGAAAGGGTGATATCAATCCAGAAGTGTCTATTATTCGGGATATTCGAGAGAAGGAATTCCGAATTTTCACCGACGCCGGGCGAGTCTATCGACCGTTGTTCCTGGTCGACAATTCCGAGCAGCGAAAGGGTGAACTCAAGCTGCAAAAGAGTGATGTCAACTGGTTGATGGATGTTGAGAGTGATCCAGAGACCTTTGCACCGCATGATGGAACTACTCCATGGCAGCAGTTGGTGAAGAATGGTATTATTGAATACATTGATGGTGAAGAAGAAGAGACGGTGATGATTGCGATGAGTCCGGAAGATCTGGAATCCAGTCGACAAGCATCGAATGGTGAAGAGCTTTCTGAAGAGGTTGATCCAGCCAAACGAGTCAAACCAACGTTTAAGGGATCTATGCATACCTGGACGCATTGTGAAATCCATCCAAGTATGATTCTGGGTATTTGTGCTAGTATTATTCCGTTCCCTGATCACAACCAATCTCCGCGAAACACATATCAATCTGCCATGGGTAAGCAAGCCATGGGGGTATTTTTGACCAATTACTCGGTACGAATGGACACAATGGCCAACATTTTGTACTATCCACAGAAGCCACTGGCCACGACCCGGTCCATGGAATATCTCAAGTTCCGAGACTTGCCGGCTGGCCAGAACGCTATTGTGGCCATTTTGTGCTACTCCGGGTACAACCAAGAAGATTCCATGATTATGAACCAGAGCTCGATTGATCGAGGGCTGTTCCGATCGTTGTTTTTCCGGTCTTACATGGATCAAGAACGGCGAATCGGCATGTCCGTTGTCGAAGCATTTGAAAAGCCGACGCGCGCTGATACTCTGCGGCTCAAACATGGTACATATGATAAGCTTGATGAGGATGGGTTGATTGCACCAGGTATCCGAGTTGCAGGGGAAGATATCATTATCGGTAAGACTGCTCCAATTCCTGCCGACACTGAAGAGCTTGGTCAACGGACACAATACCATACCAAGCGAGATGCATCGACTCCGTTGCGATCCACTGAGAATGGTATTGTGGATCAAGTTCTGTTGACTACCAATCAAGAAGGGCTCAAGTTTGTCAAGGTGCGAATGCGAACCACCAAAGTGCCTCAAATTGGGGACAAGTTTGCATCGCGTCACGGTCAAAAGGGTACCATTGGTGTCACATACCGAAACGAAGACATGCCGTTTAGTGCTGAAGGGGTTGTTCCTGATTTGATCATCAATCCGCATGCCATTCCGTCGCGTATGACAGTGGCCCATTTGATTGAATGTCTGCTGAGTAAAGTGAGTGCGTTGAGTGGATATGAAGGTGATGCCACTCCGTTCACTGAAGTCACTGTCGATGCCGTGTCCAAGTTGCTGCGAGAACACGGCTATCAATCGCGAGGATTCGAAGTCTTGTACAATGGGTTCACTGGTAAGAAGCTGATGGCCCAGGTGTTCTTTGGCCCAACCTACTACCAGAGACTGCGGCATATGGTGGACGACAAGATCCACGCCCGAGCACGAGGCCCTGTCCAAATCTTGACTCGGCAGCCGGTGGAAGGTCGATCGCGAGACGGTGGGTTGCGGTTCGGTGAAATGGAACGTGATTGCATGATTGCTCACGGTGCGGCGGCGTTTTTGAAGGAGCGGCTCATGGAGGCTTCGGATGCTTTCCGAGTGCATGTGTGTGGTATCTGCGGGTTGATGAGTATTATTTCTCAACTTGCCAAACGACAGTTTGAGTGTCGAAGTTGTAAAAACAAGACCAAGATTTACCAGGTGCACATTCCGTATGCTGCAAAGCTGCTGTTCCAGGAACTCATGGCCATGAACATTGCTCCACGATTGTACACTGATCATGCTCAACAGCAAAATTAAAAAAAAAGTACTTTATATATATAATGATGGTTTTTGTTTATTACGCACGCTTGCTATTTGTCGTCGGTATCCATCTTGTCACCACCACTTCCCTCGGCCTCGGCCTCCGCATCGCCGCTGCTGGTCTTTTCCTTCTGCTGACGAGCCTTTTCTTCTTCCAATGACATCTTCAAAGCGAGCGCCAGTTCGGGATCAACCGATGGATCAACACCCAGATCAAAGTCGCCGCCGCCGCTGCCGCCACCACTGGACATGCCTGGCTGGGGCCCATCACCGTCGTTGACAATGGCACTAGATGCCAGTACGTCGGACAATAGATTTGGCCCTGCAGGTACGGTCACCAGATGAGACGATTCGGATGAGTTCACGGCTTCTACGAACTTTTCCAACTTCTCGGTATTGTCTTGTTCCTGGCCAAAGTTGATGAAGTCCACACTGACGTTATTCTTCTTCATTTTTTTGGCCAATTTGACCAGATCCTTGGTTTCATCGGCTATAGGACTGGCCACAAACACCACCACACGCTGCTTTTGCATCTTGTTTTGTCGATGTTTGAGAACGAGACCGGCCACCTGTATACTGGTGGCGAGATGGGATTGCCCTGAGATGGCGGTATCATGGGCACCGCTGAGAATCTTTCCGAAATCAGTGGTCAATGTGGCCAATACCTTTGGGCTCTGGCCACCCATTGTCATCAAACCAACTGTATTCTCCGGGTTGGTCTGTGTCTTTGCCTGGAACAACAGGTTGACCGCGTCTAATTGCGCTTCATATCGGGTTGGCGTGTAATCGCCATTGCGAGCAAACTCGCTATTGTCGATGCTGCGGTGTTAGTTTTTCATAGTTGCGTCCCCAAATCATACACAATCATCGTAGCCTCGAGACCCATTGTTGCGTTGTGTAATTGTAATTAGTCTAGTTGTGGTGATGGCGGTGATGTTTGTTGGTGCCAGGCCCGTCTCCCGATGTTGGGCCCATTTGGGGAAGCATGGAGGCTCCTTTTTGGCTCGCTATGCTCGACCTTCTCTTTTTTATTACTAATTTTTTTTGGGGCTCGCTGAGCTCGGTATTAATCGGTATTGGAGATATTCTACCGAGCTGAAATAGAAAGATTAGCCCTAATACCGAGCATACGTAGCGAGGAGGGAAAAAGGTTACCCGGCGGCTCAATTGATGCGGCTTTTTTGAGGGATCGTACATTCTACATACGATGGTTGCTAAGTTTACCACGTTCGGTCCAATCAATGGCAACTGGATTCTCCTCTGGTGGGATGATTCGGATGAGTCCTTCCTGTATCGATGTGCATACAAGTTTGCCTGTTTTGTTATAAACGCGGCCATGGAACAATCCGCGAGAATCGGACGTACGGTCACTAGAGGCTTCAATGACCAGCCAGTCCCGGTCGATTGTGGCGAGCTCGAAGTCGTGCATAATGAAAGTGTAATCGAGTGAAGTGGTGAGCCGGATAACGTGGTCGTTGTCCTGTTGCATGTTGATCACCTGGTACAATGAGTTGCGATCCATGGTGTACAAGAGTCCGGCAACATGCAAATTGGGGCAGTCCGGCAATTTGGACATGCTTTTCATATAATGGTACTGTCTCCGTTCGGAAACGGGTGTGTGATCAGGGGCAACCAGCTTGAGTTTTCGCACATCGATTGGATGCCATGAGGGTTTGAACCGGTTCCTCGTTGCCCACTGTTCAAAGCTTGGTATGTCCACTTCGGGTGCTTCGGGCAAGCTGTCCGCACGAACATTACCTGGTAAATACTTTGAATCCAGGACCCGTTGATGTTCGAAGTATGTACTTTCGGGCTTTTTGTAAGACGCCATGCCTACTACAATAAGCTTTTCGGTTCCAAACTCGAAATCGTCCAGTGAATCGGTGCTGTCGGGCTGATACACCCGGAAGTTCCTCCACGAAAAGTTGCGTCCCGTTTTGAGCAGCTCAATCTGATAAACCAGCGGTTTGCCAGAATCCCCGGGCTTCATAAAATACCCATGCATATTGTGAAGAATATGGCCTTTGCCAATTGATTGCGACCCGGCCATGCCGGCCTGTGCCAGCACATGGCCACCATACAATCCGGGCGCCCCGTAAGGGTGGAACGGTTTCATGATCGACTGGAAGTATTCAAAATTGGGTCTGTGACGTTGCGACTGTGGCACGGGTAGCTTACGCACCGCCATTACATCCTCAAAGGTGGTCGTCATTTTTTGTGGGTATGCGCAAGTTCCTTAACGAGTGTCCAAAAATGCAGAAGCCATCCGGTGATGGGTCGTTGCGGAGACCCTGATGGGCTGGTGGGAGGCCACTAGCCGCCGCCCGCGGGGTCTATATGCATTTCTACTGCTGTGCAAGTCAGGGATTGGCCGCGCCCAAACCCCGACAACGATATCGAGCATATATAGCGAGCAAAGTAATGGGCTGGAGCGATGGTGGCGCAACTTCGGGCCGCCCGTGGCTATTCGCAAGAATGAATCTCATTAAGCCGATCCGAGCACCGTTGCTTTGAGGAAAGGGTTCTGGATTGGTCCGGCGGTGCGGCGCAGGGGCCCAACGTTGGCATATCGAGCGTAGCGGACAAAAAACAATACCGAGGCTGTGGGATCCCTTCTCTCTCAAAGATCCGCTGCGCTGGGCTTTTTTTTTGCTCGCTTCGCTCGGTTTGCTTGGTAAATTGCGGTATCATCGGGCCGAGCCGCAGCTCCCCGTTTCGAACAACGAGGCTCACATCTTGTGATCGACTCAGCACATCACCTGGACATTAAAGAGCAAACCGAGCGAAGCGAGCAAAAAAAAAAAAGCCGAGCGCAGCGGGTCTTTGAGAGGGGTTATCGTCAGGCTAGCTGTGAATTCTGGGTTCGCCAGGTGGTGCGGCGCGGGCCGATCATTCTCCGAGAGGTAGAATTGACAGCTGGGCAAGCGGCTCATGAGAGCATGTAGTATACCGTAAAGGAGACGTACCAGAATATGCATCTGTGGAGGTCCTCGCGGCATTCAGCTTTCTGATTGTACGTAGCTGTTTGTATTGTTCGAGCCATGTTCATCGCAACGATACGTAACTCCGCAGCATTGCATCGGAATAATCAGATCAGGTATTCGGCGATGAGGCGTAGCTACTGCATGCTGGATGCAGTACACAAAGAGTTTCAAGTCCAGGTCGGCGACATGTCGTCATGATCACCATTGTCAAATTCCACGTTCCAGAATAACGCGCTCCGAATATCTTTTGGGCCAGGGGCGACAATGAAGCTTGGCAGGAACACTGTGCATCGCCCTTGGTGCTCAGGGGACGCAAATAATGGTGTTGATTTTCACATAATGCAACTGAGAGCATTCCATGAATACAAAAACATAGTCACGTCATAAGATTAGCCACCGCGATGATCTTGTTCAATTGCTCAAACAGCCGAGTCGTCCCCCGCCCAATCATCACTTGGCGCCTCACCATCATGGAATACTATGTCATCGATATCCCCCATATCAACGATCGATTGCACCACAGTCGAGGCGGTGCAGTCAGAATAGAGTTGATCGGTCAAGCCCCCGAAGGAGTGCGTTGCTGTTTCATAGTGAGACCGGCTGCCCCCGTTGCTCCATTGCTCGTTCCTAGCTTGGCTAACAGTCGTGGATTGCCCTCGCCTGCCACGATTTCTTCCACGACACACGAGTCCGTATTCAGTATGCAAGTTGTCAAATGCACGTCAACCTACAGAACACAACAAACAAAGAAAACCTTGACGTGGGGTATGTAGGCTCAGCAAACACAATGAATGAACGAGGCGGCCCCACCCTGTTCACCCATTGGACAGCACGGTCTAGCCCCCTAATTTCGGTGATAATTCGTTCCATGCGTTGCCGATCATTGGTTTTGTTGCGTTGTCATTGCTGTACATACGCCCATTGCCGGCATCCCGAGGCTCTGATTATTAGACTTGTCCTGCATGTGTAAACATTACATTTGCCCTCATTGTTGGGTGGCAGGGGTGTTTTGGCTACCACTGATCATCTAGATGAAGGGTCAAAGACCCGCCTCAATGGTAGCAATTGCTAAATTGACACGCTCCCGATACAATCTGAAATGGCGTGCCTGGTTGGACCCTCGAATTTGAATTTTATGGTGCCATTTCAAGTGATGATATCATGCACGGGGGTGATTCATCTGGTACCTTTTCCCCCTCCCTGGTGTTCAAAACATGATCACACGGGATGATCCCCTTCAGTGAGGTTTTTTAGACTTTAGACAGTTGTTAATTATCGCCGTTGCCGGATATTTTCATGGATATTATCCAGCGTGGGGAATTGTACCAGCACGCCGGATCGGTAGTTCGCTGTACGATATAGGTGCAGCTTCCAGGATGCATGGATGAATTGGGCCGACTGCATGAACAATCAATATCTGTATAGTCATGGATAATGATGTCGCCTCAGCAGTACGTAGACTAATAGCTACAACAAAAACACAGCCATTGATCGATGATCATGACAATGTGGTTGCTTTAGGGCTCGGTGCCTCCTACGTTAAGAGGGGTACAGCCCCAGCAATGGGCAAAATACCGGACGGCAGAAAGCTTCTGTAACATTCTCAATGCGGCAGATCCAATGGGCCGACATTATTATCGTCACGTTTTGAAACCCTGGCTTGGTTTGGGTTGGCTTTTAGTAGTAGAGTGTTTATGCTATGCCATGCACTGCGCAACCTAACCTGAACAAGCTCCACTCGATGATGATCATGCCCCGCTTAAGGCAAAAGAAGCAATGTTGCCTCATCCAAACCATTCTGCCGTCATTTCTGTCAGCAAGTCTACCGAGCAAAAAGTATAAATAGAGAGGTCAATTCCCTGGTTTGTGTCGACATAACAATTGAATTCAATAGTACAAAAATGGGTTTGGGTGATCTTAAAGACAAGCTGACTGGTCGAAACAACGACAACAACAACAACTCCTCCGGTGGTTACGGCGGTGACAACAACCAATCCTCCGGTGGTTACGGCGGTGACAACAATCAATCCTCCGGTGGTTACGGCGGTGACAACAATCAATCCTCCGGCGGCTACGGTGGTGACAACAACTCCTCCGGCGGCGGCTTCGGTGGCTCTGGAAACAACAACAACGATGACAGCTACGGTGGCAACCAAGGAGGCAACCAAGGTGGCTTTGGCGGTGGCAACCAAGGTGGAAACCAAGGCGGCTTTGGCGGCGACAGCCAAGGTGGAAACCAAGGTGGCTTTGGCGGTGGTAACCAAGGTGGAAACCAAGGCGGCTTCGGCGGCGACAGCCAAGGTGGTAACCAAGGCGGCTTTGGCGGCGGCAACCAAGGTGGAAACCAAGACTCATATGGTTCCAACCAAAACGACAACAACTACTAGTTTCTTTCTGGATAGTCGTCGTTTTCTCTTTATTATGTAGGATTGTCGTTATTGAATAAATATTAACGTCCTGGTGATTGTTGTAACTTATATGCATGCGCCGAAAGCCGCACGCCTCACCACGAATGGCGCATTTCTAGCACCACGAAATGCGAACTTCTAAACAAACTTGGCATTGACTACGTTTAGAACTGGCAACTAATCAGAACTTGCAAATAGACATCGTCTATTCCAGTTTAACCCTCGGAATAGTTCCCAGTTTTTCCGAGTTCGTTGCTCGTTGCGTCTGGCAGGGCCAAGCCGGCTCGCATGGTAGTGGGGTTGGGACTGCGACGGTTTGTTTACCTCTCACAACACCACGACACGACACGACGACACAATGCAGCTAACGCCGACCCAACGCGACATGGTCGTGAAAAACCTCAAACTAGAGCTCAACGACCGCATAGCCAGACTGCGGAACCAGCATCAGATCATGGCGCGGGCGCTGCGGGCCAAGATAGAGATGCGCGTCAACCGGGTGCCGAAGCGCCTATGGACCAAGACCATCCAGCAGCTCCGAGAAGAACAGATGGAACGGGAAGTCAATGGAGACCTTGCATATCATACCCTAGAACAGAAAATGTATGTCTGTTTGCAACCAGAAGAAAACTAACAGGAACAGAGCACAACCGCCTGAGAAAATCAATTTGCCCAAGCGCCAACTAGTAACCACCACCGCGCCAGGGTCAATACAGAAGCCAAAGGTAGGTAAACGCGTTGCAAAGCCTGCTACAGCTGCGAATTCGACATTGAAATCAAAATCAACAGCCACGAAGAAAACTGCATCTAGCTCGGCAAAGAATACTGCTACTAGTACTGCAAAGAAAACGACTAAGCCGTCGGCCACCAAACGGACCGTGTCGGCGGCGAAAAAGGCAGTCGAGCGGATCGGCTCGTCCACTCGGCGCAACCTGCGAAGTCGTGCTTGATATATTTATACCTATTTACAAGAAACATAAAAATGGCTCGCTATACCTTTTTGGCCGGTTTGGATGATGATGCTTTGATGGCCTTGATGGCTGGAGCCATGTCGAAACTGGCCATGATGTTCTGGCTATAGCCATTCTTGCTACCTTCAAACGTCTTTAACCGGTCGATTCGGAACTTTCGCAGTCGATTCTTGGGAAGCATACCGTAAACAGCCCGTCGTAGAATGTCCCCACCACCCTTTCGATTGATCAAGTCCTCCATTGATCGCTCCTTCATGTGACCCGGTCGTCCACTGTGCCATCGATACAGCTTTGTCTCAAGCTTTTTACCAGTCACATTGATATACTGGCAATTGGTAACCACCACGTAATCACCACAGTCGGTGGATGGATGATAGATTGGCTTGTGCTTTCCACAAAGCGCTTGCGATATGGAAGTAGCCAATCGACCTAGTGTTCGAGGCTCTTTCGCCATATCAACATGATGCCACGTTCGGGAATATGCCAGTCCGGTCTATTAAAAGTATTAGCATTTTTCTTATTGTTAAGTTGGCACATACTCGTCCGAGATATTGTGACATGTTGGGTGGTGGTGGTGATTTTGATGTTGAAAAATTTGTTAGGGTCGGGACATTCGCTGCACACTCCACGCCACGACAGGCTGACCCGGCCTCCTATGCGGCTTTGATACCGAACAGTTATCATATCCAGCGAATTCAGCGAGCCAAAAAAAAAAAAAAAAAAAAGCCGAGCGCAGCGGGTCTTTGAGAGAAGGGATACCGCTGCACTCGGCTTTTTTTGCTCGCTTTGCTCGATGTGTTAAATCAACCACCGGGTCTGGTGAGCCACTTTTAGCTAGCCTGATGAAGCTGAGAATCGTGTGTAGCGAGCAAAAGGACTCAAGATCTATCACAAAATATATTCATACAACTCTATAACAAAAAGAACGTAATTACGCATCTTCTGGAACGTGCTCCCAGAAAGTCTTGCCTTCAGTGGTCTCGGCAATGACGCCAGTTCGGATCAAAAAGTCACCAAACGGCTCGCCTTCATGCCGCTCCAGCGCCCACCGCTTGAACAGCGGTTTCAAAATGGCCAGAATCTCGTCCTCCTTGATGGACGATTTGTACAGCTTGTTGAGCCGCTGGCCGTGGAACCCGCCGCCCAGCATCAGATTGTAGGCACCGTAGGCCTTGCCGACGAGAGCCACTTCGGCCAGCCACGGTCGAGCACAACCGTTTGGACACCCAGTCATCCGCATAACCACGGCATCATGTCGCAGGCCATATTCTTCCAATGCAGATTCAACCTTGGTGATCAGCTCGGGTAGATACCGTTCGGATTCAGCCATGGCCAAGCCGCATGTTGGGAATGCCACACATGCCGCAGACGACAGCCGCAGCCCGGAAAATGCTACATTGTCGAGCTTGTACTCGGCCAAGATTTCCTTGATCTCGGGCAAGTTTGCGTCGTCAATGTTGGAGATCAAAATATGTTGGTTGGCAGTAAGTCGGAATTCCCCAGATGGGCTCTTCTTCAATGCGTGAGCAACCTTTCTCAAACCAGTCTTGAACTGCAGTTCTGGAGTGTCCTCAACTCGACCATTTTCGACAAACGTGGTGAAATGATGCAGCCCAGTTTCATCCGTAGTCCATCCGAACTTGTCAGTGTTGCTGTCGAAATGGACTTCTCGTGGCGTTTCGAGCTTGTATCCAAGCAGCTTTTCAACTTCCTCCCGGTACACGTCAACGCCCATGTCGTCAATGGTGTATTTCAATCGAGCGTGCTTTCGGTTCTTTCGGTCACCGTTGTCTCGTTGCACCAACATGATCTTTTCGCATACAGCGCTAACTTGATCCACAGTACAGAACCCGAGAGTTGACCCAGTTCGTGGATACGTCTTTCGGTTGTTGTGCGTAGTACCCATACCACCACCAGCAAGCACGTTGAACCCAACCAGTTCGTTGTTCTCCACAATGGCAATCAACCCCACATCGTGAGCATAAACATCGACGTCATTATATGGAGGAGCAGCAATGCTGATCTTGAACTTTCGTGGCAAGTATGTAGGCCCATACAATGGTTCATGATCAACCAGCGTAGACCCAGATACCATGGTTTTCTTCTTTCGTGGTCCTTCCTTTCGGTCGGCCCATGCCTGTTGGTATCCTTCCTTGTCACCGGCGTCTTCACCTTCCAACCAAATTTCATGATAGGCGGTAGTTTCAGGAAGCAAATGCTCGCTGATTTCGTTGGCAGTCTTGACCAATGCATCATGAATCTTTTTGTTTTCCGGCAGAGCAGCCGCAACCACGTTTCGGTCCACATCGCCGCACGCGGCCACCGTGTCAATCAGAGCCGCATTCATCCCTCGGATCGCCGGCTTCAAGTCCTCCTTGATGACACCGTGCAGTTGGAAAGTACCTCGAGTGGTGATTTTGAATGTACCGTTACCTCGCTCGTCACTCAACTCATCAATTCGCAACCATTGGTCAGGAGTAGCAATGCAACCAGGCAATCGCACTCGCACCATGAATGCATATGCCGGTTCCATACCGTTGGCTTTTCGTTCATCTCGAATGTCTCGATCATCTTGCATGTAGATACCGTGGAATTTGGTCACTTGCTGATCCGACGCACTGATCGCACCAGTAGAAGTGTCTTGAAGACCCTCGGCAATCGTGCCTCGGAGGTAGTTCGATCCAATCTTGATGTCTTCGTTGGTGATTGGCGGTGGTTCGTCTGCACCAGCAATACCGTCAACCCCCAATGCAGTCCACAACAATGGCTCCCAGTCATTGTAAGCAGTAGAATATCCATCATCGGCCTGTTCATCACCAAGACCCAACGGAACCAGCTCTTGGGCTCCCACGATCTTGAGTCGACTAGCCAAGTCTTTGGCTGGCTTGTTATAGTACATTGCATCTTCCTTTCGGGGCCAATAGAGGGAATCACCGAGACCAAATACACCGCACTTGACGCTGGAAAGGTCGATATCAGTGGAGTTTTTCAGAGCATCCCACAAGATACGACCGTTTTGTGGATATTCACCTTGGCCACCAGTAGAAGTCACAAACACAACGTTTTCTTCCTGGGCAAGTTCTTCGATTGGGAAATCATCAAACGCCATGACAATCGACTTCAACCCTCGGCCCTTGGCCCGTCGCTGTAGCCGTTTGGCCACAGACTCGGCAGTGCCACCGTCCGAGGCAAACAAAACAGTCAAAGGTGGTCCAGACAATCCTTCCAATAACTTGGTATAGGCTTCTTTGGCCTTGGATTTCTGCGCTTCTCGCACATCAGCCCCGTAAGATGAATGAAGCGATCGAGCGAATGCTGGTGACCGCTTGGACAACAAGGTGAGCTTGTTCTCACGGTCCAGGAACGCCTCAAGGTTCTTTCGAATATGGAACGAGTCCAACTTGAATGCGTCTTGCCCTTCGAGAGTTGGATTGTATCTATACAACGGCCAGTAGCCAGTCTCCACTGCCCGCTTGGTTTCTTGAAGAACTGTCAATGCGTCGTCTTTTTCGGAATTGTATGGCAAATAGGCCACGACAACAGATGGACCTTCAAATTGCTCAGCTTCAATCAACGCTTGCAAAAGCTGGGTGTACGACGAATACACGGCTACAGATGCAACGTAGACATTACCAAAGTTCATGGCATACAGCCCAACATCTTTCTTGCGGTTCCCGGTAGTGACTTCGGAATATGGCTGCGAATCAATCAACAGCATGTTGACATTTTGACCTGATGAAATAACATGATGAACACCGGAATTGCCCAAGTCGTAAGACCACGAGTCAGATCCAATCAACCACGACGATTTCAGTGCGAATGCAGCGGCATAGCTCGAAAGATCCACGGCAGTACTGCTCTTAGTATCGCTTTGCAACAGTTCAACAATCTTGGAACAAGTATTCTTGAAAACAACGTCGTCTTTGATCGAGTGCGATCGAGCTGCGAGAACCCATTGAGACAGCAAATCCTGCAGTTCGGTTCTGGAATTAACCTCGAAGTCGTTAGCCTTTAGCGCATGCTGCACCTTGGCTATCAGCTGGGTTTGGTTGTCTTGTTGTGCAAGGTACGCACCAAACCCGTATTCAGGGTTGGTGGCCAGTCCGGTATCGGGCCGGTCCACGGCATTGATGGTGTTGAGACGATCGCCAAACAACTGTCCGAGCACTTTTGTGTATGCTTCTTCGAGCTTTTTGGCGGATTCTTGTGCTTCTAGAACCTGTTGGTCAACCTCGTTGTCGATCTTGGAGCCAACAAATAGGTTTTGGATTGGTTTAGTGCTGCTCAAGTTGGCCTCGATTGCCTCCAGCACAGTTCGCACATTCTCATAAGTGACTCCTCCAAGCTGAATCGACACCAATGGGAAGGCTGGTGTGGCGGAGGAGCTTCCAACGATGAAATCTTGAGTCAAAGGAGTCCAAGCAGTGGTCTGTCGAACCAATTGTTCTGCAAGAGCCAGTTTTTGAACAGATTTTGGCAATGATTTGACAACATTTTCACTGCTCCATGGTCGATAAGCTCGAATCAGTACCAAACCAAGCTTGGAATGGCCCTGAGTGACGGCCTGAATAAATGCGTCTGCAGAGCCAAATAATACTACCGCAGCTGTAGCACTAGAAGATCCAATGTATTCATATGGTTTCAATCCAACCTGTTCCAATGCTTCTTGTACCACTTCTTCATCTGATTCTTTCTGTAGATCGAGTTGAACATCACTAGTCTTCGCTTCATCACCAGAATGACTGAAAAAATGGACCACCGGCTTGGAGATTTTATCCGTAATGGCATATGCTGCACTAGAGATCAATGCCGCTTCCTTGGTGCCAAAACTCTGTAGAAATACAAATCCAGAATGTCGCAATGATGAGATCAAGCCAAAATCCGCTGCCGAACCCGACGCATCAACATGAACCACCAGCTTGCTGTTGGTGAGCTGACTGAGATACGGCAGTGATTGGAATAATGGAGTCACAGTCGTAGTGACAGTAGTTGTTGATTCATCATTGACATTTGCAACAATGGTAGCAAATGGATCATTTGAATTTTGAAGAATCTGCTCTCAATTAGTGACATTCTTAGCTTTCGTGAAACGTACCGTTGGCGAATCAAAATGCTTCGAAAACCCAGACTTTACTGACAATGCCGACTGAAGGGTGTATACCTTGTCGCTGTACTTGGCAGCAACTTTGGCCACTTGATACTGTTAGCTTCTTGAGTCCTCATTTTCGAAGTACAACAACATACCAGCACTGTATGAATCTTTAGCACTCATTGAATTTGACAGACAGATACCCCACAAAGAATAAGATAGCTGAACCAATCAATGAAAAAAAACACTAAAGCAGTAACAGAACCAACGAAATCAATCAAGCTACTTTAAAGATTCCAGTAGGCAATCCAGAATGAAAATCTTGAAGAAAACAGATGACTCTGCAATTTGAAATATCTATAACGCACGCACAGCGCGGCGGGGCTTGAAAAATACTCCGCGCAAAAGTCACGTGCAGATTGCGTGCTTGGTGGCTAAAATGCCCACATCCCCGCAGCTTTGGAACGCGATTGGCTGGGCATGGGCGATTGCGGTGACAAATGGGCGTATGTCATTGGCCAGCGCCATCGATTGTGCCATATTTGCACAATTTTAGCCACCGCATCTGCAAATGTGGTGGCCCGTAGCCCAGTTGCGGGTGGCTCCGAGGTGTAGGGTCTAGACCAATTGTGGCTCAAGGTTGTTGAGTTTGTGTCCACAAGGCAAGGCTGACGATTTGGCCACTAAGCCTGTCGTGATTGCAACGTCTCCCCGGCAACGGTTCGGTTCGGCGCGTACACCACCCGGGTATGACCGTGCCGTAGCTGCGGCTTTTAGGTCTCGTCATACCAAGTGACATTACATTATATGCTTCTAGATCGTCTTCTCTGGCCTATTTGTTGCATTTATATTACAAGATCCGATGAGCTGTGCTCAGATCTCGAGAGGCTCATGTTTTTGGGCCTCTCACTGCGCTGATCCTCCTCACAGTACCACATCTCCGACAAGGCACACCCTCTCGACATAGTCTATTTATCTCCTTCGCTCATACTTTTACCCACCCTTTGCTGCAACGCCTGGTTATGGCCATATCTTGGATGGCTGGATACTACGTTGCCGCCTTATGATGCTTGCTGATGTGGGTTGATTATCCCGATTGGGAAAGCGGCTCCGATAAGGCGCTGGCTATCAGCTGAGGCTCTGGGCTCTGACCATGAAGACTATAGACAAACCCTGCGGGGACCTGCACTCGGCAAGATGTCTAGACATTCCAATCTGAACTCGTATACTTAAAAAGGTTTAATCCAATCGTTAAATACACATATACAATATCGAGTTATCGTTTGTAGTATTGTTTATGCCCTTTTGACCACACTCATGTGATTAATATCTCTGATAACCAACTGGTGAGGGGATACCATTACCGCATCCGGCGAACGGGCGGTGGGGAAGAGAGGAGAAGAGATGTCCACTGGTAATGTGGCCTCGTATCTGTGATTTCTAAATCAGTTAATCAAGTCCATGGTGGTTGGTTTGGTTTATATATATAAACATCGAACGCGGCACGGTTGTCGTATACCTAAGAACAAACATGTTAGCACTTATAATACCAGCAATTCTTCTAACCGTTGGCTTGTTTTATATACAATGGCCAAGGTTTAAACAACTTGCTAGACATGGACATCGACGATTGTCTATAGGAAGAGCACCATCTCCAGCCACCGAAGAGAAACGATCATCTTTCTCATACAGTAGTCAAGGAGATGGAGAAATTCAACAGCCAGATCCATTGTATACTTTGACACCAGAAAATGTCAAGGATTATGATGATAGACCATGGCGGCCATTCCGATGGCCTTACCACCAGACCATGAGTATCTTCAGACTAGATGTTAATCATTGGCTGGATATGGATAAATGGTATATCCGTTATATCGAAGAAAAGCAAAAGGTGTTCAAAGAACACGGAACTACTCATTGTGATTGGCTGCCAGAAAGCCAAGATGCTTGTGAGGAATTACTGGAAACTGTGGTTGACCACATGTTGAAGCGGTATCCAAATCTGTTTCACAAAACCGAAAACGGGATCCATAATTTGATTACCGATGAAAAGCTTGACCTATCAAAACCTCTCAAAGACCATCCTCTGAAATACATTTCCAAGTTGGCCAAGGAGGATTTCTACGTTGTCAAGAAACGGCCAGACGACAAGCACTATTTGGTTGCCGCGGCAGTGCCATTTCCAGGTGGTTATTTCTCTATCAAAGACAAGCTTGGGCATCATCTTGACTTGATTCATGAAGAAGTGCCGTATTATCACGAGAAGCTTCGAACCTCGATGAATCGATGGTTTAGCAAGCTCAAGCCGCAGGACCCAGTGGAACGAGCCTCATGGTACATTACCTGGGATCATGAATTGCTATGTTCTAAAATTTACATGAACGAAGGCAAAAAGGTTACTGGAGTTCCATTTGAAAAGTTCACAGTGCGAGTAGAACGTCAAACTTTGCGTCGATTGCCGAAGTCAGAGGCCATCATTTTTACTAACCACCCTCTCTACTACAACATTGATGAGATGAAAGATGAGCCTGGGGTGCCATCTATTTTGAAAAAAGCTGTATGCGAAGCACCAGACAAAATCCACAAGTACAAAAGTTTTGCGTCCATTCAAGATTATATTGTGCCATACCTAGACAAGCTCATCCAACGTCAGGTCGACTTGGGAATCATCGACGAGCATTACCAGCCGAAGACTGCGCCGTCGTACCCATTCGCTCACTGGGTGGAATGCCCGTATGGCGAACAGGGTTGGACTAATCCAATTCACCGACCAGACGAATGTCCAGTTGACTCTACTACCAAACAAGCATCTTCAGAACCAAAGTGTCCTTTAGCTAACTAAGTATTAAATGTACGACCCTCGGTAAGGAACAAGCGCTCATGCCGGTCTTCTTCTTAGAAGACCAGTACGTAGCTCCAGCTAGGACCTCTATGCATCAGTCTAACTGAATTTGTAGAGAGTGTGGAATGTGAAAAAGCATATCCTCACCCTACAATAAGAATTCAGTAGGAACAATAGAGAATCAAAAATTTTCAGCGAAGCGCTGGCCTTTTATAGTGTGAGTCCCAAGCGCTTTAGCGGTGCTGACATAATTGCTCCCACCGTCAGTTTGACGAACCAATCACAATCGTGCTGATTTGGGTCTTAATACACAACACGCTGAAAAAATTGTGTCCCTCTCCCCTCCATCACTACACAAAACCACAAATGCTTCCTAGAGCACCTCGTCTGTTGGCTCGGTGTGTCAACACAGCCAAGGCCAATCGACTGGCTGGTTACGCAGTCCGACAGCAACGACAATTCAGCGTCACAGCACCAACCAATGCCGAAGTGACCCTGAGCATTGACGGCAAAGAAGTCTCGATAGAAGCCGGGTCAGCGCTGATTCAAGCCTGCGAAAAGGCCGGTGTCACTGTGCCCCGATACTGTTATCACGAAAAACTGGCAATTGCTGGTAACTGTCGAATGTGTTTGGTGGATTTGGAACGAGCTCCTAAGCCAGTCGCTTCGTGTGCTTTCCCAGTAGCCCAGGGGATGGTTGTTCGAACTGACACTGAACGAGTTAAGAAAGCTCGAGAAGGTGTCACCGAAATGCTGCTCGCTAATCATCCTCTGGATTGCCCAGTGTGCGATCAAGGTGGTGAATGCGATTTGCAAGATCAATCTATGCGATACGGATCCGACCGAGGTCGATTCCGAGAAATCGCTGGTAAGCGGGCCACTGAAGACAAGGCCATTGGTCCCTTGATCAAGACATCGATGAACCGATGTATTCACTGTACTCGATGTGTTCGATTCTCCAATGATATTGCCGGTGCTCCAGAATTTGGTACCTCCGGTCGAGGTAACGACATGCAAATCGGCACATATCTTGAAAAGAACTTGAAATCGGAGTTGAGTGGTAATGTGATTGACCTGTGTCCAGTTGGTGCTTTGACCTCCAAGCCATATGCTTTCCGAGCTCGACCTTGGGAATTGAAAAAGACTGAATCCATTGATGTTATGGATGGTCTTGGATCTAACATTCGAGTGGATTCTCGAGGTGTCGAAGTGATGCGAGTTTTGCCACGATTGAATGACGACGTTAATGAAGAATGGATCAGTGACAAGACTCGATTCGCTTGTGATGGGTTGAAGAGTCAGCGATTGACCACCCCATTGATCAAGCAAGGTGACAAGTTTGTCACTGGCAACTGGGCCGATGCATTGGCCGAAATCAAGGTTGCCTACGAGCGATTGCGACCAGTTGACAATGAATTCAAGATCATCTCCGGTGATTTGACTGACGTCGAATCGTTGGTTCTTGCCAAGGATTTGGCCAACAAGCTCAACTCTGAAAATTTGGCTTCAGACTTGCCACGAGGCAGCGAGCCACCAAGCCATGGTGTTGACTTGCGAACTAATTACTTGTTCAACAGTACCATCCATGGTATTGAAGAAGCTGACTGCATTTTGTTGATCGGTACTAACCCACGACACGAAGCTGCTGTGCTGAATGCTCGAATCCGAAAGCAGTGGATGCGGTCGGATTTGGAAATTGGTCTTGTCGGTGAACAGTTCGAATCCACCTTCTGGACCGAGCATTTGGGTGACAATGCATCCAGCTTGGGCACCGCCCTTTCTGGTGCATTCGGTAAGAAACTAGCTGCTGCTAAACGACCATTGATTATTGTTGGTTCCGCAGTTGGCGAACAGGCCGACTCTGCAGCTGTTTTCAAAACTGTTGGTGAATTTGTTTCCAAGAACAAGAACTTCTTGACTGAAGAATGGAACGGTTACAACATTTTGCATCGAGCCGCATCAAGAGCAGGTGCTTTTGATATTGGTTTTGCTGCTCCATCCAAGAAGATTGCCGACACTGTACCAAAGATTGTCTATCTGCTTGGTGCTGATGAAGTTTCAGCAAGCGACATTCCAAAGGATGCTTTTGTTATTTACCAAGGTCATCATGGTGACCAGGGTGCATCGCTTGCTGATGTCATTCTTCCAGGTGCCGCATATACCGAAAAGACTGCTACCTATGTTAACACCGAAGGTCGTGCACAAATCACTCGAGCTGCCGTGGCTCCTCCAGCCGGTGCTCGAGAAGATTGGAAGATTCTACGAGCTGTGGGTGAATCTTTGGGCGTTGAATTGCCATATGAAGATGTTTACGAAGTTCGAGGTCGATTGGAAGAAGTTGCTCCGCATTTGATCAGTCACGATGTGGTCGAACCAACTTCCAGTGTACTAGCTGCTGAAGGTTACAATGCCGTGGTTAAGGCTAATGCATCTGCCAAGCTTTCATCTGCCAAGCTTGTCAACCCAATCAAGGACTTTTTCTTCACCGATGTCATTTCCCGAACATCGCCAACCATGGCCAAGAGTTCTGCCGCTTTCAATTCGCCCGAAAAGCCATCCAAATATGCATCTTCATCGACCGAATCGTCGTCGTCGTCCTCGGCTCAAGCCACCTTGTAGTTTTTTTATTACATATATCATTTAACGATTTACCAGAATAAAAATAAAAATAAAAAATTGATCTTACATACTTATACTTCGAATAACTAGAACAGAGTGCCGTTCTTGTAAGATCGTTCAAGAACCAACGGGTAACAAGAATCGCCAACCTGAGATTCGCTGTCGTAAAGCACCACGTTGGAAATATATGGGTCGTTGCCCATTCCGGTAAAGTTACAACCATACCATTGATCATTACCATTGAAGTACAAATCGCCGCCTTTTCCATATGGTTCTGGTTCGAATTCAAACGTCGTGTTGCCTGGTTTGCAAGGGGAAAAGTGTAGAACATGCTGGTGGGGATAGTCTGGCGAGTCTTCGAACCTGCCGGACCATGTAGCTGAACCCGGCTCAAGGTAGACCAAAGCACCATCAGACAGAGTAAATGGATATTCCGGCTGGTCACCAGATACTAATGTGTACAGGGTTCCATCGGTGGTATATTCGTTCACAGGTCTGATCCACCCGCCGTCGAGCCCAGAGCTACCAGACCGTACAAATAGATAGAATGGAGTTGGCTCGATGGGGCCAGACGAAGACGAAGCCGGAGCCGAAGACGCCACAGTGGACATTAGAGCAAGTGCTGAGATAAGGGTTGATTTGATCATGTTTTTTTTTGTTCTTGTAGATGTGGTTGTAGATGGAGATGTATCGATGGGAATTGCACGGCTATTTAAACTACTGTCCTTTTTCTATTTTAAACAGTGCTTTCAGGTACAGGTACGCGTACAATGCGGCGTTCAGGCGGGCCCCACAACGGGTACCCGATCGATGTCTAAGACTAAAAGTGGAGCAGGTACAGAAGAAGGTCTCTCCTTTGTAGCCCGGTCATCAGACTTGCATCATAATAGCTAATCTTTGCGTGGAAATGCTTGGTGCTATTTTTAAGAGTTACCATATATAGACCGATTACTCACAGGTTTCTGCCAACATGACAGGGCAACCATGTGGCGTGCCTAGCTTGGCAGGCTTATTGGCATGATATCGTCATCGTCATCGTCATCGACATCGGATACACCGGCTCTACAGTATCAGTCAGTATGGGGGCCCGGTTGCACTGCCGATATCGATTAAGCAGGGTAGAAGCTCCGGTAGGCCGACAGCCGACAGGAGCCATTCAGAATGGTTTAATGCTATTAATACATACCGATTATTCACGCTGCTTACGCTTTTTGTTTGCAGGCTCGACATCTCGTGGGGTGCTTCGTCGGATCTCCGCGTAATTTTCAATCTTGGGGTTATCCAATGCATTCTGTGCGGCCCGGGTGCCAGCCTCTTTAATGTTCTGGCCCGTACCAACCCCTAGAACATCGCTTTTGATTCTGCATTCGACTGTATACGGCTTTTGAGAACCACCTTCAACTACCGTCACATACTCAGGGACCTGGTCTTTCATGCCGATTCGTATGTACAGCTCTTGCTTAGCATTAATGTTGACTTTGGCCCGACGGTCCTGGCGATAGCTTTTCTCAATTGTCTGTACAAACGGCTCAGCCAGCTCTACCAGCCATTGCTGGGACCTTCTGAACCCATTCTCATCGTCCATACACAGTCCTCCTACATAAGCCTCAAACACATCTGCTGTCAACTTGGACCGTTTCTCGTCGGTGGCGATCAGATGCTTCAATTCATCGACTACATTCAGTCGTGAATCCAGTCCATATAGCTTGGCCCAATCCCACAGGGTTTTATTCTGAACAAGCTTGGATCGGATAATAGTCAGATCTCCTTCGTTGTAATTGGGAAATCGTCGAAACACCAAATCCGACATGGTAAAGTTGAGCACTGCATCTCCGATGAATTCTAACCGTTCATTATGCTTGTGAAGGAGTTCTGTTTTCGACAGATAATGTTTCAGATCTGCCGTAGATTTGTGTGTGAAAACTTGGGTCTCCAATGCTTGCGATTCTATCGTTGGCAATGCCGGAGGCCACTTTTTCTTACTTTCTTCATTCTTCTTCTGCTGAGGCTCGACCGGTGCAATATCAAGCTTCTGGGTCTGACTCAAAGCATCCTCCTGAAAGCTCTCCAGACCCATGAGCTGATCAATTACCGGCAGATTGTCGTGTTTGTACGCCTTCTTCACCTGAGCAGCCAGCTGGATCCGCTGCGACTTGAGCTTGGTCCGCAAAAGCTCATCCTCAATCTCATCAGCATTGATTTTCCACAACTTCGGACACAAGCTAGTGATCTCTCCAAGTGCATTCGAGAGTTGTACCATGGCATGGTCCAATGCATCCAAATCGCTGTGCGTAGGCGTCTTTTTGGTCATGTTGTTACAATGCTGAAATATAGAGGTGGAAAAAAATCAGGAATAATTGGGACATGCTGCAACTACCGCCGCACGGCACAACAAATTAATAAATAATAAATAAATGCTTATTGCACCCTCCTACTCTATGTATGAATGCTCAGCTTCACTTTTTAAATTGGGCCCATTTTACAATCATGCTCGCGTTATCAATGGCCATGGCTGCGGCGCCATGTTCGGCCTCTTTCCGGGTCGCCCCTTCGCCTCGTCCAAGCTCATCCTCATGCATAAACACCTTGCAATAATATCGCCCGTTGAACATTTTGGAAATGTAGTTGGGTCGATTCTGCACACTGCCAATTGCAGAGTACAGTAAATCTTTGGGCCCACTCGAATATTGGACCTTTGGTTCTTCGGGCATCACTGGTCTGTTAGCACTCGTTTCGTTGGCACCAAGCGTTTCAGTTTCAGGAATAAAAGAAGTACCAGAATTCATCGGGAATCCTGCTCGAGGCATATCTCGTCGCAAGCTGCAGTAATAATCTAGCTTTTCGTCATCTTCCAACGCCTCCATTGCGGCTCGCCAGCCTGCTTCTTTCGTATTGGGCCCAGTACCGATCCCCAACACATCGTCACCAATTCGACATTCAACAGTGAATGGATGCAAATTATCTCCTTCAACAACGGTAACATATACTGGCCGCAATTCCATCGAACCGATTCGAACATATAGTTCATTCTTGGCCTCCTTGTTCAACGGGGCGACATCTTTTCGTTCCTCGGTGATCTTCACCAACAATGGTTCGACCAACTCCAACAACCACTCCTGAATTGCTTGATATCCCTCGTGAACATCCATGCACAGTCCTCCAATATAAGCCTCCATCACGTCGGCAACCAACTTGCTCTTCTTGCCATCTACGTCGGAGTAAACGTCAAACTCGGTCTGCAGCATCGTATCAAGCCCATAAACAGTAGCCCACTCCCACAAAGTGTTATTACAAACTAATTGCGATCGGATAGTCGTAAGATCACCCTCTGGGAGGTTGGGAAACCGTCGAAATACCAAGTCAGACATTGTAAAGTTCAGGATAGAGTCTCCGATAAACTCGAGCCGCTCGTTGTGATCATGCAGCAGTTCGGTCTTGTTCAGATAGAACCGCTTGTTGGCTACGGATTTGTGGGTGAAAACTTGCGACAGCAACCGCGGAGACCGGATCAATGGCAATGGAGGCGGCCATTTCGATTTAGGCTCTGGCTTCTGTTCCGGCGGCGGTACGCCGCCGGCCTCATTCGCAGCCGCTCGAAGCGCTTCGGCAGTAGACTTGGACAAGATAGACGCCTTGCCCACAATATTCACCTTCTGAGACGCAACCTTGACGCCTTGTTGAATGCTTGACAAGTTCAATAGCTGGTCTATCAGCGGCAAGTTCCCAGCTGTATGTGCTTCTTTGATCGCCTTGGCAAGCTGGATCCGCGGCGTCTTGATCAGCTCTATCAGCATTGGATCGTCCACTTTCGCATCAACAAGCTGAGGACATGTCTTGGTGACTAGTTCCAATGCTTTGGATATCTGGATTATGGCATGATCTATGGCTTCAATATCGCCATATAGCACCGGCTTCGTGATGTTTTTGGTGCTGGTGGCGCCACTCGAAGACGGCGACGACGACGACGGCGGCGACGACGATCCAGCATCTTCAGAAGAAGATATCGACATATTTCGAAGAATGGAGTAACTGCTGGAGGGCGTCTCATGGTTTTTAACCGAGGGCATTGTTGGCAATTGGGTATGGGGGTGGTGGTAGAGAGAAGAAAGAGGGCATCACCGCATTTGCGATATTAAAATCCAAGACAGTTGCCGGGGAAACGAATATATGCCTCATTGTCAAGACCCCCTTGCCTCCAATTGGCCCTCCTATGTTCCAATGATTCTCGGCTCATTTCATAACCTCTCAAAGATCCCGCTGCAGTCGGCTTTTTATTTTTTTTTTTAGTTTTGCTCGCTACGTACGTACGTGCGACAAGTGCTCGATATCAGGCTAGCGAGGGCGGCTCACCGGCCCCGGCATGGCATGGTGTTGCGTTGGGACTGTGGTGACCACCAACGACATAACCAACAACCCACACACAATTAAAATGATCTTTTGGGTGTTGCTGTTGGTCGGATTGGCCCAAGCATTCAAACTTGAAGGAACTCTTGGTAGTAGTGTCCTTCCATTGAGCACAGATGATCTCGCCGATTCCTCGTTGAAATTGATCAAAAACGGCCACGAAACAAGACTAAGTTACCTTCACCGGGGTGGCCATTTCGCATTCACAAACTTGACCGGTGGCGTCTATTCCTTGGAATTGCAATCTGTGCCCCTGCAAGCAAGGTCAATGTATCGAGTAGATATCGATGAGGACTCAGGAATCAAGGTTCATCTAGTCTTTCCCGGTCACGACTTCGAGACTGACCTGGGACCAGCAATTGACCATCCTATCGTCATTGAAGCGATTCGACCAATCTATGCTGTTCCACGAGAAGAATTTTCTGTATTTTCCATGCTCAAAAGCCCCATGATGCTGATGAGCTTGGGATCATTGGTGATGGTGTTTGTAATGCCAAAATTGACTGAAAACGTGGATCCGGAAGCCTTGAAGGAAATGCAGGAATCATCACGACAATCAAACGCCGCAATGGACAAGGTGCAAGGATTTGACATGGCTGCCTACATGGCTGGCCGGTCTTCATCGTCGTCATCGTCGTCTGCTCAGGGTCAGAAATCGCAATCGCAGCCAAAGAAACGGAAATAAGAATATCAAGTTTGTGAAATAAATAATTAATATAAAAATCTACATGCTTTTTAGTTTGTTTCACTGCTTCGGTCTAGAGCTTGCAATCAAATCATCAACCGTCTGATCAATCTTTTCCTTTTGATCTTTTGGCTCATCAAACCGTCGTCGCTTTCGCCGTTCGGGCAGAGAAGGAATATCATACTGAGTGCCAGTTCCCATGAGCCCCGAATTGGAACTTTCCTTGGATTCAAGAGTCTGATATAATTCTTTAGGACCATTATCATATTCCGGCTCTTCTTCTTGTTCGTCTGCAGTTCTCTTTCGTGGGGTCGTCGTTTTCGGTTCGGGCTCCGATTCAGGCTCAGCTTCAATAGCCTGCGGCTCATCCTCCTCCTCCTCCTCCTCTTCATCCTCTTCGTCTTCCTCCATCTCTTCATCAGACGATTCTTCGTCATCGTCATCTTCATTAACCTCACCCCATTCAAACCGGTTTGTGGGTGCTCTGGAATATACTTTTCGCTTTGACAGAGCAAACATCTCCGAGTACAATAAACGTCCAGTGGCATCATCCCGAGGTGGTTGACCCCAACCACCAGGGTGGAATCCCAGCTCCGCTCCAGGAGGAGGCGGTGCATTGAATCCAGGAATCTTCAACCCAGGATAGCTTGGAGGTGCTTCCCGGATTCGCTGCATGGTAATGAGCCATGGAGGAGGTGAGCCCTTGGGTATCCCCAAGGCATCCCTCAGCTCCTGGGTCATATTCTCTTCACCAGGTCGATATACCGACCAGTCGGCAATATCCTCTTTACCTTCGTAGTACAAATCACCGTATGAATAGAGCCGGGGTTTTGTCTGGTGCTTGAAAAACGCGTCTCTCACTTTACCAAAATCCAGATCAAGCGACCCCATTTTCGGCATGACCCGCTCTCTACTCTTCTGAGCCAACGACCGATCGTCCTCCTTCAATGCATCTCGCATCTCCATAATACCAGTTGCTTTGATGAAATCTGGCAGCTGGAACAGCTTCCGACGTGGTCCTCGCTTAGAGCGCAAAAACTCTCGTTTGTATTGCCAATGATCTGGAACCGGTACGGCACCTCGTATGCACTTCATTTGGATCAGTAACTGAGGATTGGGGGCATCAGCATCAGTCCAATTTACCAATTCCGGCTTGGACGAGTTTGCCTTGAGTTCGGCTAATGGGATCTTTTGGAGATTCTTTAGCTGTTTTTTCGATAGCTTCTTTTCGGATTCGTCCTCGTCCATGTCTTCATCGTCGCTGTATATTATTTCACCTTGATCGTTACTGTTATTTTCTACCGGTGCAGGCTGTCTGTCGCCCATGAATCGGTCGAAAACCGCTCGATATTGTGCATAATTCGGATCTTCAAGCGCTGCGGCGAGCTCTTCGTCTTCTTCGTCCTGTTCTGCAGTCTCTGCAGCGTTGCCGAAATTTTGATAATCCTCCTCTTCTTTGACATTAGGCTTGATATCTTCAGCGGCTGTCGGCTCTTCCACCGGTTTGGAAATAGGCTGGTCCTTTTCGGTAGTCTTTTTGAGCTTGGCCTTTTCTCTTCTGAGCTGGTTCTTGCTCTTTTTGGCGCCCATGATGCAGTCGGTGATTGATGAGATGAAAGACAAATTTGGTGATGTTCGCAGGTTGGGAATACTTGGGAAAAATACCCACGGCAGAGAACTTAGCGCGTATTATCAGAGTATGCGAATTATTTCCATAATATAAATTATCTATCTACTCTTTGATAGGCGATGTGGGAACATCTTGGTTCATTGACCGTTCTAGTTTGTCGATTTTACGCTCAACAGCGTCCACTATACAGCGTTAGCGATGACAAGCTCCATGCACCCAACATACTCTTTTCCGTCAGGTCGTCTTTGGCCTTGTCGATCTTAGACACCATCTCGTTCAGCATTTCCTCCAGCTCTCTAGCTGTCTCATGTACAGAAGAAGACTCGTCAATGGTCTGTTCAAGCAGTACTGACGAGTTCTGCAGCGATTGAACAACCTCTTCTGGCATGTCGGGTTGGTGGAAAGTGGACGCTATTCCCAAAGCACCGAGCATGGCTACGCTCCTTTAGACCTTTAATGAAACATGAAACACCACAACCTACGGTCATTTTTGACATTCCTGGAGCAGAATCCTCCTACAACGACAGCAGTCTATCAGGGGTTACTCTATGAGTACACGGTGCAGCATGTGCTCGAGTCGTTCCCCGGGATGCACGAGCTGATACGATGCGGCAAGTCTGGCGACAATGGCGTTGATCTTATGGGACAATGGGATCTCAGCAAATTCCCAGATGCTGAAACAACCAAAAAGAATCGTGAGCTGTCCATCCTGGCCCAATGCAAATCGTCAATGTCAAAAGTCGGTGCTAAGATCTTCCGCGAGATGGAAGGAGTGCATAGTTATCATGTTGCCAGAACGAACGAGCAGGGCAAAAGCCTGCTCGTTGTAGCGGCCCCCATGCCCATGACTCGTCAAGGAATCTCGCAATTCGATTTGGCTCCGGTGCCAATGCTCTTTTGCCAGATCGACAGGGTGCTGCCGGTGTACAGCCGTCAACTGCAGCGATACGATATCAGTATGTTTGAACGGGCTAGAGCATTGAAGGGTCTGGTAGCCAATTATCAGGCCGGGTTGTTGCTTCGTAAGTATAATGTGGAAAAGGACGTTTCAAAGCTTGTTTCTTGATGCTTAGGCCGATGAAATGGGCCTGTCGATCGCTGAGGGCGGAATTTGTAGATACCTGTGTCAATTTCTCAACTTTGCACGTTATGCTATCCATATCCGTCCAGTCGTTTGTATCTGGATGCAATGGATGTTTTGCCATGGCAATGGTCCCGATGAGCCGCACGGCCCATAGGAAATCGATATGCTGATCTCTGTTGCTGGTGACAGCTCTGATGGAGCCACTGAGCAGTCTGTAGTTTTATAAGAATACTCAGTCGTCTTTGCAGAATTTTATACTAGCCACATTCGGCATCATAGTTCATAGGGTGCCGACAATTCCTCGGTTTCATCAGACAATCCAAGGTGGCTCTCTCACCCATCGAACCCGTGGTTATTGATTCGGTATATCGCCCGACCCATTCAGAGCATATCGAGCATTCAAAGCGAACAAAAAAACAAAGAGCCGCAGCAGGATCCCCTTTTTCCCTACCGATTCGGATAGCGTATCGAGCAAAAAAGTAATCCTGGGCTTGACCGGGAATCGAACCCGGGACCTCTCGCAAACAAATGTTTCTCAGGGTGTGCCCTAAGCGAGAATTATACCACTAAACCATCAAGCCGAAAATCCACTTGAAACAAAAAACTGTGTTTGTGTACCGGTGGCAGTTTTCGTGCGGCTCATCGCGTTTTTTGGCGATTTTCTGGCCTTTTGAGTCTAGTATACTCCAAGCTAGTTTTAATATATAATCTTGAGGGTATTTCCTACTATAGGACTGCGTTTGGGATTATTATTCTTGTTTTTGGGTAACATAATCGACTGTCAATGTATTTAATATTGGGCCCTGTTTCCCTCTCTGAGCACCTCGAATAAAATAGCTGACACTCTGAGAACGTCTACAGCAGTTTTTAAATGGGTGGACTACCATTCTGTGCTGTCATTCTGGTCGTAGTGACTCGTATCCAGGGTCTGGTGGCGGCCAACTTTTTTCTTCACTGAATCTCAGGGAGAGCAATTGAAAAGATTCTATTTTCAGAACAATGCTGCATGTCAGTACTCATGTATATGAGGTGTAACAACTTCGATACCAATGGCACCAAGTTCACTGCGGAGCAGGGCTTGCATCCGCTGGATTGGGCCCCACGACCTGCCAGATGTATCCCCAAGATCCACTGTACCCGCGACCCTGGAAGCTCCGACGCCTCCACCTCGAACAGGCCAGTGGATGAGGCACACAAAGTAAGTGCGGCTTCCTAATGATTGGGCAACTTCAAGTCGGCTGCGGCTATATGCTAAAAATATCTGCCATGTCAATGTGACAGGTATCAAAAGTCACCATTGGCTGTTGTCACAGTAAATAAAGAGATGCGACAAAAAAAAAAGAGTTCATTGGATCGATACGAAACCCTGGCTGCATGTTTCTAAAAAAAAATCCCCCGCTGGAACGCTGGAAACCTTATATTTCTGGTGCGTATGCATAGCCTGTAACCTCGTTATCGAACATATCCAATCCACCACCGCCCCTCCCCTAAGATTGTTGAAACCTTGCTCAATACATGCCCAGACATAGCTCAAGCTTGGATACCGATGGTTAAACATTACTGGCGATGTTCGGCATGGGGGCGAAATTTAACCTATCACTGGACGAGTCCGCGAGAAAAGGGGGCATCAAGGGCCGCAAGCGGCGACCGTGATTACCAGATGTGCTGCATGCAGGGAGTATAACCCACTCGTTACGGACGGTTCCTTCCCATCTCCAATCGCGAGTCTCGAATCACTAGAGAAGTGCGCTATACCTACCCGGTTCTGGCCACCAGTAGCGTGAAGGTGGTGGATGCGGCGCGACAATCCTGCAGGTGACAACGAACGGCGGCTTTTGACAGTCATATTAAAGTTTAGCATGTATATACCGCTGATATCTAACTTGCCAAAAACAACAAAAAGGACCGGGTTTCGACCAGCTCGTCGAACAATCGAGAGAAATAAAAAAGTAAACTCACCAGAAGTCTAGCTTATGGAATTGAAGGGGAAAGACATCAAACCTGGATAGAGCAGTATAGGCTATGACCACCTCCAACAAAAGAGAAAGTCCAGGCATGTATACAAAACCCCATTTGTTTTGAGCAAAAAATGTCGGGTGGTTGGTTAAAACAGTTGTGCACATTCCAACATGTTCAATTGCGCTGCTGTCATATCTACAGTATTGAAGCGTCTAAACTCCGAACAAACAGACCAGTGTTAAAGTTTCTCAATCCCCTTTTTCTTTCTCGCACAACTCTAATCGGTTGTCGTCGCCGTAGCCCCTAATCAGGCAACACCTCTGCTCCTGTTCGTTTCTTTTCCTGACTCTGATACCTAGTGCCAGAAACACATAAATAGCTGTACAATTCCAGTAGTCTATCTCACCACCCATTGTGTTTTTATATTTTCAAAAGTCGCTCGTTACCAGCAGGCCTGTTTCTACACTCGTTACTACACATCAACAACAAAATGCAATTCAAGACCGCTTTGATCGCCTCGTTGGCCGCCGTTGCCGCTGCTCAGAACTCAACTGTCGTATCGAACAACACTTCTCTGAACCGAACATCACCATCAAAGCCATCCACCCCGGCCGCTGGCGAGTCGTCAAATGCTGGAACTATCATCAATGCAGGTCTATTGGGCGCCGTTGTCGCTGGTGGCATGGCCCTTGCCCTGTAATTGTTTTATTTTACTTTTTTCGTCAATTATTATCTTTCAGCTCAGTTTTGGGTGATTGTTTTTAATGTATACATGGTTCTTTTTATTTATGATTCATTCTTTAATATACAACAATAATATTTTAAGGCCCATGGTTACTGAAGTCGGACTGGACCCTTGGATTCCTTGACATCAGACTGGAATATAGATTGGGCCATTTTGCGCTTTTCATCCCGCTGTTTTTGCAATTGCTTCTCTTGTTTTTGTTTACCGGGCCGAACACCATGGAATGCATGCGACATGTGTTTGTATGCGTCTTTCGTCTCCAGCTCATTACCCATGTCATCAGTACGTACCAACCGTATATCTTCAAACTTGTAATCTTTGAATAGTTGTTCCAGCCGGCGGTTGTATTCTTCATCGACTCTTCTGCTGTGTGATTCCTGGCGACGCTTCTGTTCATGCTCCGCCATACCCGAATACCGCGGATTTGAGTCGTCTTCGGTCCGGAGCCTGTTAAGCTCGTTCTCACGCCAATTGCTAAGCTCACGTCGCTTGGTAATAAGCATTTGCTTCTTGCGATGTGAATCATTGGAAACAGGGTCGTTCTTGCCAACGGCTCCTGACTTTTGCAGCAGCGCCAACGTCTCGCTCAATCCACCTGTTGCTTTTGGCGCAAGAATTTCAGCAATATTCTGACCACGGACATACTCGTCACCGGCTTGTTGCATTTCGACATCTCCATTTTGTTGGTGCGCCGCATCAGGGTTTGGATGGGGCTCATCCGATGCGGCTCGGCTGTCCTCGGAAGAAGCCGGCGTGGCATCCTCTGATTTTGACTCCTTTTCCCGTAGAGAAGCCAAGAAGCCCGAGGTGCCCACAGCCATCCCTTCCCTTTTCCGTGTTTCGTGCTTCTCCAGCTCCATCTCCATGGCAATCTCTTCCGGCGTCTTCAGCCGCCGCATTGTTTTTTGAACCTTGCGGCGGTTCTTCATCATTGCAGCTTGTAAATCCTCATCATCTTCGCCGTCAGGTAAGAACACAGGCACAGGCTTGTCTTCGTGCTCTTCGACCTGCTCAAGCCTGCGCTTCTTGGTTTTTTCTACCTTTTTCTTCGGCTTTTTAAACTTGATCGCCTTGGCCGGCTTGTAATCGGAAGACACATTTGGTATCTGTGTCACTTCAAAATCCAAGCTTTCCATCTTTCGAGTATCTTCCTTTTTGGCAGGTATTGACGAACCAAGTACAAACGAATCCCCTTCATCTTCTTTAAACCGATCCAAATACGACGCTTCTTCGTCCCACGCATTAAACTTCTGCACCCCCTTTCGATTGCGTAGCGTAGATTCCACCTTTTCCTTTTTAGATATTGTACTACTTTCCAACTCATCCTCATTTTCAAATGCATTGTCCTTCAGCGTCAGAATCGTCTCACCAGCATCTTGAATGTCACTCATCTTATGGGCCACTGTCAACCCGACTACATCAGCAGCTGTGTACTCTTGTTCATCATCATCTTCTTCTTCTATGACCTGCACCACTGGCGCACTCTTCTTTTTCTTCAATTTGCTCAGAAACGAAGTTGTAGACTCTGCTTTGCCCTCCCCGAGACCTTGACCCTGTAATCGCTGTTGTCGCAACTCTTGCTCTTGATCCTTTTCAGCCTGATCCGCTGCATCCCGCTCCTGTTGCAGCTTTTTCTGCTTCGCATGCATCTCCAGCCAGTTCTTCCGCGCCAGGTCATCTTGATCTACTGAGCTTGTAGCTGGGGCATCGACTTCCAATGGCCGCAGCCCCAAACTTGCGCGAACGCGATTTGTCTCCTCTATCGACATTTCTTCCTTGATCTCGCCATCTTTGGTGGCGGTTGGTTCAGCTTCCGGAACAGGAATGGGCCGCATCCCGAGCTGCACCCGCAGCTTGTTTGTTTCTTCCAGCGATAACTCCTGTGCGTCGTCCATTTGTGGCGATGGGTAAGTTGATGGAGGAGAGCGAAAAATGCCCTGTACGTCCCAAATGCACCCCTCCACGCCATCACGCGGCTCAGGACAATCGATTGAAAAAATAATTAGAATTAACTAGACTGCTTTGATATTACGTAAATTCTTGACGTGTTCAAGTCTATGCCATGTGCCTGGATCATCCAGATACACAATTAAAAACCAAGCGCACAGAATATTTACAAAATAGTGCAGCATGTACGTATGCAAGGTTCCGTACAACACACCATAACTCGCCACATAGCCCAAAAAGACCATAGTGACGACGCGCTGCAACGTTGTATACATCCGCGGAATCATGTTCCCCGCAGCAAGGTTCTCTACGACCAACATGACGGGCAATACGGAAAGTACACTGTGGTGCGACGAAAACCGCAGCGGCATATGCTCCACCACATTGTGCACCCACACCACCAAAACGGGCGCATTAACAACCGACGTCCACAACATGACAACAGAAAGAGATGCATTAAAGTTGGCTGCGTTCGTTTTGGACCGTCGCGTAGTCGCATCGCAAGATTCGTGGAGTAGCTTGACCTCGCGGTGTGACCGAGACGTATTTGCTAGCTGCACCAAAGCCGACAGCACAAACGCTAGCTGGAATGGAACAAATAACAGCACGATCAAAGCCATGGCCACAACAATGACCAGCCGTCGCGATGTGAACCGCAGATAGGGCAACGTTGGGGTGGTCCTTCGCGCCGCACGCCAAACGGGTGCAGTTGAGGCGGTAATCAGCATCACCACCCAGTTCACAACGACACAAAGACCCACCGACACTGTGAAGAACAGCGGGCCGAGAAGAGCGAACCGGCGGTCATTGACACCAAGATAAATATCGTTTTGCTGCAAATCGGACCAGAACTCGGTCATGGCGCCGACGTTGGCCCTTTCACTAGGAATCTGCAACGACCGTAGCAAGTCACGCACCGGTTCTCTAGCAAATGCCAAATGCAGACCGTAAAGCAAAAACATAATGGGCAGAAGAAACCGTTTCGATAGTACTACCAATCCTTCATAGAAAGTGATATAATGTCCATAGTAGTTGTAGCTCCACAGCTGGATCATTAGCACCACAATCGCAGCCGCAAGCGGCATCGTTCCAGCCACAATACGATATCTCAGCGCCAAATTGGCAACCGAGCCCGACCAGTCGAACTTGACAGTCAGTTCAAACTCATTATCGGGTGGAGTGAAAACTTGGAAATGCATATTATTAGCATGCTGGGGCAGATAAGGAATAAACGGACTGCTGCCATGGGAAATCGCCGATACCGTCTTGTCTAGCATGTTGACATGAAACTTTGACTCATAAGGCTCTTCGACATATTGTCGTACCAGTGGCTGGAAATAATGTTCGTTGCTGGATTCTGGCCCTGTAAGCTTGATCTTGTATGCCAACAAACTCGAACTAGCACGATCCATAGACACATCAACAAACGAACTAGGTGGAATCTTGACCGATCCTTCGTCAGTCTTGATCGCCATGGTCTGGTCTTCGATGCTATGCACTTGGCCAACGAAAAATCCACCCTGAGAATGGGTTGCGATGATTGCCAGTCTGTCATACTCGCCATCATATTTCACATCAAAGAACCGCATCGACCCCTGCTTGTACGGCTGATCAAACTGTTTCACCGACAGCGGAAGCACGATACCTTCAAGCTCAACGCAGGCAAAATCTGCACTCTTGTCATTCGCCAGATCGAGTTTTTCTGTTATCATCTCGAAGTCGTCTGTTGTAGCGGCCCGGCATTTCATAATCTGGGCTTGAGAACTATTGGTCCAGCCACTAATTGTCGTGTTCTCCACCAAAGGCATTACGGTAATGCCCGCCTCCGGAAGCAGCTCCTCAATGCTTACAGATTCTAGTATTTGGCTCTCGGGCAGTTTCAGTAGGATATCCGGTTGGTCCTCCGCTTGTTTATAGTCGTAGTCTTCAAACCCTGACAGCAAATGCCGTGCAAACGCTTCCATGCGCGGATCAACCGCAACTGTCTTGCCTTTCACCGAATCGTCGACAATCTCAAACATGGCATCAGCTATGGCAGAGCGCATCTGACTACACCATGCCATTGCCAAATGGTCGACACTGGTCCAACACTCAGGAATGGTTTCTGTGAACGTAGCAAACCCATGACTCGGCGGAACTATTGACGACACGCTGCAGTAGTCCGACACTACCATCCCATCGCGTCGCCCACCAGCTACCGAGATCAACACCATATCCCGCAAAGGATTGAGTTCGTGCGGCTGCGAAAATGCATCCCGCCAGTACTGATTCACCAGGTCGTACACAGTAACAATGCCATGGTCGAAGGTAAGCGGCGGCATAATGTGCGGCGTCGACAGGGTGATTATTGTGTTAATTGAATCTGGCACATAATTCGGTAGTGCCACTAAGCTTCGTGATACAATGCCACCCATAGAATGGCCTACCACAATGACGCTTTCGGGATGGTTTGGGTCGTCAGGATCGTACAACGACAGAATAAACTTTATGGCGTCGTTGACAAACTCTGCCTGGTCTAGCATAGTTTGGCCATGGAACGCCGTGAAATCTTCATTGAAATCTGCTGTAAACACTTCAAACTTTGCCAAGTTTGGATCGTCACGGCGTTTCTGTGCGGTATATGAACCCAGCGAACGTCCCTGACGGTATGAGCCGCGATGTCCAGGAACAAACAACACCGGGATACCTTTCGGCACAATAGTATCTTCATCAATACCGCCCTCACGATACAAATGAATGGCATACTTATTGGCCATCCGACTATGCTTCGTGGTCAGAGTTGTCAGCGTTGCATAGTTCGGGAACATCCACACCATCTCACAACCGCTCTCCGGTATACTTTTGAGATAGTCACGAGTGACAATCCCCAAAAACAAGATGCTAAATACCGCCAGCAGCGACGGTATTATGCGTGACTTGTGCATGGCTGACTGGTTCTTACTTGGTGTCTGTCCTAAAGGAAGCCCTCCGGAGGCCAAAGACCGCGCGCACAGTGGAAAAATGCCAGTTCCGCCAGCACGTCAACAAGTGCGCACGTTCTCATTTTTTGTTCCTTATTTTTATTTTTATTTTTATATCATTGTTGTTGGTGTGGTTTGGACAAGTCACTGTTAATTCTCCTCACTAAACACCCATATAGATGTCAACGATGCTGGTCCAACAGCCTCACGCACTCGAGGATTTGCGGCCAGAACGACAACAATCGCCGCGTCTAAGTGGGTCTTTTGGCGGCGACAGACGGTCTCTGTTTAGTCGAACCCACTTCAGTCCGCCGGCTTCAGCCCCAGGGATTCCAGAACATGCCGTAGCGGACCATACCACCACCACGACATCCGCAAGGCAAACCCGATCCAGATCGTTTTCGGAATCTGGTCAAAGAGCGATCCGAAATCTGGCAGTTCCGATCCATGTTCCCTTGATTATTTGCTGCGGATTATGGTACGCGAGCTCCGCCTTGAGCAACACGTTGAACAAAAGCATCCTAATGTCTTTTCCATACCCAGTCACTCTTTCCATGGTACAATTTGCTATGGCTGTGGTATTCGGAGTAAGCACAATCGTTCTTACTGAAAGATCTACTCAAATCAATGATCTGCTGCCTCGCGGTTTCGTAGCACCAGGCGGGCTGAGATGGCCTACCATAGACCTGATCTTGACTACGGCACCAATGGGCGTTTTCCAGTTGTCTGGACATATTTTATCGCATATGAGCACCAGATTGATTCCGGTATCGCTGGTGCATACTATTAAAGCATTGTCGCCGCTGTTCACGATTGCGGCATACCGGGTGTTTTTTTCAGTCAAATACCCACGAAAAACCTATTTATCGCTGGTGCCGCTCACTCTGGGGGTTATAATGACATGCTCAGCTGATTTCAACGCCAATTTCATGGGTTTGCTCTATGCTCTGTTGGCCAGTTTGATCTTTGTGAGTCAGAACATGTTCTCAAAGAAACTCCTCACTCCAGACCGAGACAACAAATTAGACAAGCTGAATCTGCTCTGTTATTGTTCATCATTAGCATTCGTATTCACATCCCCGTTGTGGCTGTTTACTGATGGAATTGGCATCGCAAAGGACGCCGCAAGCTCACAACGGTTTTTCTCTGCTGAAAACCAAGGTCTCCAGGGAACATCCTTGATACTAGCATTTGCAGTAAACGGGTTTGTCCATTTTTTCCAAAATGTCATGGCATTCCAGGTCCTGGGAATGGTGACTCCTGTGACGTATTCCGTCGCATCATTGGTAAAAAGAATCGTCGTCATCAGTGCGGCTATCTTGTGGTTCGGCCAGACTGTCGACCGCACCCAACAGTTTGGAATCCTATTGACCTTTGCTGGCCTCTATCTATACGACCGATTTGGTGGTGATCGGAAACAAAAGTATGATTCGATAAAGCCATCGGCTCCTGTACTACCGAAATAATCATGTTCCCGCCGCTCAGTCGTGGGGCTCATCATAGAATATACTAACGAGATGGGGACGAACAGAATGTTAATTAACTATATGTCGCAGAAGATTAATTAATATATATATCACAGAATATTAATTAATATATATATATAAGGTGTTTTTGATGATTATGGAAGATCTTCACTTAGGCGTTGCAGCTGCGTACTGAGGTTAAAGAATATCCTTAAGATGGCTTCATAGCGAGCGATCGAAGCGAGCCAAAAAAAAAAATTAAAATGCCGAGCTTAGTGAACAAAAGAAAGATTTATATATGCACAAGATATCTAGTGTTTGGCAGACGGCTTTTCTCCAGTGATCTTAGCAACGGCTTCTCGAGCCATGTCACCGAGCCCCACCATACACACGGTCTGCCAGATACCTAGGCCGATTCGTGGGGTGACACCTCGATACAGACCCTTGAGACCCGAGCTTTGATAAATATATTTGAATGCCTTTCCGACAGTCAAGTTTTTGGGTCGGTTTGGATCCACAGTTTTAGATTGCATTTCCACTCGGATCACTTCAATTGGTTGATTCCAAGCACTCAACCCACCACCAATAGCACTAGCGGCAATTTTTTCGTAGGCATTCAACTTTTCGCCCTGCTTCTTACCAGTAGTATTACGGATCCCTTCTTCGGCAAGTCGACTGAGACCGAATCGCGATCCCCAGTTAGTGCATTGTCGAATAGCCACGGCATTGACACCCTTATTAATACCTCGAATACCTTCTCGTCGATAAATATCTGCAAAAACAGCCCAGGTTGAAGGTGGTATAACTCCCGAAGCGGCTTGCTTATGGCGAGTGATTTCAACAGTCTTCATGCAAGTACAAAACCCGACCGTCAGATAGGCCTGGGCGAGCCCACCAACCATACCACCGGAAATACCAGCGACGAAATTACTAGCACCCATGGTCTTAGCTTGGTATTCGATTTCAGCAGAGGTAAACAACAAAACGGCACCTTTTGTGGATGCCTCGATCCAGGCCCAGGGAATCAGCCCCTGGTAGAAACCGAATACCCCACCACGACCAACGACTCGTTTGAAGGATTGAGCAAAACTGTCTTTTCGATTTGCAGCCATGGTCGTTTTGACCACTTCCAGTGGTTGACCCAATGTGGTGACTCTGTTTTGTATCAGGTTAGCATGTATTGAAAAAGTGCCACATACTCAAACATGTTGAGGCCAGCCCCAAGAAGGATGTTTGAAAAGTTTACAGGCTTTTTCTCAAGGTCCTTTCCCATTGTGATGATTGCTAAGAAAAAAGAGAGGTGGAGAAAGGGAAAAATGGGCTGATCTGAAATTTATATATAGGCGGAGATTGACGGAAGGGAAGGGCCCATGCAACTCGCAATCTGTAAAGCCACGCATCACTCAATTGGCACACAAGAAGAGGGGAGGGGCATTGAGTTATCGCGTGCATACCTTCTCTCCAACATTTTTCCGGCTCTAATTCCTCTGTGGCCGATATCGCCCCCAAACGCGACTCAACAAATTTCACCGCGCGCCGCGGAGAGAGGGGCCGGGCCGGGCCGGGTCTACCCCTCCACCGCCGCCGCAGTTGAATCTGTCAAATCACGTGACTTGTTATATATAGCCGTGAGTGCAACAGCGTTTAGTGTCGACCCCCCCTTACAAGCTTGGTGGGCAGGCTAACGGGCTGGTCGTATAAGCTAAGGGATAGTCCCAATGGCCCAAAAGCTGTTATATGTCTGTACACTAATTCTATTCTAAAACAGTTATTCTTGTTTTATCCTATTAGCGCTCCTCTCAGGAACTAACATGGCGACATCACAAGGTCAAGAACCTCGCGCCGAGTTCGTTGAGTCTATGCAGGATATCTTCACCAGAATGGCTGAGCTGGCCAAAGTCGAGATCCCCTCGAACACTGCGAATGACATTAAGGTGGCGCTTAAGGAATACAAGTCACTGGCAGCTGTGGGGAAAACCCTGTTAGAACGAGTTCCGGAATCCGCCCGAAATACCCCATTAAATGAACTCGATCAACGCATGAACGCAGAGCGTCTCGACAAGAGACTAAAAGAGATAGAAGTTCTACAAGTAATAGCAGTCGCTTTAGCTACCTTCACAGCCACACTGCTATTTCTCTATTTACGTGATCACAAGTAATGGCAGTCGCTTTAGCTATGCGATCATTAAACCTTGCTATCTATATTTGGATACTCTAGTGGCCGCGATTAACTATAAACCTACATGCTTTAACGCTGTCGCTACTGTCGCTGACAAGCTCGCTGTTGAAGATGGTAGCAAGAAGCGGTATTATACGTGAAATCCATATCTGGGCTCACAGCAATTCATGCACGCAACCACGTAGATTTCAGTGAGCTCGCTGAAGGCTTAGGCTGGCAGTATGGATCCGTAGTTCTGCCGGAAAAGGTCATTGATTGCAAATATACTGCTGTACATGGAGATGGACCCGTTCGCCTTATCCATCTAAACCAGCGTGGGACTGAACAACTATACTATGTTAACAACGGCAATTACACTGTTATCTTCGCAATTGATATAGTCCCGTTTCTATCGCACCTATCGGGTACGTGGCAAATATGACTGATGATCACAAGTAGAAATGAGGTACCAGACCCCGTCCAGGGATTCTTCCGCGCCTGGGCCTCGCAGCGGCTCGATTTCCAAGCCGCACCAAATGCACCGACACGGACACGGGCAACAAGTTTCCACGATAAGCTACCTGCCTTTTATTTATTTATTGGCTCAATTGCTTGCTTGTAAAGAATTGCCACGTTACTACGGTGAACCATCTCTGGATCCTCGGCCGTTTTCGCACAACTCCTCAAGTATTGCAGAATATTGCCCCCGTGGAGGTCGGCCCATGCGGTCCAAGGTATGCCAGAGCCTAACAAACTCCAAGCTCGTGACCCCATCGCTAGTCGTATCGATAGTTTATCTAGGTGAAGATATCGCCGCAGCTACAGTTTGCGAATAAAAATGAGGATAGTACTACAACATTGCACGGCCGGGAACGTTGATACCTTGGCACGGTACGTATAATTTAATTAATAGCCTCAGTCAGTTCTACAAAAAGTATGGATGCTGAATGGCGCGTTTGGCACTTATTCTCATGGCCGGGTCGTATGCAAGCAGCGCCTCCAGCAAGTCGATTCCGTCCGCATCCAATCCCGGGACGGCGTCTTGTACACTTCGGCGCGACCATTTAGGAAAAGTGGACTTGTAATCCGGCAAGGACGTGACACCAGGCCAGGTATCATCATTCGGAGTCCCTAGCAATCGGAAGATTCTGAAAATCTCATCGATTTCAGAATCTCCTGGAAACAGTGGCTTTCGCGTCACCATCTCGGCAAATATACACCCAATTGACCACATGTCAACCCCGGTGGAATATTGTCGACCCCCCAATAAGACCTCCGGTGCTCGATACCACAAGGTCACTACTTCATGAGTATAAGTTCGTAATGGAACACCGAAGGCTCGAGCGAGACCAAAATCAGCTAGTTTTAAGTTGCCTTCCTTGTCGATAAGCAGATTCTGTGGCTTCAAATCCCGATGCAGAATTCGATGCGAATGGCAATATTTGGTACCTTTGATCAGCTGGCTCATGAAACGCTTGACCATTGGAGCCCCTAGACCCTCACCAGCAGGAATCGATTCCATATATTTCTTCAAATCGAGATCCAGAAATTCAAGCACCAGATACAGTTTGCGGCTGTCGGAATGGACAATGTTGTATAGGGCCACAATGTAATCATCTCGCATTTCCTTGAGAAGCGAGATTTCCCTAATCGCGGTCGATGGGACACCTTCATCTTCAGATTCTAGTCGAATTTTCTTTAATGCAACAAGACGGTTCCCATTCTCCTTGTCTCGTGCTTTGTAGACAACACCGTATGTTCCTGTGGGGTTGTTTTGTTAGCAACTGTGATTCTCTCTTCGCTTACCTTCTCCGACTTTTTCTATCTTTTCGTATCCTTCTAGTTCGCCGGACATGATGGGATTGTGTTAGTGGGTATCAGTAGAGAATCTGTCGAGAGTCGTGTTGAAGAAAGCAAGATTTTCTCCGTGTGGACTGCGCTGTTTATGCACCTTTTTTTGTTTGTTTACGCTCAGAAAGGGGTGTTGTGGCGGTCGTTTTGACAGGGGGGGCCGAGCGTGGACGCGTTTTTTTTTCTATTAGGGAGATTGATCAACTTGAGACCATTACTGTATAAAATATTTTAGATATTGATAGTAGGTTATAGTGATTACTTTTGCTTGGCTTCTTGTTCAGCAACTCGGGCGGCTTTACGCAATGCTCGCTTTCGAATATCAACATGCATATTGTAGTTGATTCCTGCAGTAACCTTACTCCACACTCCGACCGTGTTTTCGATCCACCAATGAGCCAAGGCGTGAGACCAATATGGAGTAATTGTTGCGTATCGTTCCTGAGCTCCACATCGTAGCCCGACGGAGCTCAAAGTGGCCCGCACAAATTGCTTTGGTCGTGGAATCAACATGGACGACTTTCGAACCTTGGACATTGCACTGGTTACCAAGTATGAGAGACAGAATTGAACATCGACGTTTTGTGGAGCCAATTCTCGTGCCAAGGCAGAACTCCAAACCTGCAAGAAAGCCTTGGAGCCAGCATAGGTAGCTAGCAATGGAGTTGGAGTGAGACCAGCGAACGAGCCCATAGTCAACACGAGACCCTTTTTAGCAATTCCTTGAGTAGCAACAGTCTTGATAATTCGTGGTACCACAATTTGGGTGAATTTCAAAGTAGCAGTGTTGTTGATGGTGATGATATCTCGTAATTCCTTGTCTTCGGTTTCCAAAAATGGCACTGGGATAGAATGCGATTGGCCAACATTGTTAATCAATATAGTGGCTCCATTCAGGGAATCAGCAAATTCTTCTAGAGCAGAGTAGTTCGAATGGGCATCTGTGGATACGTCGAATGCGAGGTATTTGGCTTTCACTTTGTATTTTTCTTCAATCTCTTGTTGCAAGGCTTCTAGCTTGGATTCGGTTCGACTCACCAAACCCACATTGAATCCCTTTGCGGCCAATTGGAAGGCATATTCCTTACCAATTCCGTCTGAAGCACCAGTAATGATAGCCCAAGCACCCTTTTTGGCACCATACTTCTTGTAGTTGGTCCCAGGAAGCAAGAACAGATCAAAGATAACCGCTCCGTATGAAAGGGTCAGGGAGGTCAATTTGAACAACCCAACGACTAACGCGACAGAGAAGAGAGCTGCCAGACATGGATGGTCTGCAGAGACGCTGAAAGCGTCTTTGGCAAATCCAGTAATGCAGCACGACATTTCGTTTTTTGAACTTTGGTTGACGGTGTTGGTGCGTGTGAAAAAAAAATGGACCGCAACCGCAACCCCCCGGATTTTTGTTGGGATGTCCACCACGGGGTACTCCCCCGCCGTCAATTGAGCAGCACATTTATTTATGCCCGTGGCAATGCCATTTTCCTAGTAATAAATTGGCTCCTGGCAGTCATGGTGCCCTTTTGGCCAATCCTTGTTGGACTCAATTTTCACGCAGTTTTGCCATTTGTCCGTTTGATAGACAGTCCTGGCGGCAGTATCGCTGATCTAGAATGCAAAGAAGCGGGTGCGGCTTGTAGGAGATTGGGCCGCAGTGCGGCGGCGAACCTTGTTTTAGAGTTGCGAATGATGAACTAACTGAATTTTTTACCCAGAACGTAAGGTTTGAGTTTGAGTGAATATTATGGCAATATTTAGCTCAAAACACATCTGACGAGTCCTGCGTACATCTTGCGTCATCCAGATCTGCTGAGAATGCAGACACAAGTACAAAGCTCTGTTAGAAAGAAAAATGTGCGAACATCCAGATAGCAATGTATTTCTAACTTTCAGGATCGCACAGTCTTGCCATTTAGGTACTGTGTCGTGTGCGCTCAATGTGGCTTGAACAATACAGACACACAAGGGTGTGGCTGGTGTAAATTCAGTAAACTACGCCACCGCTTGCATTCCAGAAATGTCAAAATGCCACCCTATACGATGAGGAAGAAGGTGACCAAATGCTGCATGAGAGTGATGTCTTGGAGCGGCCCCTCTCCTACTGGTCAGATCCGTGGGCGCCTTCGCATGCAAGTTCGGTCCGGACGTGCTAGGTTGAGAATCTTCCCACCGAAAGCGCCTCTTCAAACCTTCCGAAAAAATCTACAACTCTGCTTTTGCCCTTGAGATAGCCCGGAATTAGCTGCTCATCCCATTATATCCACGTCATGGTTCTGGGGGAACTGGGGGCAGTGATTTTGGTGTTGTGGACGGTTTTTGGATGCCACGGTTCAAACTTGGCGGATTTGCCTAGATAGCAACGTATGCCATTGGGGTTGCAAGTCTTGTCGTTCAGTAAATTACACGATCAGTAAATTACGCGGAGGTGAGGTGCGGTGCGGTCAACCTATGCAGGTCACATAATTGGCCCCCTAGCCGTCGTTCCCGTCTCCGTGGCGATCGCTTCATCCTTCTCTGTGACTGATTGGAAGTTACGATAACGACCGTGATATAAAAAATAAACATATGCTTGTGAAAGTAACACTACTTGTGATTGCGCAATAACCGCATAAAATCGCACCGGTTTAGATCCATTCATGCCTATCGCTCTAGATGGGGCCTCCCGTTGGGCGTGAGGCTGTGAGGCTCCCAACATGGCAAAGACATCATACTAGTCGTAGCGAAAAGCGAAAAGTAGCACAGAAAACACTGGCATAGTGGCGATTCAACCGGATAGCAGATAGCTGTGAACAGTGCCGTGCCAAGCTATGATATCACACTCAATATATTCCACGTCGTGCATGTGCCAGGTCAGTGAAGTTCCCTCCCAGTCGGTAAAGTTCGCAGACCGCATGCCAACCAATCTGAAACCTTTTCGTCAGCTCTGATGACAAATTACAAATTAGGAAACATATTTTTCTTTTATTGGCTATTTCAGTAGTCGATCAGCCTTGGTCATTTGTGGCTGTCGGTGGTGGTGGTGGTGGCTCATGGTGGCTCGTGGGGTATATGCTAATGTCATCACAATCATTGACGATGAGGATATGAAATCGTAAATAGGAAAAGTTTTCACGGAAGGTTCAAAATTGCAACATTGAATCCTGAACCAATGTTGTTTTACGTGATATATGCCATATATACCTCTGTCACCAGCCAGGGGAACCAAGGAAAGAAAGTGAAACAGTCTGGGGAATTTTTCGAGGCAGCCACTGCCGAAATGTTATCAAAAGACAACTGATTACCAGTTCAGTAATTTACACAATCTCGTATAGTTATATTATTTTTCAAAAACACCATGATCACATCCATCCATCCAAATGCAGCCATTTGATGGTTCCGGCTCGTGCACCGGCGACACCCCCGCTAATTCGGACCTACTGTGGAATTTTCGTGATTATGGGGTTTTTTGTGTGTTTCCCGAGTAATAGTAATCTTCACCATTTATCAGATTGATCACATCATCGTTCGTGCTTTCCGCGCAATGAGCCCCGGGGGGCGAGGGTGCTGGGAGCTTTTCACATTTTTCAGTGTGTGCTGCTTGCGAAATCGCGGGATGCGTTTGCGTGATAACGACCTTTGAGCCGCCCACTAGAGACATGTACTGGCCTTTTCGCCACTACTTGGCATGACCAATCTTTTCGGGGTCCTAAACTATTATGATGATCTGATGATGTGATGCATTTTCGCGCTAGGTTTGTAGCGATTACCGTGGGATTGCTGAACCGGCTCTACAGGTTTCAACGTGACACCAAGCCCATCGTTGATAGTAAGTCACCCCTCTCTTTAAATCTTGCCCAAATTGTAGAAAGCTTCTCAAAAAGCAAAAATTAAGAATTGAATTATAAATACCGAGCCCTGTTCCTTCTTCAGCTGTCTAAAAACTCATTTCCATCATCTCACTCAATGACTCCCCCTACCGCTACTTCTATTAGCCACCAAAAGCCTGTCGGACCTAGCTATCGAGGTGTGCTAGATGTCACACAAAGAAACCTTGCCCAGTTGAAGCTCGACAAAGCTACCACTTACAAGTATGACTACTTAAAGCCGGCATTCCCGGATATCAAGTACGAACCATTGAAGGAATTCTCTACCACAGACCGAGCATTGTCCGCCGATCCAAATTATCCAAATTTGTTTGCCGTTACCAAAGAAGTAAACCATTTGACTCCAAAGATTGGTACCGAGCTAATCGGCGTCAACCTGGCCGAGCTGAACGACGCGGCTAAGGACGAACTGGCATTGTTGATTGCATACCGAGGTGTTGTGTTTTTCCGAGACCAAAAGGATTTGGATATCGAAAAGCAATTAGACCTTGGTCGACACTGGGGTAAACTGCATGTGCATGCTACTACTGCTCAGCCAAAAGCATGGAAGGAGCAAAACTTGGAAGAGGTGCATGTTGTTTGGTCCGACGAGAACCGACCGCCAACTGCGGCTTATTCACAAACATACTTGTGGCATTCCGACGTGACTTACGAATTACAACCACCATCCTATACATCGCTCAAATGCGTTTCTGGCCCATCTGAAGGTGGTGATACTGCCTGGACTCTGGGCTACGGCATCTATGATTCGCTTTCTCCACCGTTGCGATCATATTTGGAAGGCCTAACCGCTTTGCACTCCGCTCATGAACAGGCCGACGATGCTCGACGAAGTGGCCGAACTGTTCGACGAGAGCCAGTTATTACCGAACATCCAATCGTTCGAACTCATCCAGTCACCGGCTACAAGAGTGTATTTGTCAACCCTGGGTTCACCCGTTCTATCAAGGGTGTCCCAGCCGCAGAATCCGAGGCTATTTTGAAATACCTGTTCAGCTTAATCGCCACCAGCGTTGAAAACACTGTTCGGTTCAAATGGAACTCCGAAGACGTGGCCATCTGGGATAACAGAATCTGCACCCATGCTGCATCATACGGATTTTACCCAGCTCGTCGACATGCTGTGCGAGTCACTGTTCACGGTGAACGGCCATACTTTGACGCCAGCGGAAAGTCACAAGCAGACGAAATCGACAGGGCACTTGGCCTGGAACGAAACTTTGATGGCACTAAGAAGGCTAACTACAACGATTAATTCTGTCTTCATATTATTTTTATTCTTAGTTTATGTACTTAATGTGTTTTATGATATTGTCACCTAACGCACTGTAAGGCTTCAAGCCCAGTTCCAGTTTTCCTTTGTGTGCCCGCTCTCACGTAAGCAGCCGTGGTCCGCCTGGACCATTGACCAAGTGGATCGTTTGGAATATTCCGGTACCTATCGAGTGTTTCGGCTACTCTAGGGCGGGACCCACAATGTTTCATAATTTTTAACTAATTGATTTGACAGACTAACCATGTAGATAGAGCCGTGCCTCCATCATGATCATGGTTTGAAACTCCAAATCGTGTATCATAAGGACTGTCGAGAGCTGAATTTGTCTCAATGCATGCAATTTTGTCACTGGAATGCACTAGTGATCCATCCCCAAGCGTTGATGTGTTATATTGGTCGATCGTCAGCAGGCTCATGCTCTTGAACAGATGTCACAAAGGACCACGCCGCGTTGGTAGGGCAACAGAGCAGCAGTGATGTAGATGGATGATCCCTGGCCGAGTTATGCAGCTTGCATCTGTTTGCAGCTGGTTAGGGTTGTCATTGACCAAAGCATATCGTCGCCATTGTTCAGTAATCCAACACCATTGCCGTCGCCCTGGGTCCTTGCCCACTCTGTTGGGCAGCGGTGAAACCGGCGAGGTCCAGACACCTGAAGTGGTCACGATCCTCCATCGCTGAAGAACACAATTGTCAAAGTCTCTCATGGTTTGCTATGGGCAGAGTGATGTTGCGATATTGCTGCTTCGAGTTTCTCGGCAGATGGACAACTATTCCTTCCCCTTGTGCCCCCCAGCCCATCTCTACAATAGATGGCATCATCGAACTTTGCAAATGCTGCAGATCCACGCAAGCTGAGAGAAAACTACTGGCAGATCTTAGACATTGGAGTGCGTTTAACGGCACAGCCCCAATCGTGATGGCGTCTCCTTTTATGCACTCCGAATATCATGAATGAATCGCAATCTGATCAGATATGGCTGCGGAGAAGTTTCTGATTATTTTACCGGCATTCCTATCATCATGTAAATATATGCACAGTTGGGGACGCCGCATTGCTGCTATTATTGTCCAATCATATACGCACCCCCGGGAGACCGCAACGTCCCATTCCGGACCGTACGGATATTCTCATCATTGCATGGAGCATAAAGTGGCCCCCTTTGCGGTGCCAAATTGTATCAATATTTCTAAACCAAATAGGCTGTCGCTTGCGTTTGCACCTAAGGGCATCGCAAATTGCGCGGATCAAGATCGGTAATGTCGGATGCTATTTTCCTGTTTAACCATGACGTCGATTGTTTTGGGAACAGGGCCGATGCCGGTACCGGTGCAAAAACTATCGACCACCACAACCAAATACGATCTATACCGGCCATTGCAAACTCCCTTTCAGACATCAGGAATCAAATAAACTTTGTTCGTATGATCCCAGTAGAAATGCCACAACAAAAAAACCCAAAATTCAGTCTGGTGTAACGACCGATCGGGTTTAGTGGACGCCGGGCTAAGCTGGGCGCTTAGCATATTTGACACACAACAGCAAGAAAAGCAATGTACAGTACGGTGAAAAGTGCTAAGCGCTGTGCCTCCCCCCGGTGTACACAAGCTTGCCGCCTATACGCCATCCCTTGTTTTTATAATAAAAATCCGATTGCTTCCACCTTCCTCTCACTTTTGTTTACACTTTTTGATCTTTTTGGCCCATCGTCCAAAAACTTGTTCTTCTTGATATATTTCATCGCTGAAAACCCCGACCAGAGACAAGCGCCCCGTTTGCATAATCACAGGCGTCCGCATCAACCAATTGTCCCAAAACAACAGCTCAAAGAGTGACAAGTGACAGAGCCACACCGAAAAGAGAGCGCCGCCGCTGACCCCCTCCTATAAATAACTGCGACTACCGAAAAAAGCCACCAGCGCTACCCCGTCAAAAATGTCCCGGCACTTTCGATCCTTCTCCGGTTCGTCCAACATCACAGCAACTTCTGCATCCCCTGCCGCCACAACCCCCATATTCAAGTCTCCTGCAACTATGGACGTGTCGTCATTTTCGCCAAACTTGCCACAACCAGGCAGACAATCACATCCGGCTGGTGGTGCCCAGAGTCTGATAGGTGCTGCAACTCGTTTACCTTCTGGTAGACCAGCATCCGGTACGGGATTCGGTCCTGTACCAGCTGCAGAAACGACTTTTGCTAAAGATACCCCTCCCGAAATGATTCCCATTTTGACTCTGCTATCTTCGCATCAAAATCGACAGTATACCGACGGTTATTTTATGGTCTTGTCGGATTTGAACACTGGTATGTTGAGGCAACATTCTTGGTGAACCGGTTTCGGCCTGTCACACGCACACACACAACGGTTTTGGGGGCCCGGAATGCCAGCCCCAAACAGTGCTACAAGAAAAAAGAAAAAGATTTATACTAACATTTGTACAGATGGTAAACCAGTAAATGACAGAAGATGGGTGGAAGTATATGGAAAGTTGACTGGTACAGTTTTGAGTATTTGGGATGCCGAAGCTTTGAACCAGGCAACTGGTGATAAGGAGCCGACCCCAACTTATATCAATATTACCGACTCGACATTCAAGTCGATAGAAACGCTTCCATCACCATCGGGTGATTTGCATAATATTGTTGTTTTGTCCACAACGATGAAAAACCGTTTCTTGTTACAATTTGCTACCACAGAACTTCTTCAAACCTGGACTGCCGGGTTGCGACTGAGTGTTTTTGAATATACCAGTTTACAAGAAGCGTATACTGGGGCTCTATTGTCATCCAAGGGTTCCAAATTGAATGGTATTCGGACTTTGTTGTCTGAGACGAAATACAAGCATGAAGATTGGGTTTCGGTGCGATTTGGAAGCGGTATGCCATGGCGAAAATGCTGGGCTGTGGTTACCCCTATTGATGCAAAAAAGAAGAAGAATAACAAGGGGACCCCTCCAGGTACCATTGCGTTTTATGACGACAAGAAGACCAAAAAGGGACCCTTGGCAGTGATCACTGCTGCTTATGCTTGTTATGCGGTATATCCAATGCGATCGGTGTTGGTGAACAACAGCACATTGATCAAATTGGAAGGTAAGGTACAATTCAATGATGGAGATGGATCTGGTGTCAAGGATGCTTCAGTGTTTTTGATGGCTGAGCAACATCCTGGTGTTCTTGGGTTTGAGACGTTAATTCGATCCTTGATTCCGATGTTGGATGTGTTCAAATTGTATGGACGACCTACTCGGCTTAATGCTGATAAGAGTGATATGCGGTCGCTACTGTTTGGAATGCCAACTCTTCCAAGAACGCAATATTTGGAAGTTTCTGATGTCTTGATGGTTGTTTCTTTGAACGGTTCTGATCGATGGAGTGCACAAGAATGGACCAACAATATCAAGGATTTGCTAGCCAGAAAGATAGGTTCGGGCTACAAAGGTTGCGGCGGGATTAACACTGCTGAGCAAATGAAAAATGAGAAGAAACCGACTGCTTTCCACGAAGATAACAGTCAGGTTTCGGTGACTACAACGGCTAGCAGTCAATCGAGTCAATACTCCAATGCTGCTGGTCCGAACTTTTCACGTGGCACTCCACCACCTCAATCACCGGTCGACTCATCTCCTCGGCCTGTTCAACAACCAAATGGCATGCCACAGGCTCAACGAGCAGCTCCTCCTCCACCAAACTCGACACAAAAGGGTCCATTCGTACCTGGTCCGCCTCTTACTGCTCCACCAAATACCCGGGGTCCACCACTTGGTGCTCCACCAAACAACCGGGGTCCACCACCAAACTTGTCACAAATGGGTCCACCACTTAGTGCTCCACAAGGGCGACGGCCACCCCCATTGGATTTCAACAACCCACCACGAACGGCTGATGGGCAATTCATGAATCCTTATGAGCGTGCTGCGAATGAGCTGTCTCCAGCTCGGTCTCGAGAAAGTGATGGTAATGGACCCGCTGGATCTCGAAAAGATGTGCGAGATCGAGTGTTCGGTAACGAAGAGCCTCAAGACGCTATTGCTTCGATCAACGCTCGAAACAATGGCCGAACTCCACCTCCTCCACAGCATGGCTTGGTATCTCCAAATTCGCCAAACCGACAACGACCACGGCCGCCAGTGGAAGAGGAATTGACGTTTGAGGACGCTCGAGAGTATTCGTCATCTCCAGGAGCAAATGGGCCACCCCAGCCAGACATGTTTTCTCCAACTGCCAATACGCAACCAAACCCATACCAACAACAACAGCAGAAACTTCAAAATCCTCCGCGATCGCCATACGGCGCACCACCTCAGCACCGGTCAGCATCCCCATATGGTCCTCGACAACAAGGTCCTCCAGGTGGTGCACCTCCACCTTCGGGCCAGCCACCATATGCTCAACGTCCACGATCGCCATACGGACCACGGCAGCCAATGCAACAGGGTCCTAGACAAGGACCACGTCCATATGGCAATGCACCTCCACAAAAGAACCCATACGGCGCAGGTCCGGGTCCTCAAGGTCCTCGATATGGTCCTCCGCCACCAGGTCAGCCTCCGCATCGACGGCCGCCCCCTGGCCAAGGCCCACCACCTCAAGGGTACAGAGGTGCACCGCCACCACCACTGAACGGCCCTCCGCAGGGCAAACGGCCGCCAATGCAAGGGCAACCACCTCAGGGCCAAGGGCAAGGCAATGCGCAGCCGGGATATCGATCCATGGTATTGTAAAAAGGCTGCCAAAAAAGATTTGAAATCTAACCTAGAGATTTTATTTTTATTTTCCAATGTGCTTATGACCAAATGATTGATGACTGCTTTATTCTTATTATTATAAACCAAAAAGAACGTGTGTACTATTTTTTTATTCTTTCAATAGAGCTTTTGACTTTATTCCGCTCACCTACTTCGCCCGTGGTGATCGAGGTTCACAACGCCCCATACCGAGCTAAGCTCGAGCGATCGAAGCGAGCAAAACAAACAGCCGAGCGCAGCGGGTCTCCGAAAGAAGAGGCTCCCGCTGAGTCGGCTTTTTCTTTTGCTCGCTTCGAACGATCGCTTGAGCTTAGCCTGGTATGTTCTATGTCTGTTAGGCCAAAACGCGGCGCGAACAAGTTGACGCGTCTGAAACGTGTACCGATCTGGTTAGTTAGCCACATGAGTCAGCTCATGAGATACTTGGGCAAGCGCGCCAAGCTTACCGGGTCTCCTGAAGTAAACGCAACGATGACACATAGATTCCAGAACTTCAGAATTAACGACCTCGGTGGGTCCAGATCTGATCGTCAATTGAATGAATGACACACTGCTGATCAAGATGGGCCGAGATTGATGTATCTCCTTTGATTGTGCCACCTTCCCAATCTGGAATTATCAGATTGAGTTACTTTCGTTTTGGATTGTAGATCACGACTTTGAAATCCAGAATCTGATCAGCGACTGCCAAGATGACCTGACCCCTCAGGGCAGCGGCATTGCTGCTGCAGTCTCGATATATGACGGTGCCTCGACGCACAGTTTTGCAAACACATATGCGCGAGCGATTCCGAAAATCTGTGCTGCAAGCAGTATTCACCAAGCAAATTCAATTCTGAACATGAACTTTATCTACGGGAGATTTCTCAAAGTGATGATAGATCCTATCCGACGTAAACGAGATTCATCAGGGGATAGAACATGGCATGTCAGACCGCCAATCCCGTCATGCACATCATTGTCGCCGCCCGATCCGTCATTGTAAGGTGGTTCTTCGAGGTGCATATGGAATTGGTACCATAATGTTGGTGCGGGTGCGTTTGCTTCTTTCGTATTTCGTTCTCTTTTCCAGTCGCGTTTTCTTGCTGAATATGTGATAAAATCAGTCGATATTGGTATGAAAATGTAGTTGAATTCTTGATATTATCAAGATATCAAAAACCCGCGTGTTTTTCCAGTACTATGAAGACCAAAGCGACCATTACACCGGGGGTGCGCACGCGTTTGTTTCGCGATTAATTGGCATGTTGTTCGCGGCCCGGGTCCCCGCCACCCTTTAAAATTTGCACCGCGCGAGACGCAAAATATGCGCGTGTTTTTACCACACCACACACAAAGGCAAGCAATATAAAATCCCAGTCATTTTCGCGTTTCTTCCTTCCTCTTTTTTCTTTCTCTCTCATTCATTCATTCACAAAAACATACAATGGTCGTCACAGAAACTCCATCGAAAAAGGCTGCGTCTGCCTTGAACGACTTGAACTTGGACTTTGACACAACTGAAAGCGTCACCGACTTGAAGAGCGCGTTGATCAAGGCCAAGGAGCTCAAGGACGCGTCCACCAACATTGTTGAAAAGGAAGCCGCTCAAAAGGTCGCCGACGCGGCTCGAAAGAAGATGCGAGAATTGGAAGCTGAAGAGCCATTGCTGAGGGAAAACCCTGGTCGATTCGTGCTGTTTCCAATCAAGTACCACGAGATTTGGCAAATGTACAAAAAGGCCGAAGCTTCGTTTTGGACTGCTGAAGAGATCGACTTGGGTAAGGACATGCACGATTGGGAAAACAAGTTGAACGACGATGAACGATACTTCATTGAAAACGTGTTGGCGTTCTTTGCTGCTTCGGACGGGATTGTCAACGAAAACCTGGTGGAACGATTCTCCGGTGAAGTGCAAATCCCAGAGGCCAAATGCTTCTACGGGTTCCAGATCATGATGGAAAACATCCATTCGGAAACTTATTCCTTGTTGATCGATACTTATATCAAGGATCCAAAGCGAGCCGACTTCTTGTTCAACGCGGTTGACAACATTCCATGCATCAAGAAGAAGGCCGATTGGGCTCTGCGATGGATCACTGACGATTCCTCATCGTTTGCCATGCGATTGGTTGCATTCGCTGCTGTTGAAGGTATTTTCTTCTCTGGCTCGTTTGCTTCTATTTTCTGGTTGAAGAAACGAGGTTTGATGCCTGGTTTGACCTTCTCCAACGAATTGATCAGCCGAGATGAAGGTATGCATACCGACTTTGCTTGTCTGCTGTTCTCCCACTTGAATAACAGACCAGAAAAGTCGATGGTTCAAAAGATCATCACTGAAGCTGTTACAATTGAAAAGGAATTCTTGACCGATGCCCTGCCTTGCGGGTTGTTGGGCATGAACGCCAAGCTCATGTGTCAATACATTGAATTTGTGGCTGATCGATTGTTGTTGGCTTTGGGCAACAAGCGATATTACAATGCTACCAATCCATTCGACTTTATGGAAAACATTTCGCTAACTGGTAAAACCAACTTCTTCGAGAAGCGAGTGTCGGACTACCAAAAGGCTGGTGTCATGAGCTCCACCACCAAGAAGGAAGCCGGGTCTGATGAATTGGCTCTTGACGAAGACTTTTAAGTCACTTCCTTTTTTATTATTTATATATATAGTATGATCTCTTCTCTTTTCCGCATCTTGTTTATTTGCTAATGTATTTTTTTATTTTTGTTCTTGTTGCACCGTATAATTACACTGGCGGCACTAAGCTCTACCGTCAGCGCACTCAAACTAAGTGCAGGTTAATCTCATCCCATGAATTATCTTCCAAATACTGGCCCACAAGGAGCACAATTTCGTAAGATACTCATCCAGCTCGAAACGTAGCAACAATGGGACACTTCGTTGAGCGAGGCAAGGGTTGATGTTAAGAAAGGAAACTTCAAATTTTCACCACAACAAAATAAATACACTACGCACTACGCACTACGCTACCACCCCCGAACCATGCGCGCGGTCGATCTTCCGCAAGAAGCCCGCCACGCGTTCGATATCCATATCATCTCGATCACTGTGGACGGCTTGAACGAGTCCTTCGAGCAGTTGATCCACACGATCTTCTTCAACCCCGGTACATAATGCCACGACTTTGCGGAATTTTTGTTCTAGCGCCGAAGAGCGGGACCGGAGCTGTTCGCCAAGCTGTTCAAGGTTGTGCTGATTGGACCTGTACGCGGCGATCCGTGCTCTTAGCACAGCGGCCGGCGGTAGCTCGTTAGTGTTCAGCAGGAACGGCTGATCGGCATCGTAATCACCATCGTATTGATACGATTGTTGGAAATTGGCATCTTCATCTTGGATAGCGCGGTCGAGGTTGTCGGCGGAGCGCTGATGTTCGACTAGCTTATTGGACATATTTTTGAGTTCATCTAGACGCTGTCGCCGTTCGTTCAACACTGAGGTAGTTTCTTGCAGTTGCAGATGCATCGTGTCAATGGACGATTGTTTTGCTGTAAGCTCTTGCGTGAACTCTTCGTCTAGTTGAGTGACCAGCTTGGTCATAGCCTCCAACGCTTGACGCCGCTGTTGTGCGGCTTCTGCGGCTCCAGCCATGACCGTGGTGGCTTGGGACATTGCGCTTGAAGCTATTGGCACTTCTGTGTTGGGCGGTACATGGCCTGTTCCCAGCACAATTCCGAAATCAGTCGGCTTTAGATTGGCCCGGTTAGCGATATGTGGGTTGGCTCCAACATCCAGCAGCTGCTGAGCAATGCTCTTGTTGCCGACTCGCGCTGCAATGTTCAACGCTGTATCTCCATTTTTGTCTTGACAGTTGACCACTTCACGCATAAAACGATCAAGACCGTACCGCTTGGTCTTTCCCTTGGATCCTCGCTTGACAACCCATTCCAGTAACGATTCCAGGTAGTATTTTGACGCGCCGCTTCGCCCCTTGATCCCGGCTGTCAAGGCAATATGATGCAGCACAGTCCGGCCATGTTTGTCTATCAATGGAATAGCGGGATATAGAGACTCGAGCAGTTGCGGGAAAACAGCCACATCAAAAGAGTTGGTCACCAGCACGGCGCGTACTAGAGTCGTTTCGCCGGCATAGTTGCCCCGTTGCTGGTTCGCGCCTCGCGCAACCAGCTCCTTTACCAAGGGTGCCATTGCCAACGCAGATGCCCAATGCAAGGCAGTGTGGCCACTATCATCAATCGGTACATCGATAGTCTCTCGAGTGATTTCTGGCATGTTGGCCAGCAGAGACACTGGATCGCTTCCCTGCTCACCGCGACTGGCAACAAACAACCGAGTGACAGAATGAGCCAAGTTCATGTCAACATAGTTAGGATCCAGTGGTTCTAGAGGGATAGTAATATCGGGCAACGAATCATCGTCGAGCGGCGGCTCATATTCCACCATTCGTTGTCTTTTTGGTGCAGATGCACTGGGGGTTGATGACACCGGCTGGGTACCCATGTTGATATCATTGTCGATGATTGTATCCTGTCGACCAAGTGGTATGGGTCTTCCTAATGACGATAACGCGGCTGAAGCGTGTGATGACAGTGGTGTATTATGCTGTCCAGACACTTGTAAAGGATGCTGGAACGTTGCCAACCCACTTGACAGGGTACGCCCACTGCTAGTCAACGTTCGCTTTCGTTTAGCTGCCATGGCTTGTTCCTTGGTGGGAGTATTTTCCATTTGATTAGTCGGGTCAAATTGCAACAACGGCTGCAGCTGGTCGTATACCGAATACTGCCTACACAAAGCCACGCCTCGTTCAAACGGAATCCACGTACCCTGGTACTTCCCGTATCCACCTTGCACTTTTTCATGTTCTCCGGTGAGAATCTCTTTTTCTAGCACTTTTGTTCGTTTCGATTTTTCCACTCCTGCCACTTTCAAAATCTGAGTCGCATTCAAACACGAGTCGTGTCGTCGCCGCATAACTGCGACTCCATTGACATTCATCTCAAACACCGCAATGCCAGAATATGTCGCTGTGTACAGATCGCTGGAGACGTCACTACCACTATTGTTGACGGAGGCTGCAGCAGCCGGACTCGAATATGCAGTATCCATACCCACTGACATTTGCCGATGGTGTTGTGGTTGTGATTGCGATTGTGGCATAGACCCTTGAGGATATTCATACATTCTCTGGTTCATAGGCTGATGATACTCAGGTATGCTTTCTTTCATATCATATCCGATACTTGTCTGCTGCTGAGGCGTAGCGGGAGGGTTCTGCGTGGGCGTTCCTGCACCACCACCGGCATTGGGCACATCTTGATAATAATTTGACATGATGCCACTGGTTCCAAATCCACGAGCAACAAATAAGGTACAATCAGAAAGAAAGAGGGACGAAAAAAACGCGTGTTGTTTGTGGGTTTTGGACCAGGTCTAGGATTCAAACTGAGCCGGAGGGTTTTATTTTTCGTGTTTGTCGTGACACAAAGAAAAATGCCGTGGGTGGTGGTGGGTGAGGGCGTGTCACTACCGCGCACCGGTGACCAGAGGAGGAAAAAAGAATAAAAAACGTTTTGATGCTTGTGCGAGTTATAACCAACCCGCACCGCAACTTGTTACGTTAATGTTGGACTTGTTTGCTCTCATCTAAGTTATTGATACAGAGAAAGTAATCTCACGCTTTCTCAGTAGGCTGCGTTCATATTTGTTCATGCCAACAGTTACAGGTGGTTTACTATTTTTGTTAGTCAGTTCAAGAGGTGGAAACAGAGTTGGTAATGCTGGACTCTATAGTATCTGGATCACTAGACATACTAATATGTCTAGTGTGCGTGGATAGTTGCAGGGGTGATACGGACGGGGGCGATCGATCGAGCCAATTGTCTCAATTAAGGCCCCCGGGGACAGGCAGTCCCCAGACAGTCGATCTAGGATCATGGTCTCAGTCTGATAACAGCCCAGGCTGATTCTCAGATGTTATTTGCTAAAAAGCATCGTTTAATGGTTGGCGATTTCCTTCCACTACCAGTTGTAAAACGCGATATCAGTCAACGCGCCGCACCAGGCGCACCTTACGCGACAGCTCCCAACCCCCGGCCACCGACACCCCACCACCACTGCCATTACCCCCCCATTGACACACAGCCTTCAACACAATGACATCGCTGCCGCCGCTTCCGGAACAGCTCAAGTTTCTGCAGGGCACTTTGGCTCGAGCCAATGAGCTTGAGTCGAGAGAGCCTGTGATGGCTTACTACTGCAAACTGCACGCGGCTCAGCAAATACTGAGCCTGAACCTGCACCAGGACAACCCAGTCGTTGCGAATTTTGCTGCTGTGCTGCTCGATCAGATTGAGCAAAGCAAAGCCAGTGAAGACTCGCCGTTGTCAGGCGAGCAGGCACAACTAATACTGAATGATGATGATACGGGATATGTATATGTGGAGAACTTTGCCATGAATGTGTTTGCCAAGGCCGATAGCGAGGTGTACAACCACAACAGCGACAAGAACACAATTTCCAAGTTCATGGCTGCTGCGACATTCTTGGATGTACTCAAAGTCTTCAAACCATTGGAGGACGAATTCCAGAAAAAGATTAAATACGCAAAATTCCATGCCGCAAGAATTGCAAAGGCCATAAGAAACGGCGAGGATCCAAACTTGTACGAGCCACCACCACAAGCCACTGAAGAAGAAGAACAGCAACTAGAACAAGAACAGTTCGTGGTGGAATCAAGGGACGAAACAAGCACTCCGCAGCCGGCACAGCCATCTTCGTTCTTGTCTGATGATCCAGTTCCAACAGGTGAGCCGTTTGCAGAACAGCCGCCACATCTTCCTGATGCCCCTCCAGTATTACCAAAAGCCCCAGCAGCACCTCCCCAGGGCACTCCGACTCGATTAATACCTGGAGGACCGCCATTACCTCATGCGCCAACAGGATTTCCTGACGAGCAACCAACCCGCACCGCGCCGCCCGCGCCGCATCCGCTACCCCACCCTCAACCGCCACCACCGTTCTCGCCCCCGGCCATCGAGACTCCTACAAAGCATTATACCAAAGGCGATGTTGCCGGTATTCTCGACGAGACGCAAGTAGTGTCCAGTGCTCAGAAACACGCCAAGTACGCGATCTCTGCTCTCAACTACGAAGACATGGACACGGCTATTAAGGAGCTCACGCAGGCACTTGCGCTTTTGAACAAGTACAGATCTTCTTAGCTTAGTAAAGAATTGTTATTGCTATTCCTGTATACATTTGTTTAGGTTGCCTATGCAGGTATTGCAAAAAAGCTGCTCGAATTTGGGGATGACCAGCAGAGTGCCGTCGAGACAAGGCGAGAAGGCATCTTCTCTATCTCTGCTCGCAATCCCGCCTATCGCCAGCTCGATTCTGCACGCATCACTAGTACATTTGATCATGATCCAGAGTAAACGTGCAAACACTGTCGGGCTGATTTCACGCTGGTAGGTAGTGCGAATGGTTTGCAGCCCTTGGCAGTTGATCAGAGCAACGGCGATGGCGAGCTTAGTGTCGGTGTTATAATACCACGAATATCTCAGCATCTTGATCGACTGACGCACATTTATTGGAACTGTATCCGTGAAATTCTCCATCGGATGACAATATTCTAACTCCTCCACTCTCGAGCACTCTCCAAGCACATCCTCCAGCACATCCCCTAACAAACGGGTGTTGCTCATCGGATGACTATCCGTGGTCATTAGTGACAGCCTGCTCACGTTAGGAAATCGCATGCCAATCAGATTGAATCCGCCTGATTTGGATATTATAATGAGACTGGTGACATTTGGATATCGCTGGATCTTGCTGCCCGGTCGTGGCAGTGGATGTTTCGATTTGTCCTGGATCTTTAATCTCACCACAGACTCTGGGATCCATTGCAGATTTCTCAGGTTGTGCAAACTGGCGAGACTGATATCAATCTCTTCAAGAACAGTGCACCCACGGAACAGCATGCACAGATCGCCGGCTTCGACATGGTCAATGTCGAGCCGCACCGATTGCGTGAGGCACGGAAGCGTGTACACCATGTTAAAGTGAAGGTTGGTTTTGATCCTTTCAAATGTACCAGCCAGGTTGACGCTGGTAACTCGGTTGAACAGTTCTATATCGCCTAGCCTGAATCCTGTAGATGTGGTCATTTGGACGGATATCTGGGAAATATGGCTAAACTCGGTGACGAAGAGCTCCAGAGCCGACGGTTCTTTAACGACCACTGGCCACGCCAGCGGTCTCTCTCTGCATCCTGCACTGTCTTGCCGATGAATTGCAATCTCTTGCACCAGTGGTAGCGTTCTATGGGTCAGGCCCAACGTCAAAAGCCACGAAAAGATGTGGCCCTTTTTCACATTTTCAAACTTGCCGCAAACATCGTTCACGTACGAGGTGCAGTTGCCCCAGCAGTACGGCGTGAACTCTGTGATGTGCACTTTTTTGATATACGCCAGTCGGTCCAGTAAACCGCCCTTTATAATCTCCTTGCACACTACGGTAATGTTATCATTCGTCACAGCCAGATTATAGTCGCGATCAAACAACCTTGTTGACGGTACTCCGGCATAGAGCCCGCCATTGATCTGGATCGACAGTACATCCCATCGGGGGCGTAAATATTCATATAGCGATGCACAAGTATGCGATAATCGCAGGAGGTGTAATTTAGTAACGTCTACCCCGCCGTGCAGCGGCGATGGCTCATACTGCGTATAGTCCGCTACAACATCGAATATCTCGACCGGCAGCCCCAGCAGCGACACTCTAGGTATCATATTGTAAAGTCACTTTTTTTCTGTGTTGGTAAGTCTGGAGGTTGTCCTTATGTCGTCTAGAGAGACGGGCAGTGCTCAGTGATATGTTAGAGCCCGTGGACAGACAGACACCGGACAAGGACCTGGTGACCCGCAACTGTGGTAAATGATGGTGGTGGCACACTCCGTATTGCAAATGACAAAGCAGCTTGCCAAATAAAAATACAAACAACCAGAAAAAAAAAATGGAGATGCTCGGTTTCTGAGAAGATGGCAATATACGGGAGACGAACAGCCGCATCGGGTCTGAGGCTGTCACCGTTGCTTAGGCAACTGGAAGGTAGGCCATAGAGCATTAGCGCGGTGCACTTGTCAAAGCCGCATCGCCATGTGGCGCTTGGACTTGCCTCAGAGCTCGACTCCAAAGTACCATAGTGACTAGGCTAATTTATTCAGTTATCTATTTTTTAGGGCGCAACAGCGCTTGCGCTACCCAGAACATGTGCTTGCCCGGTGGACCTAGCGCTGAATCGAATGTTTGGGTAGTACGAACCCGGCTCAATCTAGCGAGGTTCGGTCTCGGCTATAGACTGGACGAAGACGTAAGCCAGACAGACGCAGCCACGGCAGTCTCAGGGGTCAATAAATAAGCTCACGATCATTTGAGCTTGTCCTGCGGTTCTGTCGGTTCGGCGGAATGCGGGGTGCGGCGGCGTCAACTATGGAATAGGGCATACGGCTGGATTAGGACAGCGGAGCTTTCCGGGTGCCATAATTCATAACGTGTGTATGCATCTCGGATTTTCAAGATCTGTCGAGTGCGCTTTTAGTGGACTGGTGTAGATGATGCAATAGACCATGTAATGAGCTGCACTACGGTATCGATTGATAGGCACTTTGCAGGTATAGTGAATTGATCACCATGCGATTCTGAAATTCTGGTAGTCAAAGTTTGTTTCAACGATGCTCGGATCTGGGCCGGGTCTGCACCATGTACGATATGCCCCCTGTGTTTCTGTTTGTGTGCCCGCGTTTAGACAAACTGGAACCTGCAAACCCCCCAAAAAAGCAAAATGAGACTAGCCAATTGTTTTTATAAACCGGGCACAGTTACACTGCTGATATGCGGTAATGAAATGCCCACGGCGCTGACAATCGATGGCGGGCGGATCTTCGCGAATCGGCAAACGGAACCAACGGTTGTGGGGGTGACGGCCCACATCGGAAGTCGGATATGTTGGTGCCGTGGCTGCCTCGCGGGCACGGCGCACTTTCGATCTGTGCGTGATCGCGGCCCATTCTGATATGATCTTTGGTGGCCAAGATGCAAGTTTGGAGCTGATATCTTACCCCAGCGCAATGCAATGCACCCTCTATCCTCGGAATGAACTTGACTATCAATTGAATAGCATGGTGGCTGGCTGGTGATCATCGTCGATCGTCTTCCTATCCATCTGCCAAATGGATGATATTGATCATGTATTTCCGCGGCAAAATTCAACTGGAGATGAATCCTTGTAAGTTTGCATCGAATCCCCCCATGTGACCGGTTAGGCATTCTCCAAGTTTGCCTACCGCCCATACCCGCACGGCGCGGCTTTCAAACCCCAACCCCAAACTTCGAACGCTTCTGCAAAAGGAGGTATACATATGCAAGTGGTGAAAATAATAACTAATCCAATCACAATCGGTGTATCTTCGATTATCAATTGCGACTGATCTCTTTTTTTAGTTTGGTGTTCTGCGACACGAGAAGCGGGGACACCTACCGTGAAACCTGTGAAGGTATGTAGTCGGGCGATCATTATGCACCTTAGAGTGCCGATTTTTTTGGTTCATTGATATCAGCTATGTGTATATATTCCAACCAGTAAAGACTACGTATACGCCGGTAGAAAGCCGACTGCAAGGCGGGATGAAGAAGATGATTATGTGAATAGGAGATAGCTATATGATTATAATCTCAATAAAGGCAAAGAGAAATTTTATGTCTTTGCTCAAATGCACGGCATTTTGATCACACCATCTTATTGGAATTTCGTCTGATGGCTAGCCCGGCCCGATATCACCATCGATATCACCTTAGGCTCTTTAGATATTTTGGAATATACGTATGCGATTCTCAGGAATGGCGTTATCAATTGATACGGCCAATGAATGCAGCGTTATTGGATATGTCGAAAGTCTGGCGGGTGTGGAAAGTTCGCGTTGACTTGGGGGGCGGGCGTGGGGTTTGCTTTTTTTGTCTCGTAAAAAGTAGTGATCTTTTTTAATTACAGTGGGATCTCTTCTATCACCAAGACATTGAGCCAGCGCCATGCCAATTGTGAGACAAATCTGGCGCCGCACGTACGTACACCTCGGCACATCACCTATGTCCAATGGTGAAAGATCATCCCCTCCCACCGTATTCCACCGCCGATCCACTGCTTTCCGCCTATAGATTATGTGCACTTGCTTTTGGTTTACTGGTTTTGGCCGTTTCACTATACAGGCTCAGACATAGCTCGTGATAACACACGGCGGTGAACTTCAACGGAAACGACGGCCCCTCCCCATATTGTGCACTTGGCACACAGGTAGAAATGGAGCCGTTCATCTTTGCAGATAGGTGAGAATAACTCTCCTCTCTAAAACAAAAAAGAAATCATCAGATACACAATAGACCGCAACGATTAAATACCATCAGAGATCCGCCTACTGGAATCCAAATTCAGAACCTCTTCTCCACTCCAAACAAAGCAATGGCTGAGGAAGAAAAGAAGCCCGTGTACGACATCCGGGACGAAATTGGCGTTGGCACCGTCGTACCTGACGCAGATTCGGCAGACTTGGTGTTCAGAATCCAGAATGCTGCTGCTCAATTGCACATGGAATTGACGGTGGACGAGCTCAACTTCTTTATAGAGAAGATTGATCTCCACACCATTGAAGAATGTGAAATCATCCTCCAAGAGGCTTATGAGTATCACAAGGACGACATGAACTTGGATTTTGAGGAACTTGAACGATTGAGGAAATTTTCGGAAGGGCGACAGGCCAGTCAGGAGCTGAAAGACGAGGATTATGAATTCGAACTCCGGTTCGAGGCCACTCTTATTTCGGAGTGGTCTCCCTATCGTCAGGTCCGTGCCGCTACGTCTATGGTTGATGATCCCTATGAGCCTGCTGAGACCATCCGGATGTATATAGTTGGGATTATTTATGCCAATGTTGGCAGTTTGGTCGCAGTCTTTTTCACAATGCGATGGCCTCAGATCAGTCTTTCCTTCTTGGCTCTACAGGTGCTGATTTACCCCACCGGAAAGCTCTTCGCGTTGATTCTTCCTGACTGGGGCTTTAAGCTGTATGGCAAGAGACACTCTCTTAATCCTGGCCCTTGGACATTCAAGGAGCAGATGCTGGCTACTCAGATGATGAGTGCAGTTGATGGCCCTCCAAATGCGGTTCAGCAAATCATCGCCCAGCATATGCCCCAGTTCTATGGGTACACATTTGCTGGCAAATTTGGGTACATGCTTCTTCTGGTCCTCACTTCTCAATTTATGGGGTACGGGATTGCTGGAATGCTTCGATCTCTGCTCGTGTATCCCGTCAAGACGGTATGGTTTGAGGTTCTTCCTAACTTGACCATGAACCGAGCGTTGGTGAAGACTGATGTGAAGGAGACCATTCGAGGCTGGGGTTTCAACTGGAGGATCGGACGATTTTTCTTCTTCTTCGCGGTCCTATTCTACAGTTTCTGTTGGTACTGGGTTCCTGATTTCCTGTTCTCAGCTCTGTCGTACTTCAACTGGATGACATGGATTTCTCCCAAAAACGTTTCTCTGGCTGCCATCACTGGTAGTGTGACTGGACTGGGCTTCAATCCGATCCAATCTTTCGACTGGAGTGTTATTCTCAATAGCAGTGTCAGCAATGGTATGGCGCTGCCATGGTTTGCTTCCTGGAATCAGCTGGTGGGCCAGGTGATTGGATTCTTTGCTGTGGTTGGGCTATGGTACACCAAGTCTGCATACACTCAATACTTGCCCATCAACTCCGCAAACCCCTTCGACAACACTGGCGCTGTATACAATGCGTCTCGGATTGTGAACTCGGACGGTACTTTCAACGAGCAAGGGTACTATGACTACTCTCCTGCGTTCCTGTCGTCAGGCTTCCTCATCGCACAGGGGGCCAACTATGCCATGATGACTGCAGCGATTGTATACGCCCTCTTATACTTCCGCAAGACGGTGAAAGAGGCCCTGATCAATTCCTGGATTTCTCTTCGGGGCCATGATCGAGCTCGGTCCGCGTACAGCGATCCGTTCACTCGAGCGATGCAAATTCACCCTGAGGTACCTCAATGGTGGTATCTTTCGACGCTGGTTGGGTCGGTTGTACTGTACATTGTGATGGTTGAGATTTACCCCGATACCCATACTCCGGTGTGGACGGTGTTCTTTGCGATTGGCATTAACCTCGTTTTCATTCTCGCCATTGGACCTATCTTTGCGTATACCTCTGTGTTCTTGGACATTGGACCGTTGATGCAGGTGCTGATTTCGTACATGCTGCCCCACAATGCCAACGCGTTGATGATTACGATTGCTACTGCAAACAACTTTTGGGAGCAGGCTCAAAACTTCATCACCAACCAGAAGCAGACCCATTATGCCCGAATCGCTTCACGATCGCTGTTCCGAGCTCAGTTTTTGGGCACCTTCGTCACCGTCTTCACCAACGTGGGGTTGCTGTCCTGGCTGTTCACAGGCATTCCCGAGCTTTGTGAGGCCGATCAGTCCAACAAGTTCACTTGTCAGTACCAGGCCGCGTCTTACTCGACCTACCTCATGTGGGGAACTTTGGGACCTCAAATCTACTTTAAATTGTACCCAGTGTTGAAGTATTCGTTCCTGATTGGTGTGCTCATTCCTATCCCATTCTTCCTGTTGGATAAATGGAAACCCAGGGTGTTCCGACGGTTCCACCCTATTCTCATGATTTACGGAGCGTCGCTGTTTGCCCCGCTCAGCTTCTACTATACGATGGGCATGTACTACACCGGGTTCGTTTTCAACTACTTCGCCATCCGCCGATGGCCCGCGTGGTGGTCAAAGTACAATTACGTTCTTTATGCCGGCCTTACCTCCGGATTTGGATTTGCTGCCATTATTGTGTTCTTTGCTACTGGGTACCAACATATTGCCACTGTGAATTGGTGGGGTAACACAGTGTCGAATGCTGGAATGGACGGCGTGGGCCCAGCATTGGTGACTTTGGTTAACGGGACATTTGGACCTCAGTCCGGCCACTTTCCCGCTCCCCAAGGCTAATTTAGTGCTCTAAAGTATATAGTAAAAAATGGTTTCTTGAAAAAAAAAAAAAAAAAAATTTAATTACCCACCGTGAACATGGGTAATTAGTATATTTTATAGTATTTGTTGTTTAATATATTGATTACACAGAAAATATATATATATGTAATGTTATCATTCGTCACAGCCAAATTATAGTCGCGATCAAACAGCCTTGTTGAAGCTACTCCCGCATAGAGCCCGCCATTGATCTGGATCGACAGTACATCCCATCGGGGGCGTAAATATTCATATAGCGATGCGCATGTATGCGATAATCGCAGGAGGTGTAATTTAGTAACGTATACTCAGCCGTGCAGCGGTGACGGCTCATACTGCGTATAGTCCGCTACAATATCAAATAGCTCGACCGGTAGCCCCAGCAGCGACACTTTAGATATCATATTAGAAATTCGCTTTCTTCCTGTGTCGGTATATCTGGAGGTTGTCCTTATGTCGTCTAGAGAGACGGGCAGTGCTCAGTGATATGTTAGAGCCCGTGGACAGACAGACACCGGACAAGGACCTGGTGACCCGCAACTGTGGTAAATGATGGTGGTGGCACACTCCGTATTGCAAATGACAAAGCAGCTTGCCAAATAAAAATTCGAACAAAAAAATGGAGATGCTCAGTTTCTGAGAAGATGGCAATATACGGGAGACCAACAGCCGCATCGGGTCTGAGGCTGTCACCGTTGCTTAGGCAACTGGAAGGTAGGCCATAGAGCATTAGCGCGGTGCACTTGTCAAAGCCGCATCGCCATGTGGCGCTTGGACTTGCCTCAGAGCTCGACTCCATAGTACCATAGTGACGAGGCTAATTTGTTTATTTATTGACTTTTAGGACGCAACAACACCTGTACTACCCAGAATATTATATTTGCTTGCCCGGTGGTGGACCTAGCGCTGAATCGAATGTTTGGATAGCACAAACTCCGTAACAATCTAGCGAGGTTCGGTCTCGGCTATAGACTGGACGAAGACGTAAGCCAGACAGACGCAGCCACGGCAGTCTCAGGGGTCAATAAAATAAGCTCACGATTATTTGAGCTTGCCCGACGGCTCTGTCGGTTCGGGGGAATGCGGGGTGCGGCGGTGCCAACTATGGTATGATCGGGTTGGATTAGCTCAGCAGACGGCCCGGGTGGCATAAACGATATCGTATGTATGCACCTCGAATTTTCAAAGGCTGTCGCGTGAGTTTTTAGTGGACTGGTGTAGATGATGCAATGGGCCATGTAATGAGCTGCACTACGGTATCGATTGATAGGCAATTTGCACGTATAGAGAATTGATCACCATGCGATTCTGAAATTCTGGTAGTCAGATTCTGATTCAGAGGTGCTCGTGTCTGTGCCGGGTCTGCATCATGTACGATATGTCCCCTGTGTTTCTGTTTGTATGCCCGGGTTAAGACAAACTGCAACCTGCAAACAAAAACAAAAAAGCAAAACGAGATTAGCCACTTGTTTTCTTAAACCGGGCACAGTTACACTGCTGATATCCGGTAATGAAATGCCCACGACGCTGACAATCGATGGCGGGCGGATCTTTGCGAATCGGCAAAGGGAACCAACGGTTGTGGGGGTGACGGCCCACATCAGAAGTCGGGGACGTTGGTGCTGTCGCTGCCTCACGGGCACGGCGCACTTTCGATCTGTGATCGCAGGCTATTCTGATATGATCCCTGATGGCCATGATGCAACTGTGGAGCCGATATCGTACGAATACATCTGGCCCCCAGCGCAATGCAATGCATCCTCAATCCTCGGAATGAACTTGACTATCAATTGAATATCATGGTGGCTGGCTGGAGATCATCGTCGATCGCCATCCTATCCATAGGCCAATCGATCATATTGTTCATGTCTTTCCGCGGCAAAGTTCGACTGGAGATGAATCCTTGTAAGTTTGCATCGAATTCCCCCTGTGACTAGCTTGGCATTGTCCGAGTTTGCCCGCCGCCCATACCCGCTCAGCACGGCTTTCAACCCCCGAACTTCGAACACTTCTGTAAAAGGAGATATACATATGCAAGTGGTGAAAATAATAATAAATCCAACCATAAAGCGTGTATCTTCGATTATCAATTGCGGCTGATCTCTTCTTTTCGTTTGGTGTTCCGCGACACGACAAGCGGGGACACCTACCGTAAAACCTGTGAAGGTACGTAGTCGGGCGATCATTATGCACCTTAGAGTATTGATGATTAGTTCACATATGGAGATTACAGTTCGAACCGCCAGTTTGATCTGTATAGGCGATATTCTTAGTGCTGGGCCATATGCAAATTATGGCCTAAGAAAACCATGTACATCATTAGGGTATGAATTGCAGACACTGGGCTCAGAACTGTGCCAGAGGTAGCGGGGCGTCAGGCGGACAACTCTTATCAAAAATTCTGTAACTCTCATGAGCACGTCAATTAATACTGTGGTTCAGAACAGAAGCAACCCCGCTGGCGATCCTCTATTGCCCTGTTGTTGCCCTGGGCACATCAAGTTCTACGCATACACCCCATGCAGAAGCCAGCCACTTCTCCTGATCTATCTAAGATAACACCATCTGTCGTCTTTTTGGTTCATTGATATCAGCTGTGTGTTTTTCCAACCAATAAAGGCTAAGTACACGCCCGTGGAAAGCCGAGTGCAGAGCACGAATGAAGAAGATGATTATGTGAATAGGAGATAGCTATATGATTATAATTTCTATAAAGGCCAAGAGAAAATGTATGTCTTTGCACAAATGCACGGCATTTTGATCACACCATTTGACTTGTAATTTCGTCTGATGGACAGGCCGGCCCGACATCACCATCGATATCACCGTAGGCTTTGTAGATATTTTGGAATATACATATGCGACTCTCAGGAATGGCGCTATCAATTGATACGGCCAATGGCTGCAGCGTTATTGGAAATGTCGAAAACCCGGTGGGTGAGGGAGGGCTCTTTACAAGCATTGTGATATTTTCACAGCTCCAGTCCAAATTTGTCAACTTGTCTATAAATCACGTTGACTTGAGGGTGGGTTGCTTTTAGTCTAGGAAGAAGTGGTGATCTTTTTTAATTACAGTGGGATCTCTTCTATCACCGAGACATTGAACCAGCGCCGTGCCAGTTGTGAGACAAATCTTGTGCCGCACATACGTACACCTCTGCACATCACCTATGTCCAATGGTGAATGATCAACCCCTCCCACCGTATTCCACCGCCGATCCACTGCTTTCCGCCTATAGATTATGTGCACTTGGTTTTGATTTACTGATTTTGGCCGTTTCACTATCCAGACCCAGAGATAGCTCGTGATAACACACAGCGGTTAACTTCAACGGAAACGACTGCCCCGCCATATATTGTGCACTTGTAACACAGAGAGAAATGGAGCCGTCCGTCTTTGCAGATTGGTGAGAATAACTCTCCTCTCCAAATAAAAAACAAATCATCAGGTATACAATAGACCGCAACGATTAAATACCATCAGAGATCCGCCTACTGGAATCCAAATTCAGAACCTCTTCACCACTCCAAACAAAGCAATGGCTGAGGAAGAAAAGAAGGCCCCCGTCTACGACATTGACGAGTCACCACCTTTATCCAAGACTGCATCGGACTTGGAAAAGGTTGACCAAGATGAACGGGCACGAATTGCGACTCGGTTGGGCCAACAGGCCGAAGAGGACAATATCGCCCCACGAGCTGATATCGAGTACATTTACGACAAGATCATAGCAATGACGACCGAAGAATCTATTGAAATCTTGAATGCTGCTATTGAGTATCACTTTGACGACAAGAATTTCCCATTCGACGTGTTGGACAAAATCAAGCTTCTTGTTCAAGGTGCTGAAGTCGCCGAGATGCAAGTCGCTGAATGGGAATTCGATTGCAGGGCCGAGGCCGCTATCATCCGGTACCACTCTCCATATCCAGAAGTGCGAGCCATTTCTGATCCATTCGATGACCCAAGTACTCCAGTTGAAACCATTCGAGCTTACTTTTTGGCTTTGATCTGGTCCATGATTGGCATGGGTGTGAATACTTTCTTTTCACCACGTTTCCCATCCATTCAATTGACTACTCAAATTATCCAATTGTTGCTGTATCCATCTGGTAAACTATTGGAATACATTTTGCCAGACTGGGGGTTCACTATCGGGGGCCAACGAATCTCGCTCAACCCTGGTCCTTGGAACTACAAGGAACAAATGTTTGCTACCATTTCTTTCTCTGTGTCATTGAGTACTATTTATGTGTACTGGAATTTCCAAGTGCAACGATTGGACGTTTTCTTCGGGGGCAAGTGGGTCACTTTCGGTTATGAAATGTTGCTGACCTTGTCGAATCAATGCATGGGCTTCGGTTTTGCCGGGCTGCTGCGGCGTTTCGTCATTTACCCAGCCAAGGCAGTGTGGCCAAATATTTTGCCAACCTTGGCTCTTTCTCGAGCATTGTTGATTCCAGATAAGGAAGAAGCACCGATCAATGGCTGGAGCGTTTCTCGATACAGATTCTTCTTCTATGTGTTCGCTGGTACGTTTGTGTACTACTGGCTCCCAGGTTACTTGTTCACTGCTGTGTCCACTTTCAATTGGATGACCTGGATCAAACCGACCAACTTCAGCTTGGGCACAATTACTGGGTCAGTGGGTGGTATGGGCTTTAACCCACTTCCAACATTCGATTGGGTGGTCATTAACCAAAACTTGCCATTCCTATCACCAACCTTTGCCTTCTTCCAACAGTCTCTTGGTACCTTGCTTGGTGGGTTCGTCATCATTGCCTTGTACTGGAGTCGAACAAAGTGGACTCAATACATGCCAATCAATGATTCTTCGGTTTACGGCAATGATGGTCAAACTTATGTTGTCCAAAATGTGCTTAACTCCGACGGTACTTTCAACGAAGCCAAGTACAAGACTTACTCTCCACCATACTACACCGCCGGAAACTTGGTGCTTTACGGGGCCTTCTTTGCCTTTTATCCATTGAATTTCGTCTACATGTTCATTGATGAATGGCGGTTGGCTCGAGATGCTTTTGTTGGGCTGTTCAAGGACTTGGTGTTTGACATTACCTATGGTTTGATGGTCGCATTGCGAGTTATTGGGGCCGCATTGACGTTCAAAGGTGCCCGAGTCAAAGAAATCTTGGCCGAACCAAAGCCAGAACGACCTTCCATGTTTGCCGGCTACCCAGATGCTCACTCTGTTATGATGATGCAGTACAAGGAGTGCCCCGATTGGTGGTTCTTGTGCATCTTCATTATTTCGTTTGTGTTTGGTATCATTTGCTTGACCATCTACCCAATTCACACTCCAATCTGGATTTTGTTCTTCGTCGTAGGTATCAATGCTGTCTACTTGGTGCCAATGACCATCATCTACTCTATCACTGGTCTTACTGAAGGGTTGAACGTGTTGACCGAGTTGATTATTGGGTACGCCTTGCCAGGTAATGCCCAAGCTTTGATGTTCGGTAAGGCTTTTGGTTACAACATCGGTGGCCAAGCTGACAACTATATCTCGGCTCAAAAGATTGGTCACTACGCCAAGATCCCACCTCGAGCAGTGTTCCGAGCACAATTCATGTCCACTGTGGTCACTTCGTTCGTTTCGGTGGGTGTCATGGAATGGCAATTCTCCAATATCAAGGGACTGTGCACTCCAACACAACCTCAAAAGTTCAACTGTGAGAACGGTTCGGTTATCTACTACTCGGCTGCTGTTGTGTGGGGTTCCATTGGTCCAAAGCGTGTGTTCGCTCAATTGTATCCAGAACTGAAGTGGTGTTTCTTGGTTGGTTTAGTTGTTGCAATCCTGTTCCTGGTTGGTCAACGAAAGGGCCATCTGGTGCGATCTTGGTTGAAGAATTCCTTGCCTTCTGGTGTCTACAGCGGAGTCAATACTGTGATCTTGAAGCCAATGGCTTGGCTCAAGGTGGTTAATCCTGCAGTTGTCTGCAACGGTTTCCTTTACTGGGCTCCATTGAACTTGACTTACACTCTTCCAGCCATGTACGTCAACTATGCATTCCACTACTACATCAAGCGACGATACACTGCCTGGTGGGAAAAGTACACGTACGTCCTTGCTGCTGCTTTGACAGGTGCCACTGCTTTCAGCGCGTTGATTATCTTCTTCGCTGTGCAATACCATGCTGTAGACTTGAACTGGTGGGGTAACGAGGTGTCGTATGAAGGGGTTGATGGTGGCGTTGGCCAAACCGCTTTGGAAACTTTGGATTTTGCCAATGGCGAATACTTTGGTCTGCGAAAAGGTGAATTTTTCTAGTTGCTTTTTAATATTTGTTTTACCGTTATTCATAATAATGATCTTTTATTTTCGATTTGAGCCCTCCGAGCCGCACGCGGCTCAGTTTGGGTCAATTTCTGACACAATCACAACCCTTATAACCGTTGGTATAGCCCAATGAGGTTTTAAGAGCGGACATCACGTCGACTTCTAATAGAACGCCGTGATCATATCCGTTTTCACCCACATTGCTCCCCGTCTTGTGTTTCACAGTCAATAGGCAGCGGCTTGATATCATGGAGATAGGTACTGGGCGGGATCTCCACCAAATCCAGAGCCGTGTCTCCGTCATGTGGCCTAGCATGCTCGGGCATATCTTGTCGTAGTTTTATACCACATTGTTCAGATGAACAAGCACTAGCTCAGCTGCTAGCTCGCAGTGCAGCTAGCAAGCGGCAAAAAGAATGCGTCAGCCCGGAGTCGAACCGGGGGCTCGTCGATGGCAACGACGAATTTTACCGCTAAACCACTAACGCTGCGGCTTTTTTTAATGAAAAAACGCTGTTTACTAATGTCCGTCCAGAGCCGCATCTCGTGCGGCTCACAAGAATATTTTACTTGATATTGCCGGACGGCGCGGCTGTGTACCGCGAAGTGGGATCCAAGCTGGAAGGAGATGAGTTGGATGTCTACGAACACATATATGAGGGGCACAGAGTGTTTACAGAAGGAGACATAAACACGCCATCGTTGCAGTTGCGGCATTTGGAAATTGCAGCACACAGACCCAAAGTCTAAATTTGATTTAAACAAACCAAAAATATATATAAGCCCTTGTAGAAATCATAGTTACGGCATGTAGCCAACGAGATGGGTATCAGGACAAGACGAGACTCTCGAAAGGTGTACCTTTCATTACGAACCCCTCTGCAAGTTCGGCCGTGGTTACGACACACGTTCAAACCGCTCAAATACTGGCCTAGAATGGTATTGGACGAATCGCAGATCGACCAGGCTCATGGCCAGACCGTGCCAGAAGGATTTAAGTTCAATATACACAGTCCCAAAGTGTCGATGCAGTCAATCGAGCGGTACTTGATTGGGCTGAAAATTCCGTACAAGCTGTGGCCCGAGACAGCATCCAAGTTGTTCAAGGGCGGGCCGATGCGCGTCTGGGAATACTGTGACCCAGAAGAGATCAAGTCGCTAACCTGGGTGGATTTTGCTAGCTTTGTGGTTCAGATTAGTACAGAATTGGTGCGTACGGAGGCACTGAGTGATTTTGTGCGGTTAGGCACGATGACACCAGCCGCCACCGCCCCCGATGCTGCTAAAAGTGAGATACGATTGTCACGGGCGAGTGAGTGTGTTCACCAGATAATCCTGGCTTGCAATTGTGTACCGGCGTTGTATATGAGCGATGATGGCAAATGGGCTATGGTATTGAGCAAAATTAGGCACGCGTATCCTGAAGTCTACGCCGATGAGATGACGAGACCTTCCATGAACCTAGCAGAGCTGTTTGCCAGCCTGGGCTATGATGCGGCAATGGACCAGAGGCTGTTCGAGCCATTGAAATAACGTCATTGCAAGGGACGCACCGCCGGTTTTTAGGTGCATGTCCCGGGATCAACCCCTGGGGTCATCCTGCAGTAGGTTCAGTCCACCGAACTGCCACGTTTTCGAGTGTGTCTTAGAGGCTGAAGTAGCTTGGGGCGGTGCTTGTGCTGCCCCTCAATGCTCCAATTGGTACATAGCTATTGATAGAAATTGTGCAATTTAAAACAGTCTAAACAAAAGGGGAGGAGCGGCATGTTGATGAAACAAGTATGTATGCATACAGAGTGGCGGCGTGATCATAATCTCGGCTGGTGCCTTTGTGCGCTGCGCCCTGGGGGTGCTGAAGCGTTCCAAACACGTCATCGCGCGACGAAACCGATGGAAACAGGAACGCCCTTCCGGCCAATTGGGCCGATTGTTGTTATGAAATTGTTCTATGTTCTATGTTCTTGGCTCTGCAAGGAATGTCGTGGCCAAGAGCCATAAGAGCCATTTTTCACAGTGGCAATTGGGATTATCAAAGAATCAAAAGGGCCTAAGGTATGGCAAATAATCAATGATTCAAGTAGCATGAAAAAGTCAATGCATTGGTAAACGTGAATGACCTGTCCAAAAAGGGGGATCGGGTGATGAAACAGTTACGGGCAGTCCCCACCCTTCCAATCGCCCCCTCCTCCCCCGTTGGGGATTGAGTGTAATGCAGCCCGTGCAGTGTTTGTTGATGAATTGGCCCTTAAACCGTGAATAACCTTCCTATTTGCGCCAGCATCGTAGAACGTGAAAGATTGGCTCTGCCCTGCCCTGCCCCCCTCTCCGGTTGGAAAAGTATAAATACCCCCGACATTCGCCCTTGCTCTCTCAATTTCCATAATCAAAAATGTTTGGATTTGGAGAAGAAGAACACCGACAAGTTTACGGCCAAGATGAACACCAAGGCTCATTCACTCACGAATTGATTGCCGGTGCAGCTTCTTTCGAAGCCACCAAGGTGTTCGAAGACCGACAACGACGAGAAGGCAAGCCAGTGTCTCACGCCTTCGCCAAGGAAGCCCTTGCTGGCTTTGCCGGTGGTGAAGTCGACAAGTTGTTCGAAACTAAGGGTTTGGACTACTTGGACCAAAACCGAGCCCGAGACCAAGCTCAATACCAAGCTCAACAGAACTACGACAACCACTACGGTGGCCAACAAGAATGGCACCCAGATCAACAACCACCATTCGACTACAACAACCAACAATACAACTACGGCCGATACTAGGTTATTAGGAATTGTTATTTATGTAAAGTGATCTGAAAAAAAAAAGATTTTTTATCATCTGGTGATTTGTTTTGTAGAGTAAGTGTGAGGCTCATTCCTGTGAATCTGAAAAACATCAATCTTGTAATCGCGTTCATTTCGTTTATATGGGTGTTAGTAAAGTCTATTAGCACTAGTCTATTTGCCAGGCTGTTGAGCTCGCTTTTCTTCGGCTGTTTCTGGTTAGTCTCTCTGTCTGTCTGTCTGTGGCATACCCTTTAGCTGCTTTTCCCGCATGATTTTGGCCTGTTCCTCCATCCGCTTCCGAGGATCACCATCTTGCTTCTTCTTATCTTGAGCTTGTTTTTTCATGTTCTTTTCGCGGGCCTTTTCTCGCTGGTTCCCTCGAGTCATCGTTTTAGATTGGTTGGATGAGTAGGGAAAAAAATGTCGACGTGTCTAGTGAGTGGCCCTTTTGCGAGATGCCGCGCGCGAGCGCAGGCTCTTGTGGAGAGCCAGAATTCAATAGACCCCCTCATAACATCACCATCCATCGCTATCATGAGTGACAACGAATCCGAAACGGACAAGGCTGAGAGATTGGCCGCTGCCAAGAAACGTGTATGTTCTGGTGGACATTGCAATTGCTGACCCATATGCAGTATGAAGAGCTGAAAAAACAGAAAAAGAAGAAGAAGGGAAAGAAGAAGACCGACGACAAGGAAGACGAATCGGCCATTGTAGACGGTGATTCTCCAGAAGATACGGAAAAGAAAGACACTGAAGATAAATCAGACAAACCTGAGGAATCACCCAAAGAACCCGAATCCAAATCGAATGAGACACAAGAGAAGGAAGGTCCCGAGCCCGAGCCCGAGTCCAAACCCAAGACTGAGCCGAAGGAAGTCGCAGCAGAAGCAAAGGAGGACCCAAAGCAAAAAGCCGACAATGGTCAAACTGAGAGACTTGAAAATCGCATCAAAGAGTTGGAATTGCGGAACAAGACTCTTCAGTCGGAAAAGAGCAATCTGGCCTCTAAGGTAGCCAGCCTTGAAGCTCAGCTCAGCAGCGTCCAGCAGGAGAAAAACGACCTCAAAGCCCAATTGGATGCCAAAGATCACGAAAGCGAAATCGAACTGTCGCCGCAGCTTCCGCCACAGGGCGGATTGAATCCGCCCAAAAAGGGCCATCGCCCACGGGTCGCGTCGTTCGTGGAGGTCGATCTGTACGGTGAGGCTGCCAAGATCTCCGACATTCGAAAGCAAATGGAGCAATGGAAGGGATGGCAAGTAGACATGCGAGGATGGCGAAGCATGGGGATTGGCCCAGCCTTTGATTTATAAACCAGTCTTGTGTTTTCATTATTTATTTGTATTTACAAAACGAACCGTATTAGCTCACTCGGCACAGAATCTCGCCACCAAGCTTCTTTCTAGCAGCTTCTTGGATTTCCACCACCTCACCACTCGCTAGCCGAATAAACATAGCCTCACCTAGTGCCAATGCAGAGACACCACGATATGGCTTGCCAGCCACCAGATCACCGACATCCTTCGGCTTGGCCACCACCCGTCGACTAGGGTGCGAAACCAATCGCATCGATTTAAGAACAGATTGGAAGTTGTGATATTTGAGACCCAGCCATATTCTTCGTGTCGAAATGTTGTCGAATGTGTTTGGAGTTGGGGTTTTGTCGGGTCCTTTCAGGTCGCCTCGTTGTACTGACGAGATGAATCCTTCTTTATAAAGGCCCAAAGCGACCTGTAGATGCATTTTTGTCATTGGAATAGAAGTCAGTGATCGGTTGACCCGAGTCACATTCTGCAAATGGGCACACATGTGGCCCAAGTTGACTAACGACATTGGTTTAAAGTGATGGAGGTGCAACTTTTCAAATTTTTCGTTTTTGTGGTGGGAAGGATCCGTGCCGCGCACCACCACTTTTGTCCACTCGACACACTAGCACCATGTACCGAATCAGGCCATTAGCAGCACGGACGGCATTACGATTTTACAGCACTGGTCCAGCAAGACAAGAGCCCCCAAAGCTTCGATATATCGCATTGGTGGGCATTCTGGGCACGGTGGCGTTTGTGGTGAGCGCCAACTCGCTCGAACGAAAAATGCCCAAGCAGATCACCGAAGAAGAATACCAACAAGAAAAACAATCCAACCGATTGCGCTACAAGCGAAGCGCATTCAGCGACCTGGATGTGGTCTTTGTGGTCGGAGCTAGAGGATCGGGAGTTACTAGTCTATGCGAAAAAATGCAACAGGATGATTTCATTCATCTGTCCAGTGTCAATTTGATCAAAGAGGAAATGCAAAAGCCGCAATCAAGATATGGCCAGCTGGCGGCTCGATTTGTTGACGAGCGGCGGTCCATTCCTCAGGATGTGCAAATTGCATTGATCCACGAAGCTATGGGCCGTTCCGTTGCTCAAGGAAACAAGAAATTCATCATTGATGGGTTTCCCAGAAGCGTTGTTGAAGCTATGAAGTTTGAGGACGACGTTTCAGCATCGAAGCTGGCTGTATATATCGAATGTCCCGAGAAAACAATCCTGGAGCGAATGGGGCAGCAGATCCAACCCGAGATTGACAATTTCAACCTGAAGACATTACCGCTGATCAAGTATTTCGAAACTGCTGGTCGAGTCGTCACAGTCAGCTGTAGTCAAAAGCCTGACAAGCTACACAACCAAGTCAAAAATGCCCTCGAACAACGGGGGTTGTAAATAGTTCTTTTTATCGTTTTGTAGATCCAAATCCCGACATGCCCATGACTGCGGCCATTTCATCGTGCTCGTGATCCGGACTTCCAGCCGCACCGCGGCTGGTATTGCGTCGTTTGCGCCGCTCTCTTTTTTCCGCGCGCTTCTGCTCATCGAATTCGCGACGTTGCTCGAGACGTTTCTTGATGTCATATGGCCCAGTTTCGTGATGATTGAGCCGTTTCTGGCGAAGCATGGCCAGTCGGTCCTTGACTTCCTGGAGCGTAGCCTTAGTGGTACGCTCTTTCAACCCGCTAGCATGCAGATGCATCTTGGAGTTGATGTGGTCTGTGTATTGGATACTGTCTTTGAAAGTCATATCGCAGGTTGCACAGTAGAATCCAGCGCTTTTGCCCTTTTTGTAGTTAGACGCCATCGCGCCAGACACAAGTTGGACTTTACCGATATTTGCATAAACATCGATACGTGAATCCCGGGCTTGCACCTCTTTTGCATCCTCCTGAACAGGAACATAGCTGTCGTTCTTGCCCTTGCTTTTGTTCTTATTATCCATGTTGAATGGTTGTCAAGAGAAGAATATCTCAAAAAGTTGGGACAGACATTTCAACATCACTCTACCAACCCACCACATGTCCACCAGTTTCAGAGGAGTATGTCCCATATAAAGAACGTGGTTTGCTAATGTAGATCAAAGGCCACTATCGAAGACTTGGATCTTCTACCGGCATTGTCAATCCACCCTCAATCATACCTGTCTGAGGCTCTGGACATGTCATATGAACGGTCCTATTCGTTTCTTCCAGTCATCTCTGCCAAAGACAAACGCCTATTAGGCTATCTGACTGCTGAACAGTTACAAAAGGCCGATGCCGATCCTAAAACGCTTGTCAAAGACCATTACATTCGATTCCTCAAGTCAGAAAAGTCGGGACGAAAGTTTGTGCCAATGACACCAAACACCCCATTGGAACTACTCGAAAAGTTTCTCAAAGATCAAGACTTTGCCATCGTTACCGACGAACAGAGTCGATTTGTTCTAGGTGTTGCTACGAAAGAAGATCTTAAAAAGTATATTGAACATCGTCCAATGATGAGCTAGTGCATTAAAAAATATTAAACTTGTTTCTCTTTCTCCTCCTGGTCTAGAATATCCTTATTTCGTGCAGCCGCAAGCACCACTTCATGGAACCGAGCACCGCTTTTTTTGCTACTAGAGCTCTTATCAGATGTATCTGAAGTGACCGAAGTGCTAGTGGTAGACCGTTTGGTACCACCAAATGCTGCCAATACCTTGGACAAGCTTCTTGGAGACATGTCAGATCCGGAGGTGGCTGCGGGGGTAGGAACGTGGAAATCACCATCATCGTCACTATCATCATCCAGAAGCTGCAATGCTTTGATTCGGTTTGCAAGCTTGACAGCCTCAATGGCTTTTCTAAACTTGGCCCGGGCATTGAAGCCTTCTCTGATAGCAGGCAGCAAATCGTAAGTATTATCGTTTTCACCGGCAATCCAAGGGTCGTGTAGTAGCTGTGCGGCAGTGGGCCGTTTAGCAGGATCAGTCTGAAGCATGTTTTGGATAAATGTTCGGGCTTCTTGAGAAACACCTTTCCAGTATCGTTCATGACAAATAATCTTGTAATCTCCTGCAGTTTCCTCCAAGAAATCGGGGACACTTTCAGATCGGAATGGTGAATATCCACAAAGCAAGGTATATGTAATAACCCCCAAACTCCAGATATCACACGGCTTACCATGTCCCACGGCTTTCAGCACTTCGGGAGCAGCATAACCGAACGAACCAGCCATTGACGTCAGTTGCTCTTCGGGGCTGTTCAATCTCTTGGCAATGCCAAAATCAGCCAGCACCAATTGCGAGTGGAAATCTGGTGTCACATAGAGCAAATTCTCCGGTTTCAAGTCTCGATGGACAATATCTTGAGCATGCAAATATGCAATTGCATCCAAGGCTTCCTTAATACAAGCAGAGGCGTCCTTTTCAGTGAACTTGCCGTATTCACAAATTCGATCAAACAATTCCCCACCAGTGGCTAGTTGCGTAACAATGTAGAATTTATCCTTTGATTCAAACCAGTCTTTAAACGCGACAATATTAGGGTGACTGAGCCGTTGAAGCATTGTCAGTTCGTCATAAACCATCTTATCGTTACCCTTGAGAGTCTTTTTGAGGATAATCTTGACTGCCACTTCGTCTCCAGTCGCAATAACCTTGGCATATTTGACCACGCCAAATGTACCAGCTCCAAGAGTCTTGCCGAATTGGTAGTGTGCCTTTTTGGCATGGCTTGCTGGCTGGCCAGTGACCTTTCCAATCAAGTTTTGAAAGCTCATTGTCGAAAGAAAAAAAAACCTTAATTGGTCAAGCGTTGAGATGTTTGTAAGGCTCTAGATGTGGAGGCGAGAAGAGGCTGCGGCTATGCTCTCCAGATTGGTCAGTTAACGAAGACGATAACAAAGACGGAATAAGGGGTGGTGGTGCTGCAGCAGTTGTGACGGTGGCTTGGCTTGGCTTGGGTGCGTGCTTAGAGTGGGGGCCCCTGTGATGATGGCGGAGTACGGCGGTGGATAATTGGCCCGCTGCTGATACAGCCCACGGGAGGCGAGGCTAGCTGGCTGGCCGGGCGCACTTCCCTCGATTTTTTCGTTAGCTGACTAAGGCTCACTGGACCGTCGTGGTCGACTCAGCATCATCGTCGAACCGATACAGAGCATATTGAGCGTACGTAGCGAGCAAAGCAAAAAACGAGCGAAGCGAGCATTGAAATATAAGGCCGGGTATTGCAATGTCGGCCCTGACAGGTGTGCAGGATGTTCTCCGGTTGCGGGCGATGGTGCAGCGGCAGGGGCAGAGTCAGCTATATTTAGGACACCTGGAGGAAGAAACTGACCTTGCATTTTTGTCGAAAGTCTTCGTAGATCAGAATAATGCACTCATACCGCCAGCCAATAGCAGTTGGGGATCGATGGGGCAAGCCGCTGCTGCGGCTGGCGTTGGAAGAGCCGAGGTGATGGTGTGAGATCGGAGAGCAACGACCCTTAGTTCGCTCCATATTATAATTCATCATCCTGCTGAGAGCAAGAAAGCTGAATGGGGTCTCTTCTGCGGCCCAATAGACGATATGCAGCGGTCACCACACCAGATAATGCATATAATATCTCTTCACTCGAGATCTGCGGCAATCTCTGACTGTTACTGGGTGCTTGATGGATCCCTTTGCAGAATAGAAATACCACCAGCACATCCGCAATTACCAGCGATCGTGATTGTGATCCCAAGGGCTTATATAAAAATGCAGCGGTGTCCCAAGGTGCAAATAAACGATGCAGTGGTGACTGCTCTAGGAAATCGAGCCGCAGTGGGAGTCGGAGTCGGAGTCGGATTCGGATTCAGCACCGGCTCCGAGTTTTTCCTGCCGCCCGTAGCAAAGTTTGCTCGCACACCAACAACCAAACTCTCACGCTCCCTTGGGAATTACTTGAGAATTACGACCGAACTCTACTTCCTTGGGAATTAAATTACCAGTGACGACAGAGTGTTTCCCCTCTCTAGATCAAGATGCCAGACCAGGCCCAGGTCCCAACAAAGCAACCCGCGCTGTCTATCAGAACATTCGCAGAGATAATGCGCGTACGTCCATGCACGGCTGCCGGGGCCGGGGAAGCCGCCGCTCCTTGCTACCGACGCCTGAGCGGTGATGTGCGCCGCTGGACAGGCAGCAATACAAAAGCCACTGAGCTATGTCGATGTCGATGGAGACTGAGAGGCTCACAGGGTCTAAATCTACCCCTGAGACGCGATGGGGTCCGACCCCTCTAACGAAACCAAACTAAAAGTCGTTGGCAAAGCTCGCTGGGGCCACCAAGATTTGGCTGTATCGTGCCGATCGCCCGGCGGATCATGTGGGGGGAAGGCGCACGCATCAGGCAATCGCACCGCGCTCTGGTGGTAAAACTCCAACAGCCCCGGTGCATGCACCCCACCAGCTGAGCTATCCCCAAAATCCTAAGTAGATCCTGTTATTGCCAATTTTAAGGAGCGTTGGTGAGGGGTTTTCAGTTTGTTGAATCTTCACTTTCACTTTCACTTTCACTTTCACCTTTTTGTCAAGTACCATGAAACTAGACGAACTGCCTGTAGAGGTCCTGCAAGACATATTCAGTACTCTGGGCAGAGACCTGATAACTGTCCACTCTACTAATCGAACCTTGAACCGGGTCTCGAGTTATGACCGGCTCTGGAAACCGCTATGTGACCGGCTGTTTCGTCGGATTCAATACGACGACCTGTGCTGGAACTACAAGGATACTTATCTGGAACAACAGCGAATCAACCAACATGTCGAGTTGCTAATGGACCGCCTTTGTCACGATGATGACTGCGTGGACGCGATCGTAGCATATGGCGTACGAGCCCGAGACAAACTATTGGAGATTTTGGATCAGCAGAAGCCCGGCATCATTCCCAGTGGCGACAAGTATAATATCCGTTACAACTATCGAGCCAAGCAATTATTGGCGGTGATTCGACAAAATGAGTCTATGAAGCAACTCCAGGGTATCGCCCGAACCCGAGAAAATAACAAGCATGATATTACTGATTTGTTCGCTGCGTTGGATGGATTCTACGATTCCCACGTACTAAATCCAACCAAAGATGAGATCCTTGAGGACTTGGTCCGCGAGATGGAAGGGGTCAAAGTGCGGGGAACCGTTGAGAATAAAGCTCAGGTTATCGCCAAACGTCTATTCTGCTCGACCAAATCCAGACTACAACAGCATGCTCGCACACGAAGCTTTTTGAGCGCTGTATTGGAAGATGGCATGCCCGGTAATGACACTGTCAATCTTTGCATTTATTCCTACGTTGGCAAGATGTACGGAATGACCATTTCGCCAGTGCTAATGTCGGAACGGGGCCGGCATGTAAACTCTAACTTTGCCCGGGTCGAGGATCCGGAAAGATTGGACGGCTACTTTATTATTAACATTCTAACTCAAATGGTGTTTTCTGGGCGGGCATTGATGGATATGATTGAACAACAAGGGTTTGTCCGGTTGGTATCGACTCAACCCACATTGACTCAAATCGCCATTGCCAACGCCACTCAAAAACCGAGCAAGCATCACCTGATCTCTGAAAACGCACATCTATCTACTACATTGGCTAATTTGGTGTCAGTTGTCCTGTTTCATGATACCGAAGACAATTGGAATCGCGCAATGTGTAAGGATACCAAGTTCTATGCCGCCAGCCAAATCACTCGGGAGCAAATCGACAATGCCCTCGAAGGCATTGTTCCCGAATGCTACCATTTCGACTCCTCCAACTCGCCTTTGGAGCCTTGCGAATACCAAGGCCGCGTCGTCCAGCGTGTGCGCGGGTCGTATGCTGTCATTCTTGGATATAACAAACAGCGGGACATGTACAAAGTGATGGACGAAAACGAATATTCGTGGCTGTTGACCAAAGATGAACTCAGAAATAAGACTCGAGTTTTACTCTCTGGAAAGGATCTGGCGAATCGGCCAACACCTATTTATACTGATGCTCTCGGTGAGTATTTCAAGGGCTACGACGAGCAAAAGTGTGCATTTGTCTAATGCTATCGCAAGCATATAGACATAATAACGATCATAATGATAGCAATGTTTTTTATCTTCTTTTTCTTCTTTTTAGTATACGTAAAGCAGTGTTCTTTTAGAAAGCATGCACTCGGTATTAAGATTATTATGTTCTGATGGATCATCGAGTGCGGCTCAAGCTAGTATAACCGATCAATATCCCATGAATCTGCGCCGGCCGCGGCATCCCAGGCCAGCCAGTCCATCGGCATCTCCATCTCGGCCGTAAAATCTTCAAATGCCAAGTCTTCAACCATAGAGCTACTCGACAATGAAAGCCCCAGAAGCTCAAACTCGCCATCTTGCGTGTACTTCTCCGTCGGCACAGCAAACAAGTCATTCTCACTCACCAACGTCTCTGTCTCGCTCCCATGACGCTCCATGGCTGCCCTCTCGTCCGCTGGCATCCGTGCCACGGCCTGTAGCCGCCGCTTCTCCGTGTGCTGCACCAGACGAGTAAGAGGCTCCCACATTTTATTGTCTCTTGCATCTGCCCAGAGGCCATCGTACACCCGCCTTGTCGCGACCCACGCCCGCTCGACGTCCGTGTTCCACGGTCGGTTGCAGATGTGGCTTAGAACAATGCCCATGGCGTACCACGGGATGTGGCCCTGTAGCTGCCATCGCCACTTTGCCCATTTCGGGTCAGTTTTTAGCTTGTGAGTCGCCGCAATGATGCCGACAGACGAACTGAGTAGCGTATTGACTATGTGCTGGTGAGCTGCTGCGGCTGTCGCCGGAGGCGTCTCCTTGCTCTGTTGCTGCAGGTACTGCATGTAAAACACCTGCTTGGTCCGGGCAAAGAAGAGATATGCCATCGTCTTGACCAACGAGTCGAACGGATTTGTATCTGGGCGTAGGTGCTGTAGATACATCCTGTCAACCTTGGCCCAGGCGTCCTGGCATAGACGCCAGTGCGTGTCGAGCGGCTCTTTCATGTTTTGGGCAAGGCGGGATTTCAGAAGCCACAATTCGCAGCGAATCTTGGTCACGATCATAACGTTGGACATGGCGGCCGTGTCCAGATCGTTGAACGTGACCCCTGGGTGCAGCTGGCTGTCGTCGATAAACGAGGGCATCTTGACGTGTAGGCTCGCGTCCACGGAGGACGGCTGAGACACTTGAACACGCGAGTCGAATAGGCAAATCTGCCACCATATCCGACGATTCATTTCCACCTCGAATGGTGTAAGAGTCGCCTTTGCCCGAGAGTTTTGCCTGTCTCGATGTAGCCCCGCCCCCTCGGCAATTCTCAAGAGCAGTCCCACGAGTGGCCGGACGAGCCCCTGGGTGTCTGGCCCGACAAACCCCAGCATATATACGTATAAGACGAACGCGCTAATGACGTTCGTATGTTTTGTTACAAGAAGACCAGCCTGCGACAGGCATTGTTCGGTGCCGCTGCGAAAGCGGACGAGCAGCTCTGCCTTGGACGAGCCAAAGTTGACCTGGACCCCTTGTGGGTCCATAAAGGCAATGGCGGCAAACGACACGGCGAACAGCAACGACGCCGTCTGCGGATATTGTGAAGAGAACCTACCGGACAGATTTCGCACGATGGCGTCCACGGTGGGAACGTGCAACAATTTGATGAAGGGGTCGACGCGGTCGACAAATGTCTGCCATAGGAAGGGGACCTGAGACGGAAGCGGACACAGGTCGTCGAGGTTACCCAGACCAGCTGCAGGTCCGAATATTAAGCTCTTGGTGATGCCTTCCTGGAAGCTGTTGGCCAGATCATTATCAAGCCCAGATGCTGGCGTATCTGTCGCTTCATGGTGCTCCGCGGCAGCGTCCTGCACCGCCTGAAAGATGCTGTCCACCTCTCCGCAGAAAATGGTCCAGAAACCCTTGCCAATCTGCAGGGTGCCGCCCTTGTCAACAACAAGCGACCCGAACTCCTCGTCCAGCTCGTCAATGTCTGGCGGGAGATCCAAGGGAGCCGTCCCACCTCCCGGCGAGACATGCGGCTGAATAGCGTTGCTCCAGGCTGTGATTCTGTCGGTGCCGGCTCCTGACGAGCCCTCTTCGACCTGGACAGCCAACTCTGTGACGATAGCCTCCAGCCTGTGCAATCGGCCCAGAAGCTCAGACTGCTTCTGCGCGGGAGTCTTGGTAGATGCCGCAGTATCTCTATTCCGCCGCGGGAGACGCCCGCCCACGGGGTAGTGACAATCGATGTTGAGCCTAACGCAGTGCGAGCAGGGGTCTCTACGGTCGCATTTGACTTTGCGCCGACGGCAGGTGACGCAGTTCCATATCTTGAGCTGCCTCGAGTCGGCCGACATGCTGGTTCGTGGAGGAGTCGATTGCGAGCAATGTAATTGAATCGTGGCTGAATCTGACTTGGCAGATGAGCGGGCTTGTATCGCTATATGTATCCGAGAGCGAGACGGGGTGCGGTGCGGCCGGCTCGGTGTTAGAGCTCGGCCGTACGAGACATCCCATTGGCTGGCATGCACTAGGCGCCTCCGGGCGAGGTATGCGGCTGAAGAGCGCTGCTCCAGGCTGCCTACTAGTACTATCTATCATATATGGGATTGCTACTATCAGAATGGTATTGCATATATCAGCTATCTACGAAGGTGAGAGTTCTAGCCGGAGAGGGGGGTCAGTAATCGGGCAAACGGAAATCATCAGCGTGGGCGGAGGCTCCGCCAAAGAGCTTGTGCATCACTGTCGGAAGATTACTCCAGCAGATGAAAGCGAACACATAGTTCCGGAGCCAAATTCCCCAGGCACTTTGAGGCCCCATGATTGCAGGTACTAACGGTGGGATCTTTTGCATCTCATCAATTAGTGGCCGCATCTGCTGTTCATACCCTTTCAACCCGGCTGCCACATCGTGGGGATTTTTTCCAATTTCTCCAGCCAGAACATAAGCTCCTGCGAGGGCAAGACTAGTTCCGGTGCCGGTGGGACCAGGGGCATATCCAGCGTCGCCAACCATGACGAATCTTCCCTTGTGTAGTGTCGGGAGTTTTACTTGCAGCATCTCGCTGCCGTATAGGTCGTCGCTTTCTATCATGTTCCGGATGATTTCTTCAGATTTCCAGCCAGCTCCTTTGAAATACTGTGCCACATACTTCTTCAATGCTTCGGGTCCGAGTTTGTTGGCTTCACGGAAGGCTTGGACCGCATCTGGTCCGTTTTTAGGGTTGATGCCCATCATCACGGCACGATTGATACCAGCGGGGTCAGGTCCGATGACGAAGAATCGCCCTCCGGGGGCACTATGTGCCTGGACAATCTGACTTCCGTTCAGAAGATCTTCCTTGGTGGTGAAATACACCACCCAGGAGTTGATCGGTGAGATATGGTCTCTGACACCACAGCCAAGACCTATAGCACGAGTTCTAGATGTGGCACCATCACAAGCGACAACAAGATCGAATTCCGAAGTCGGAAGTCCGTTCATGAACTCGACTCTTGCTGGCCCATCATCTTGCTCTTGGTGGATCGATGCAACTTGCTCGCCGAAGGCATAATTGACATTTGGGTGGTCCTTGGTCAAGTCAAAAATGATCCGCGAGAGATCGCCCCTGAGTACCTCGTATTCAGAGATCAGCGACTGTTGTTCAGAGTCTCCAGAAGCCTTCATGATTCCGTATGGTTGACCGTCTTCGCGCACAAGGCTGATACCCCCCACCGGCACCAGGCAGGCTCGCACAGCATCTTCCATTCCAGGTATTTTCCGCATTACCGATACACCGGCTGTCCGAATGTCGACATTCTGACCACCGGATCGCAATTGGGGAAATCGTTCGATAACTGTGACTTTCGCGCCAATCTTAGCGAACCAGTAAGCTGCTGTTGGTCCGGCAATAGATGCCCCCACGACGAGAATCCTCAAATTGGACATGATAGCAATAGGCCTGGACAAGATGGTCCTGTCCCTTCCATCAGATTATATACTAACTGGCGGACGATCAACCCCGAGGAGGTAAGGTCGCTCATTGGCCAAGCCCTCGCTGTCGGACAGTGGCTCGGCCACAAAGTACCCGAGCTCTGAGCCAATCACAGCGAGGGATTCAAACCTTGGCTTTGATGATCTTGGATAATTTGGTCCCAGGAAACCCAGTCATCAACATCAAAGTCAAAATCGGTGCTCATTGCGAAGCGCATGACGTCTGCTTCCATTGATGTTGTCTCTGATGTCTCGCTCTGGCATTGATTGTGCCGCATCCCCTTTTTGTCTTGTAGATGTCTAAGAGTCCGAATGAATTCTGGCTCTGCAGCGGCATTCTCTGACTGAGAAGAGTCCCAGACTTTGAGAGTCAGTCTTCGAAGTCCCACATGTAAAGCATGTTTGCCATCAAAAAGCTCTTCATGATTTTTGTACAGTTCCGCGATGCTGTTCCAGGCAGTTTCCGTCTCTTCAGTGGTAAGCAAGTCGCGCATTTTTGATAAAACTGTAAGAGTAAAGATGAATGCCTCCCGTGTGCCCCACAGAAAGAAAGGTCGGATGTGCCATTGGAACTTGCCGATGCCGCTATGAGCATGAACGGCTGCATCGATACCGAGCGTTTTCTGTGCAAGATTAAATGCCTCCTTCCTCTCTTCGTCCGTAGCGCTCGGATCCCTGATCCGAGGAAGTCGGACCCTAAGCCTCATAGCAGTCAATCCCGACCGAGCAAGTCCAATCGTGAGAAAATGCAGTGGATCAACAACGTCGCAGTATCGTATAAACTTCTCCTCCACCTCGCTTTCTGCGGCGTTAATAACTTTGTCCGCCTTATGATAATCTGAAAATCCCCAGGGCGCCGCACCGTTGATTGGATTTCCCGCCCGACTCAAGTTCTTACCCAGATATGCGCGCGACAAACAAAAAATCATATCTGTGGCGCTTTTTTGCTCGGTTGGAGGTTTTATCATTCCGGGCCAAAGCTGGTCATCATTGATATTAAGGGGAGGCCGGGTATCCCAGGAATCGGGCAAACCCATAAAATCGGTACCTGCAGATTGACCTGCTCTAAAGTCGAGCGGGAATACTTGACAGAAGAGCCGTCGTCGCATTTCAACCTCGAAAGGAGGTAGCCCAAGCTTATCTCCGTCCTGGTGAAGCCCAATCCTTTGTCCTGTGCGGGATGCGATACCGGTCAAGATCCAGTAGGTATGTGGGTCATATGAGTAGCGGGTGGGCAGTAGGAAAAGAAAGAGCGCTTGGAGGACCGAAAATTCAGTTGTTCTTAAGAAAGCCGCGTTCACAAGGGCTTGCCTTGTAGCATGGTGGTACAGCTGCATTACTGCACCGCGCTTCTGGTTAAGATGATTTGCACAGTCTTCTTCTGCCATAGAAAATACAGCGGCATGGTAAATCGCAAACAAGAGACATTCCTCGGTTTTTGTGGCCGTTTCAGGGTGTTGCGATGCAGAGTCCACCATCTGAGTTGTTGAGGGAACGTGTAGGACTTTGCAAATAGGCTCCACATTATCAACATATCTTTTCCACAACAACATAGCATTAGCATGGGTTGGGTGATATTGAGTAAGAATTTCATGTCCTCCAAGGAGCGCACCGGTTATTGGGTCTGAGTATGAGGGGGGGATTGTAGAGATACTAGAACTACTGGGGGTCGCTTCATCTTCTTCATCGTCATCGGAAATGTGGTGGATCTCATCATCTGGGAGGTTGTACCAGGTGTGAGTATCGACGTATCTCGATTTGCCTTGAACAGTCAGGAGCTTACCCATTTTTGAGGTCTCTAACTTGTGTCCAGAGTCGACAAGCTGAGATGCTTCGCTGGGCGTGTCTCCAGTAGAGGCTGGGATCTCAGCATCCAACAGCCCATTCTTTTTAAGGATGCGCTCATATCGAGCGAGCTTTTCCAGCGCCTCATCGCTGACTTTTCTTTTCCGTGATCGCGGCTGGGGTTTTTGGTAAAGGCACCCGAATCCGCCCTTGCGGCATCTGGAGCAAGTGGGTGCCACCTTGTCGCATTTGACTTTGCGTTTCGCGCATGTCTGACAAGCCTGCGGCATTAGTGACATAGAATCCAAGCCCCGCGCATCATTTGCTGTGGAAGCTGGGGCAATGTGTATTAGTCCGTTGCCATCTCCACGAACAGTAGCAGCCATCGGAATAACTCGGGAGAGGGAAGGATGGCTGGCCGCTGCTGTTACCCCTAATGAGCTCGAGGAGTCGATTGCGAGCAACGTAATTGAATTCGTGGCTGAATCTGACTTGGCAGATGAGCAGAATTGTGTCGCTATGTGTATCCGAGAGCGAGGTGGGGTGCGGTGCGGCCGGCTCGGTGTTGGAGCTCGGCCGTACGAGACATCCCATTGGCAGGCTTGTAATATGCACGGCTTTCAATGAGCCCTTATGTATCTCGGCACGGAGGCCGGTTCAGCAGAAGAGCCCTTGGGAAATTGATGGAATTCAATCATTAATTCGCTTGAAGCGAGACCGAGCCGGTGAATGATTAGAGCCCCTGCGACTACATGGCTATATAAGACGAGCACCACTGCCGGCTCCTCGACCACCAAATTAACACCTCATCATGACCAAAACTGTCGTTGTCCTCGGCGCCGGCTGGACAGGCCTCCCCGTGGCACACAAGCTCCTCAAGTACACTTTGCCTAAAGTCGACATCAAGGTGGTCCTCGTCTCGCCCAACACCCACTTCTTCTGGAACGTGGCCGCTACCCGCGCCGTGATCCCGGGCAAGATTCCCGACAAGGACATTTTCTTGCCTATTGCCACTGGGTTCAACAAATACCCAGCCAGGGCCTTTGAGTTTGTGCTCGGCGCGGCGGAGAGCATCGATGAAGCGTCCAACAGTGTCCAGATCGCTACCAACGACGGCGCCGCGCGCACGCTTGGGTACGACCACTTGGTCATTGCAACGGGCTCCAAGATTTCCAGCGACGCGCCGTTCAAGCCGCTCGGGGCTCACGAAGAGACCCTGGCAAAATGGCACGAGCTGCAGCGGAAAATCGGAGGCGCCAAGACGATTGTCATCGGCGGCGCAGGAGCAACCGGCGTTGAAGTCGCAGGCGAGCTGGCCGCACATTACGGTAGCGCCATGTCCATCACGCTCGTGTCCAGCGGAAAGGTGCTCGCGGGCGACAATGGAATCTTGGACTCGGTTCGAACGACGACCGAGAGCGACTTGCGTAAGCTGCATGTCAAGATTATTGCCGGCACCAGGGTGATTGAGGCGCAGGCTGGCGACAGGTCCACCAAGCTCATCTTGTCCAACGGTGAGGAGCTCAAGACGGATTGCTATCTCCCCCTGTACGGCGTCTCGGTCAACACGTCGTTCCTCCCCGGCTCGTTCCTCGACGACAAGAAAAACATCAAACAGGACGACCACCTGCACGTCTCGGGAAAGACCAACATCTGGGCCCTCGGCGACGTCGGCAGCATGGAGCCTAAGCAAATCACCATTTCCGACAACCAAATCATCTACCTGGGCAAGTGCCTGGACGCTGCCCTCAGGGGAGCGCCCGACGTGGGACCGTACGTGCCTGAACCAAAGGCGCTGGCTTTCCTCTCGTTCGGTCCAAAGTATGCGACGGGCCAGATCGGGACGTGGAAGCTTTGGGGATTCATGGTGTCGTGGGTCAAAGGGAGGAAGCTGTTTGTGGATGGTGCGCCAGGGTACGTGGGAGGACAGAAGCTGCGGCACTCGACCCTATAGAGACTCAGCTACATTGGCCATAGATTTTATACACTTTAAATACTGCTACTTGATTTATTCAAATTTTTCAAGACGTTATTCGGCCGCACAGCCAACCACGGTGGTGCAACTAGGCATACCGGCTTAGTGCGGCGTGGCGATACTGCGACTTACACATCAATTCAGGCACACCTTCACCCCAGTAGACTACGTTGCAGACAATGACTTAAGCGAGTGTGTTTTATTTCTGGCTATATACAATGTGTGTTAGTATTTACATGCAGTAGCGAATGTGACGCCCCATGCCCCCATGTACAGGTATAGATATGCTCTTATGGATCATCGAGTGCGGCTCATGCTAATCACATTGATATCCCTGTAACACTAAAACCAAACCAAATCAAACCAAACCCCACAAATACAATTGGACTGGATTTTTGATACTCTCGAGACAGATTTCAAAAACCAATAACGAAAAAACCCATCATACTCACCTATTGACAGTACAGCTGAGGACGGGGGTCACCACGGCAACGCGCGCACCCAGAATTGTCAGCCACGAACCGCATGGAAAGAAAAAAGATTCTCCCAGCCCAGCCCGCGTTGACAATTGAACAATCTAGCATCTCAGGAGCAGCACATCGACTTTTAACCACATTGACAAGTACACAATGCAGGCACCAGTGGTTGTTATGAGTATGTTCACAACACCCCGTCAGCGTGGCTAACAGGATCTAGACGCCGGCAATGAGCGTGAGACTGGCCGGAAAGCTCAAGTCTCCAATATTACTGCAGCAAAGGCGTATGTAACCCGGATTTTTTTCTTGGATGGCTAACAGAATGCAGCGTGGCAGACATTATCCGAACTTGTTTGGGTCCAAAGGCAGCATTGAAGATGCTTCTGGATCCAGTCGGAGGCATTGTGCTGACCAACGATGGCCATGCCATTTTGCGAGAAATCGAAGTGACGCATCCTGCTGCCAAGAGTATGATTGAACTGAGCAGAACACAAGACGAAGAAGTTGGAGATGGTACGACGACCGTGATTATTCTTGCTGGTGAGATTTTGGCGCAAACATACCCACATGTCGAACGAAACATTCATCCGGTGGTAATCATTAAGGCGTTGAAGGACGCGCTGAAGGATGCGTTGGAAGTGATCCATTCGGTGTCGGCTCCGGTGGATACCAACGACGATGCACAAATGACCAAACTCATTGCAGCTTCGATTGGGACCAAGTTTGTGGCCCGGTACAGTGCGTTGATGTGCAGACTTGCGTTGACTGCAGTGCGGACTGTGATTCGAGAGGATGGTCAAAAGGAGATCGATGTCAAGCGATATGCCCGGGTGGAAAAGGTGCCTGGTGGAGAGATTGAAGATTCTAGAGTACTAGACGGTGTTATGGTGAACAAGGATATCACTCATCCAAAGATGCGACGACGAATTGAGAACCCAAGAGTATTGCTGCTTGACTGTCCTCTTGAATACAAGAAGGGTGAATCCCAAACTGCCATTGAGATCACCAAAGAGTCCGAATGGAACCGAGTACTGCAAATCGAAGAGGAGCAAATCAAGCAAATGTGTGAACACATTGTTGCATTCAAGCCTGACTTGGTTATTACCGAGAAGGGTGTGTCTGATCTGGCCCAACATTACTTGTTGAAGGCCAATATTACTGCATTGCGACGAGTTCGAAAGAGTGACAACAACCGAATTTCCCGGGCCACTGGTGCCACCATTGTCAACCGAGTCGAAGACATTAAGCAGTCTGACATCGGTACTGGCTGTGGTCTGTTCAACATCGAGCTCATCGGTGATGAATACTTCTCATTCATCACCGAATGCAAGGATCCAGGTGCCTGTACCATTTTGCTGCGAGGTCCATCCAAAGACATTCTCAACGAAATTGAACGAAACTTGCAAGATGCTATGGCTGTTGCTCGAAACGTGTTTTTCGAACCTCGACTTGCTCCAGGTGGTGGTGCTACCGAAATGGCCATTTCCGTCAAGCTCGCTGAGCGGGCCAAGGAGATTGAAGGGGTTGCTCAGTGGCCATACAAGGCTGTTGCCGACGCCATGGAGGTTATTCCACGAACATTGATCCAGAACTGTGGTGGCAACCCTATTCGTGTATTGACTCAACTGCGAGCCAAGCATGCTGAAGGGTTGACTACATATGGTATTGATGGTGAGAACGGAAAGGTGGTTGATATGAAGGATTACGGTGTCTGGGAACCAGAAGTCATCAAGTTGCAGTCAATGAAGACCGCCATTGAGAGTGCTTGTTTGCTGCTACGTGTCGATGACATTGTCTCTGGTGTCCGAAAACAGAATTAGATTATGTTTGTATAAAAATGATTTCTCTAGCTCGTTCATCTCCTTTCTCTCTACGTACACTCGACCTCCACGGGTCGGGTGAGCCGCACTGACTAGCCTGATGCCACCGAGCGAAGCGAGTCAAAAAAAAAAACCCCCTGAGGGATCCTCTTCTCTCAGGACCCGCTGCGCTCGGCTTCTTTTTTTTTTGCTCGCTTCGCTCGAGCGTAGCTTGGTATGATCAGGCTAGCTCGGGCGGCTCAGAATCATACCAGGCTACGCTCGAGCGAAGCGAGCAGAAAAAAGCTGCGCGCAGCGCGTCTTATCAGAGAAGGAATTCCGTGCACTTCTCTTTTTCTTTTCGCTCGGTTATAGTGCTCGGAATGCTTGGAATCATCAGGCTATCCCGGGCGGCTCAGATTCATCCCGCCGCCGCACCGATACTCAGCATACCAAAGCTATGCTCGAGCGATCGATCGAAGCGAGCAAAAAACAAAAGCCGAGCGCAGCCGGTCTTTGAGAGAAGAGGATCCCACTTGTCTTTCTTTTTCGCTCGCTTCGCTCGGTTTGCTCTGCTCGTTGACGGGGGAGGGTAGTAAGGAGATATCCATCCATGAACATTAAATAAAATAAAATAAAAACGGTTAGTAACATAAAAGCAGACAATTTGCTGCTTCTTCTATTCTTGTACCTCTGGCAATGGTTCCTCGCCGAGGTATTGCTTGCTTAGCTCCAAAACCTGTTCAACCTGTTCCTGAGAGAGACGTTGCTCACATTCCTCCACCAACGTATATAATACAGCAGCAGAAACTGGCGCTGTGTTGAGAATCTGTAGGATTTCCACCTTCAACAGTCCCATGGGAACCAATTGCCTGACCACTATCTCGATATTCTCTTTTGTTTGTTCATGCTGGGGCTGGCCCGTGGGTCTGTCGCGTATGTATGAACCGACCTCCAATAGAATAGTTTCGAGGTTTTCACTCTGTACGAATTGCGGTTGTGATCTATGACGGGTTTTGGCTGTTGCGATATGGTCCATGACCTCGAAGTTGGTCAACAGCTTGTCCCGCGGAGTCTCCACTTTCATGATGTCTGATGTCTATAGAGGATGAGCCTCATCAAGGTTCAAGGAGCGATAAAATTTGGGACCATTCCCAAAAAAAGCCAAATGAAAAAAGCAGTCACAAATATGGTGGCGCGCAACCGCAGTATATTTTAGAACGCACCGCTCACTGGGCTGTTGGGAGGCCACTCACCGCCCACTCACATTTTCAAATATCCAACCTTCGACTTGATCACGGAAGCTACATATACAAAATGACTTTGGTTGTCACCGAAAAGAACTCTTTCCAACACATCTTGCGGTATGTTATTTTAATTCGACAGTCATGACGACGATGATGCTGGTGCTGCGCGGAATTTGCGATACTTGAGGATACATGAAAGGAAGCTCTCAATCGACGTAGACAATGGTTCTTAGGTGAACTTATGTGATACACCTGAGCTTTGTCCAATTTTACTAGTGCTGCAGCATCTCATCATCCACGACGGAAAAAGCACCAAAATAGCTAACATTTGAACAGTCTTTTGTCTACCAACATTGACGGTAAGATCAAGGTTGTGTACGCCTTGACCCAAATCCGAGGTGTGGGTCCACGATACGCCAACTTGGTGTGCAAGAAGGCCGATGTCGACTTGAACAAGCGAGCCGGTGAATTGACCGTTGAAGAATTGGAACGAATCGTCACCATCATCCAATCCCCAACCGAATACAAGATCCCATCGTGGTTCCTTAACCGACAGAAGGACTTCACCACCGGTAAGGACAGCCACTTGTTGGTCAACCAATTGGAATCCTCCATGCGAGACGATTTGGAACGATTGAAGAAGATCCGAGCCCACCGAGGTTTGCGACACTGGATGGGATTGCGAATCCGAAACCATCGAGCTGCTGGTAAGACCCGACCAACCTTGGGTTCTAAGAAATAAGCTGTTCATTTTGTGTAATGGGCTGTTTTGGCATCTTAATGATCTACGTAACAGTATTAAAAAAAAATGTATATTAATGCCGTATTGTTTGTGCCCTCTCGTGAGTGAAATTTTTTGAGTGGTGGCTGCCACGCGGTGTGTGGACAGGGCCTGCCTCCACAACAACACAACACAACACAACACAACACTGTGTTAACACAACCCATGGATAAGGAGATCGACTACCACTCGCTGCCTCAACCCAAGGTGTCGCTGTATGAGCAGCTCAAAGACAACAAGGTCAAGCGTCAAGAAGAATATGAACAGCGATCGTCACAACGTGGAACGGGTATGAGCCAAGTCAGCACGCAGGAAGCGCAATACTACGACAAACAACATCAGATTGAACTGCAACGAGAACTGGAAGCTAAGAGGGAACTAGAAAAGGGTCTCCGAAAGATGGCCAGTCGCGATAAAGGGGCACCAAAATCCAAGATATCTGTCAAGGACTTTGCGCCAAAGATCAACACAAAAAGGGCCAATATTTCCAAGAAACCGATTAAACCAAAATCCACGAGCGGAACTCCTGATCCAATTCCCAAAAAGCCGGCTAAAGGGCTCGTTGAATACAGCGACAGTGACAGCGACTAGATCCTTAAGGTGGATCTCCCAGGTAGATTGGGACTCCATCTTCACATTCACTTTCACATTGACGCTGGCTAAACCATCAACCATGAGCTACACATTAGTGCCCCACAGTCCACAAACAACAGAAAACTCCGCCGCTGTACACGTCCATCATCATTACCACTACTACTATTGCAAGCACAACAAAGCGTGGGCTCAAAAGGATATCGGTATGGAAGCGCCACACTGGTGCGGCTCAGCGCTAACCATACATACCAGACACCAATGCTGAACGAGTCTCGATAGCGTCGGGATCTGGCGCTCCGAACTCAGCATCGCAAGTATCTTTACCGTCTTCACGTCCACGGGCTATTTTGTCTTCATTAAGACGGCCGTTCCGACGAGACAAGGTGGCCACGCCGCCCAAGTTTGCCAGGCTGCCGCCGCCGCCAAAGTATCAACCAGGCGACAGCCCGATACATCATTATAGCAACGCCGAGAACGAAGCGCGGTCCACAGATTATGTTATGCAGGGCCCAATTGCTGTGAATCGCCGACTCAAGACGGCAACTGGCATTCGCGATACCTTTGACCGGTCGTCTCAACAGGGCAAGCGACTACAATGCCGGGACGCCAATCAGATGGATCGTCCAAGTTCAGCCGAACATCACGGCAAAACGATGCTTACGGACTTGTTTGAACCGGCCCAGCGGTCCTTGGACTTTTTACACACAGACGAGGAATACTAAATCAAAAAAAAAAAAAAGGTGTTCTATACATCGAGTTGAATCTGTATACATCGTTAATATCGTTACATCACATAAATAGCGTTTGAGCGTTGAGAAACCTATCTGACCATCTTGGTTAAAAGGTCTTAAGAGGAACCTGAGTAGACCTTCTTTTCGACTGGGAAAGAAGGACCGATCTCTTGCAAAGACAAAGAAGCCAACCAGTGACCCATGTCGATAGCAGTGTCCAAGCTCTTGCCTTGGACAAGACCAGCCATGAAACCACCAGCAAAGGCGTCACCGGCACCATTGGAGTCGACAATCTCCTTCAATGGGTGGACAGAGAACTTTTGGGTAGTAGTGGTTTGAGCCGCAACATCACCAATGACAACGATAGTATCATCAGTACCTTGAGTAATGACAACAGTTCGTGGTCGTTGGGTGTTCTTCTTTGGACGCAAAGCAATGTGCTTGGCGATGGTTTCGATATCAATGGTATCCAAACCTTGGCCCTCAGCATAAGCCAAAGCTTCAGACTCGTTACCAATCAAGTAATCCCAGTATGGAGCAACCGATTCCATGGCTTCCTTGAAGAAAGTTGGCAAGAATGGAGCAGACAAGTTCATGGCATATGGCTTGTTAGTTTCCACAGCATGGTCACCCAAATATTGCATAGCTTCTGGGCACACAGTCAAGTGGAAGCCACCGACATAATAGAACTTGGCGTCCTTGACAAGGTTCCAGTTTTCTGGCAACTTCATGTGGTCGACCTTGTAATGGTTGGCAGCAGCCAAATCAGTGACCAAGGACCGGTTGTCGCCGGTGATCAAAGCGGCACACTTACCGGTTGGAATGTCCTTTTGAACCATGTAGTTTGAAGTGACACCAGCCTTGTCATTGGCAGTTCGCAAAGCTTCAGAGTACTTGTCTTCGCCGACTGAACCAAAGTAAACGACAGACTTTGGTGGCAAGACGTATTGTGCACCTCGAGCAGTGTTTTGGGCAGCGCCACCAGCCAAAATGTGGACCTTTGGCATGGCGATCACTTCGTCATAGATTGGCTTGTGCTTGTCTTCAATCAAGATAGCATCATTGTCCTTAAGGTCGTACTTTTCCAAGTACTTGGCGTCGACGTCGACTTGCAAGTCCAACAATGGGTTACCTAGGCACAATAGATTAAATGGCATTTTTTTCGCAGTGAAGTGTAGTGAGGAAAAAAACAAGGGGTGTTGTTGGCTGAAAAATTCGTCTGCTACGCCGCTGCGTGCCCCTGGAGTCCAACCGGCTGAGCGTCTCTGCGTTATCCGTGATAGGTACCGAGTACATGCGGCAACATTATATGCATGTATCCTAGGAACAACATGCTGTAGAAGCATGGTTTGTTGTGAGGATTTAATTGGTTGGTTGATTGGGTAAGACGCTTAGCTTATTAGCCCTAACAAGGAGGAGGAGTACTTAATGGCGGCACGTGAGCCGAGCGGCTCGGTGTGATATGGTGATGGGATCGAGGGTTGCGATTGGCTTGGACTATGGGTCAATAAAGCTTAATCATATAGTTAAATCAAATGCAGAATATCTTTTCTATAGCTCCTGGATAACCAGGTGCAAAAATAAATAAAGTAAAATAATATAGTTGCTGTGGCCCTGGCTACAAGCATCGTGCGTGTGAAGCTGTCTGGGGGCGCTGGTAGCTGCTAGAAGAGAACATTTTGTTTGGACTTTTGAGTTCAGGCTCTGGCAGAGTGAACATGTTCTTCATTGACTTCTTGATCCGGTTGAACCGGTTTTTTCGGACGAAACTTGGTCCTGTGGATGTGGAGTCGATAGATGTTGTTCGTTCCAAGCACTCGCTCTTGGAGGTATCAATGCTAATAGTGGAACTCAATGATGGTTGGTAAGGCATTTTTGATGTGACGGGGTTTATAGTAGTAGTAATAGTTGTAGAGTAAGAAATGGTTGTTGTGGATCAGATTTGATGATGAGAACAGAAAGTTTATCGGTGAATCCAGGCTCTTTTATAAGTTTATTTCGGAATTCATTCCTTGTCTCGTCTCGACCTGATGAGGCTCATCATGCAGCCGAGAGTGGGTGATATCCGGTGAGTCAGCCCTTTGTCGTTGAATTTTTCATGCGGCTGAGCCCCCGAGATCTGGACCGCTTCAATTGGAAATTAACTATACACGTGAAATAATAAAAATAAAGTAGTCAAATAGCAGTGTTGTGAAGGTTATCGACTTCTGCAAGGGTGAGAATATCGTACGCTGCTCTCGGTCCGTCAATCGTTCTTGAATGTCGAGTCACACTGACTGCCCAGATCCAATTAACTCGACATCGTCAGTCAGGCACGTGCAAGACAAAATCAAATTATGCTTGCGAATTCTTTTCATTCCTGCTTGGCATGTACCGAGTCGGCGGACTGCGAAACATGTTGCTCGGTGCTGTGTGATCGTGAGTCACGGCTTGCCACCGCCACCGCCACCGCCACTGATCGTGACACACCGAGATCTCATCCTGCATGAGCCTCACCAACTCGGTTGCTCGAACATGAAAAAATTACCGCGAATGTGCACTAAGAAAAGGTATAAAGCTGTCGTGGTTCTCCCGGTTGTTTTGCATCTTCAATATTCCAAGATACTTCAATCAAACACATCAGAGAAAACAACTACCTCAATCGCAAAAATGACTTATCAATCTTCATTGTCTTCTGCCAGCTCTTACAACTCCAAGGCTGACTTTCGGGAACGATCCAGCTCAGTGAACTCGGTGATGACAAGCTCATCAAGTTCCAGTCGAGTCAACCGATTCAAACGATCATTGAAGAACATGTTCGTTCTAGAAGAAGCTCAATTGAGCGGTGCAAACAAAATGTTCGCCCCACATAGCAAGCAGCGCATCCAAGTGAGCTCTCACTCCAGATGCCTCTAAGCCGCACCTGCTAACACAGGCCGTCAGTATTAATTATATATAACTTTGCATGTACCAGAAAAAAAAGCATTTCATATTAGCCAACCTGCACCGTGATTCATCTCCGGCCCATATCGTGCGAAGCGCACCATGCCAAGCTACGTTCGAGCCCAGCGGGATCCTTTCTCTTGTAAGACGCACTGCGTGCAGCTTTTTTCTTTTGCTCGCTTCGCTCGAATGTAGCTTGGTTTCATCAGGCAAGCCAAAGCGGCTCATAGCATCACATCGCCGGACGACACGGAACATACCAAGCTACGCTCGAGCGAAGCGAGCCAAAAAAAAAAAAAAAAAAAAAAAGCGAGAGAAGTGCTGAATCGAACACCACGGGTACGATGAACTGCCGCAGCCAGCCTGACGACTCCGAGCATATCGGGCGTACGCTTGTGGCGAGCAAAAAAAGGTACGGCCTCATCTCGAGCTTAACCCTGTGCGGCGCCAATAGTGGAAATAGCCTTCCGGACGGCCAGCCGCAGCGGCAATCGGCTGCTCCTTACAACCCCAGCCACAAGTCAGGCCATATAGACTTTCAACCCCAACCGGTGACAATAATCAGGTCAGTCACGTTCCGCCTCGGTTGACATTTTGTTGAATTCATGACCCCATCCCATGCCAGCAAGGCTTCGCGCCCCCCAACACTTCTGATGCGGTGGCCGTCGCGTAGCTAAGGCAGATGCATCTCCTTCCTTCGTTTCTAACCCACCTACAACCACCACTCGACAATGGTGTTTTACGACCCGCTTGGACACTTAACGTTCCCGTTCTTCAACCGGGAGGTTGTGCAGTTTTCTTTGAAAAATGACTTCAGAGCTTTGCCGTTCCACTTCCATGAAGTGATCCTGTCGTTCGCCATCTATAATACCGTGTTCTCACTGTCCAAGCTGTTTTCACCATTGATTTTCAAGGGCTACAAGACTATGACCCCAAGAAACCAGCTGAACTTTGATGTTCATGTCTTTTCTATGGTTCAAGCCTTCACCATCTTGGGGCTGTCGTATCCATTGTTTGGAGACCCCGTTTTGGCTCAGGACCATGTTAATGGCTACACACCGTATGCTGGGTTTGTGATTTCAATGGCTACTGGATATTTCGCCTGGGACTCTTACATCTGTCTTCGACACTTTCACTTGTTTGGATTTGGCTTTTTGCTGCACGGGCTTGGCGCATTATTCGTGTTCTCACAGGGGCTACGGCCATATACAATGTACTACACGCCAATTTTCCTGCTGTTCGAGCTGTCGACGCCATTTGTCAACATTTACTGGTTTGCTGGACACATGCCAGCAGGCACGATCCCGGAAATTGTCCAGAAGATCAATGGAATCTGCTTGTTGATCACTTTCCCGACATGCCGAATCTTGTGGGGATTCTACCAGGCGTATTTCCTCTTCCAAGACATATTTAGCCCGACAGCTATGGCCGACAAGCCAGTCTGGCTGCCGTACTTGACACTGGGTTCTAACGTGGCTCTAGACATTTTGAATGTGTTTTGGTTCTTAAAGATGATCAAGGCTGTCAAGCGGCGGCTCAAGAAGACATCTGAGCCGCTCGTGGAGAAGAAGAATAATTAAATCTATTGTTCTACAGCTTGATCTTGTATTTGACATATTCTGGCCGGTTTAAAGACTTTAGAGCAACGGCCACATCTGTATTTATATCGTCAATCAATGCCTCCTTGGAAACATAATTAAGCTCGGGTCGAATGTATCCCAAAATGCATAGTTTGATTCCTGCTCCGTAGAACTGGCATTGGAAATCGTGAATAATGTACACTTCGGCCGATTTCTTCTTGTTGCCATAAAACGGGTTCCACCCCACACTCATGACCATAGGCAGAACCTGCTGTTCTTTCACAGACAAGTTCTTACCATGATTGTATTCCACTTTGCGATCTGATGACGCCTCAGAAGGACACTCCGGAGTATCTTGCTTTTCGTTTGCAAACACCTTTGCCCAGCCGTAGTAGATCCCGGTTTCGTGCACTGGCAGGCTCTCGAATGATTCTTGTGGGATGTTGGCGGTGGGGAACCCCAAATCAGAACTACCACGACCAAACCCTGCGATCACTGTACTCTCTAGGCACATGGGATATGGAGCCTCCGGGTCCTCGGGTCCAACTAAGGAGGGACGGTTCTCTCTATCAGGATTTGTCATTGTGGTGGGTGAGGAAGAGTAGTATCGGAGCCGAGCGAGCGAGGAAAGGCAACCTCCGAACATCGACAATGGACGTAGTGAAAGCGTTACAGGTTATACACGAACGAGAGGAACACCACGTTGCCGACCCAGCTGTACCAAGAAGGAGCTCGGTGGCTGTGGTGGTCCGATTCCATGGTTTGGCTCTGGAACGGGATTTCGACCAAATAATCAACCAACTGAATTCCACCAACAAAAGCAAGCTAAATCCCGAGGTTCTATTCATCAAGCGGGCCGTCAGTGAACGGGACAGGTGGTCATCGCATATCGCGGTGCCTGGCGGTCGTCGCGATCCGGAGGACACGTCTGACATGATTACTGCCACTCGTGAAACGTTCGAAGAGGTGGGACTCGATCTATTAAGCGATGGGATCTATGTCGGTCCATTGGACCAGCGACTGGTCAAAGTCTCTATGGGGTCTCGCGCCATCATGACCTTATGCCCATTTGTGTTTTTACTGTGCAACCCAGCCGCAGAGGTGCATTTGCAGCCATCGGAGGTGGCTACTGCATTCTGGCATCCAATATCGCAATTGCTGGACCCGGCGAATGCTTCGTTTGAACATGTTCCAATTGGCCAGCGAATGAGTGTATCGTGGCTGCCAAGATGGACAAACCGTGCGATTGCATGGACCGCCAGCGAGCTACTGTTTGCTTCCATAACCTTGAACCCGGCCCAATTGCTTCACATTGTGCGCGACGACACCCTCGTTGATCCCCCATATCGCCTGTGGGGATTGACTCTTGGGTTCTTGAGCGATTTCTTCGAACTGGTGCAACCGGGCCGCATTGACACTGCCCTTGCCGTGCCTACAGTGAAAGCATGGGACATGCGGCTTGTGGTCTATCTTATGTCGTTCAGGTATGTGAAATCGCGACGAGCATTGATAGAAAAGCTGTCCAAATCGGGATACCACGCAGGGCAGATGGACTTTGCATCCAAACTATTGGACGGGTATTTCTGGTATCTAAGCAAAGGCATTGCGCTGACCTTATTGCTGCGACTCGCCGTCGCATCTGCATTGATTTATAAATTAATTAGACGTAAATAGTTATTTCACTTGGGCAAGTCCCTTACATGCAATTCCGGTCCGTTGCCAGTCCTCGCCCAACAGCCGCAGCCGAGCCGCAGCTGCGAACTTTTTGTCAGCAACACTGTCGGTCCACTGGTTCGCCAGCAACAGAAGTAGCTTGCGGCCCTGTCTGCCGAAAGCCTCAAGGAATTTCTCAGCTGACACATCCCACCAAGCGGCCACAGATGCAAATTCGGCATTGTTGAGTAGTGCGGCCGGTTTGTTGGACTGGCGGGCTAGGAATATCCATGCGTGAGCAATTGGATATGGATGCTTTTTGCCAGTTTTGGCACCAAACTTGACCTGAGTAATCACTGCCCAGGTCATAGTCATGCCGGCAATCCGTTCGCTATACTGGCCGTCGTCTTCCCATTTGCCGTCCCGCTTCTTCCAGCCCATTCTTATCCGCCCTTCTTCGGTGTCAATGCCAGATGAATAGCCAATGATTTGCGGGCACTTTTTCACAAACCGGGCAATCAGAAGCTCCACAAGTTCAGGATATTTCTGCATGCATTGGACAGCCACAATACCCAATGGCATGGCTGCATTTGCAGATACAGTGACTTCGGTCTCTGCTTGTTGAACTACGGCCTTGGCAAAGAAGTTGAGACACCAATAGTACGCCAGTTCGTTCGTATTCTTTGCATCGTCAAAAATGCGGAAAAGCTCGGTGAAAATTGTCCTGATCTGTTCCATAGACGACGTGAGTTGGCCCATTTTGGGCTTGATCTGCCGTTTGGCTTGGAAGCAGTACGTTTTGAGATCCTTGTTCGCACTCACCGGGGCCAAGATCTGAGTCTTGATATCGGAAATCTTCTGCTTATGCTGTTTGTATTCTGTTTCCACCACTTTTGGATCGGAAAATCCAACACCAGACTGTTGCTTCTGCTGTTTCTCTTGTCGTGCTTTCTCTTCTTGTTCCAATTTCGCCTTGGCAGCAGCATCCGCTGCTTCTTTGGCTTTTGCCTCAGCTAGTTCGCGTTTCTTCCTTTCCTCTTCCTCCATCGCCGCGACTTTTCGGGCCGTTTCTTCCTCCTCTAGTCGCAATCGTTCCCGTTCAGCGGCTTGTTCCTTTTCTATCCGTTCTTGTTCTTCTCGTTCTTTTCTCAGCCGCTCTTCTTCCTCTCGCCGCAACTGTTCTTCTTTTTCTCGCCGTTCCTGTTCAAACAATTCCGCCACACGCTTGCGCTCCATGATCATTCTGTCAACATGCTCACGTCGACGAAGCATTTTGGCATTCATTTCCCGCTCTACCTGGTCCAGCCCATCACGCTCATTGGCCTCGAGCTGCTTGCGCTGGTTGTCCACAAAAGTCTGATCCTCAGTGCTCATTTGTTTATATTTCGTTGCGGTATTCATCGACAACCGACCAATCTGCGCCTCTAGCTGCTCCAGGCTGGCATTGAGTTGCTCTTGGCTCAATACACCCGGCAATGCAGACCGTCGACGCGCCTGAGGACTGGTGCCTACATCGCCAATTTCACGTAGATAATCGCGACTCGGACTGCTGATCATTTCATCCAACAGCAACGACCGCCGCTTGGAGCTTTTCACGCTCACATACCCAGTCTCGTCGTCGTAATTGTCAGCGGTGATGGTGTCCTCTTCCTCCAACGGCGGCGTATCAACATCCTCTTCATCATCATCATCATCGTAGTCGTAGTCGTCATCTACTACTTCATATTCACTGCCACTGGGGTTTACTGGGAATTCTTCTTCCTCGCTATCGGACCACAACGAGTCGTAATCCGAATCCTCATTTGCCCCACGATGCACCGTAAACTTCATTTATCCCTTCATGTACCTGATGAGGGTTTTTTTTATCGTGGCCAACTTTTGGCCTCGCGCGCTCCCCATGCCCAGGAGCAGTGCGGCGGCACTGGATCATTGACTTCCATCACCGTCATCAGCAGCAGCATAATGCGCGTAATACTGCTGTTTGCAGCTGCTTGGACGACAGTAACGTTCATGGTGCATTTGCGCGCCGGTGAGCTATGGCCAGAGGAACTCATATATGTGCCGAGCGGCGGTCGGTACAGAGCTCGTGCGAAGACTACAAAGCCTTTGGCCCACAGATCCCTGGACCTCCAGCCTCAATTGGTCAAACAACGAAAGAGCCAAATCCAGAATGCCTATATAACTGCTGCCGACCAGCGGAAAGACACGGAAACCGCCGCACAGCTTGCGCCGCGCAACAACCCAGAGACTCGACAGTACGCCAGATTCGAGGAAGAACCCGCGTGGCTATGGTGGATGAAAGTGGGATATTTCTTAATGGGAATGATAAATGATTACGCACGGTTGGTGTTTGATTTCATGCTTGTACTTGTCCATGTGGTGTTTTTCGTGGTCATCGATTGGAGAACACGCTTCGGCACTGTGGCAGTGGGCGCCACCTGTGGACTTGTTTACTATTTTGTATCTTAGAGGTTTGCGAATTCATAGCAAGGTGCGGCTCGTCATGTCCTTCCCATATCTCGTCTCCCCCACCATACCAAGCTACGTTCGAGCGAAGCGCGCCTCTGTACAAGTATCAAACGACGAGCGGCTCAACCGGTACTGTGGACATAACCCGCACCCAGGCTTCTACCTTATCAGCTGCCTTCTCATTACAAATCATCAATGGTACCTGGCTGTACAGAATCCAAACGGTTTGGTTTTTTATGCTTCATTTATTTAACGTTATCAGAGATACTTCACGCTGCAGACGCACGGAGAAGACCGAACGCCGATCACCCAGCCAACCACCGGGATTGGCCCAGTTACACCGGCCAGCAATGTCAATCATATGAAGCCCTTATCTAGCGTCACTGCATCTTGAACCCTGAATATTTGTAGCCAACGGAATATCGGATGCCGCTGGTTAAATTACCGCACAAGAAGCGGCACCCTACAGTGTAATGAGGACAAGGTAGCGAATGGTCCATAAAAGTGGGGAAGCTGCAATGGGCTTCGTCATTCAAATTCTGAGATATGAAAAACGTCAACAGGTCAAATGGATAGCAAGGTCAAGATCCCATGTTCTGAGCCAATGAGATGCACTAGAATCACATATCAGGGAGATGGAAATATATTCTAGTGATAAGAGAGTCTGCCGTGGGAGAGGAGGGCATGCTCGAAGATAAGTGGGTGGTGATTATGCAGCTCCAGGCGACCGCATTGTTTCGGACGGTGTAGCCTTGCACTTTGTTCCACCTTCCATATCATATCCCGGCTCTTTTGCATATAAAGGCCGTCAATCCTGGTACTGCTTTATTAGATATTGCCTTGTGGACATATATTCGTGAATAATGGACGAAGACCAAAAGGTAGACGTGGGTGAACTGCCTACAAACACTGGACGGCGCACGTTCAAGCAAGTTTTGCACCAGGGTACTCAACGGGCTATCCACAAATTCACCACTCGAGAAGGATTGATTGGCGACTATGATTATATGTACATGTTCCGGCCGAACATTCCGTTCATCAACAAAACACGGTCATCGTCGCCGTTTTTTGGTCTGAACGACAAAATGCCAGTGTTCCTGGGAATGCTTCTCGGGCTATCACATGCGTTGGCGGTGATTGCTGGGGTGGCTACTCCTCCATTGATCATGGGCGGCGTGGCTAATCTCGACGACGCTCGTACGACGTACATGGTTTCATGCTCTTTGATTGTGTCTGGTATTGTGTCAACTATCCAAATCAGCCGATTCCATATCTACAAGACCCGATATTTTGTCGGCACGGGGTTGATCTCTGTGATGGGCACTTCGTTTGCTACGATCACCGTGTTCACTGGCGCAGTTCCACAGATGTACGCAAGTGGCTACTGTCAGACGGCAAGCGACGGAACTAAGCTTCCCTGTCCGAAGGCTTTTGAGGCCATTCTAGGCACGTCGTGTGTTTGTGCACTCATTCAAATCGCCGCATCATTCCTGCCCCCCAAAGTGCTACAGCGCATGTTCCCACCATTGGTAACTGGACCTGTGGTATTGTTGATCGGGGTCAGTCTCGTGGCTACTGGTATTGCTGACTGGGCTGGTGGATCTGGAGACTGCATGGCTCGTCCTGCAACTGGTTTGTACTCCATGTGCCCAACTACTGCCGCGCCGCACCCGCTGCCGTGGGGCTCACCCGAGTTTATCGGGCTTGGGTTTTCGGTGTTTGTGACGATTGTCATATGCGAGCGATTCGGATCGCCAATAATGAGATCGTCTGCAATTATCATTGGGCTGATTGTTGGTTGCATCATCGCCGCTGCATGTGGCTACTTTGACAAGACGTCCATTGACTCCGCACCGGCCATTACGTTCATGTGGACCGACGCATTTATCCCGCGAATATATGGTCCAATAGTGTTGCCGATGCTTGCAGTGTATGTTGTTCTGATCACGGAGACCATTGGGGACATCACGGCCACTTGCGATGTGTCGAAACAAGACGTCGACGGGCCGGTATACGAATCGCGGATTCAAGGCGGGGTCCTTGCTGACGGGTTCAATGGTATCATCAGTGCCCTATGCAACACTGCTCCACTGTCCACCTTTGCTCAGAATAACGGTGTCATCGCTATGACGAAATGCGCCAATAGAACTGCAGGGTTCTGGGCCTGCTTCTTCCTGGTGGTGTTCGGCATCCTGGCCAAGATCTCTGCCGCAATCGTCGCCATCCCCAGCGCCGTGCTCGGCGGGTATACCACGTTTCTGTTCACATCTGTGGCCGTTTCTGGGATGCGTATTATCTCTACCGTTGACTTTACCTCCAGAAACAGATTCATTCTCACTTGCTCTTGCATGTTTGGATTTTCAGCAACGCTCTTACCCACGTGGTTCAGTTATGTGTTCTCATACAACGGTAGCAACTCCGGGCTCAAAGGGTTTCTGGACGCAATAGTGCTCGTATGCGAGACGGGGTTCGCCATGGCCGGCCTCGTGGGGCTCATCATGAACTCGCTTTTGCCCTATGATGCCCCAGAGGCCGTCGAGGGCCAAGACCCTTCAACCATCATGGAGCTTCAGAGTAATACACGAGAGCCAAGCTACGACCGCCACTTCCAGTCCTATGGGGACGAGCAGGAGCAGGAGCAAGCTCACAGCAAAGCTACACATGAGTGATCTCATCGGTCGGTACTACACTAGGCCATCTCATCTATCTATATAATGATATTCTTTTTTTATTGCACTTTATGTTGTTATACATTTTTTATTATTTCGATATTTTTAGGCGCTGTGCGGCTCGCATACCACCAGCCAAAGCCACCTCCTCCACTAAGCATCGCCTGCGCGGACAAAATTTTTCCCACTCACCACAATATAACGGATCACCACCAACACCACCCACCACACAGCATATAGGATGATATTTCGACGGTGCTTTTCATCGACCACGGCAGCCACCGGTAAGGTCGGTGTGTCGATTGTCCATCCTGTGCATCACACAGTCAAGTTCCGCAATGCCCAGGTATCGCAGCGGTACCGAGAGCTGCTCGTACCCAAGTCGCATGTCGAAAGCAGCGGGTACCGACCTATGACAGTTAGACCAGACCGAGTACGTGATCACCATTACACCACAGTGCAAAGCGACCTACTACTGATCAACTATAAACATGGTCAGGTCGATAAGCCAGGTGTCAAACAGCGACAATGGGACGGATCGTCACCATTCCATATTAACCGACCGCTTCGAAAGCCTCGAGGTCGAGCCAAAGAGTCCAAGGACGTGAAGGTGCGAGACTGGACCAACGTCCCGGAAATCACATCTATTTCGCTCAATCTTTTCGCCACCAAGGCCAAAGAATCGGCTGATGTGAACATCCCAGCCATGCTTCAAATGCAGCAGATCACTGGGATGAAGCCGAAGACAATTTACTCCAAAACCAACGTTCCGACCTGGGGGCTGCGACCTGGTATGCCAATGGGATGCAAGATAACCTTGAAGGGGCGACCAATGAACCAGTTTTTGTACACATTGACCGAGATTGTGCTACCGCGATCCAAGACCTGGAAGGGTGTGTCCAACCAATCTGGCGATCGAACCGGCAATATTTCGTTTGGTGTTTCTGCTGAAGACGCCAGATTGTTCCCAGAGCTCGAAGGTAATCTCGAACTGTGGCCGCAGACGTTCGGTTTTGATGTTACCGTCCACACCACCGCCCAGGTCGACCCCGAAGCAAGAACCCTGCTCTCGGCGTACGGCGTGCTCTTCAAGACCGAAGGCAAAGAGACTTTCCCAACCCGATGGTAGGCTGTGTCTGTATATAAATATGGAAATAAATAATGTATATATGCTATTTGGAGCAGTGACTCTGTTTGAAAAGCTCAATGTCCAGTTTGTACAGCCGTCCCTTGCGAGTTTGTTTCAGGTACTGATGACAGTACCCGTCATTCACGCTGAACGACTTCATCGCAATCGCCCCCTTGCAATCAAACTTGCCCACACTCACCAAATACACTTCACGGAGTTTCGAGCACTTGAGCACAAACTCCCGAAGGACTTTTATGGGGTTGGTCATCTGTCTAGCTGAAACACTCACCGACAGGAACCGCAGGTTGGTGCATTTCTGGGCCAACTGCGACATGGCATCGAGGTCGTACAACAACAACTCCAGCGACCGAGACATGGGCCGCTGCAGCGACAGCACTTCGAGAGTCGGTCCACACACTTGTCCAAGTGTCCGGAGACCTTCGGCACTGCTACAGTTGTACACGACCCGCTTCAGCCCCGGATTGGATCTGAACAGCTGCACGTCATACAACATCGCCGGCTCAACATCGCGCTGCAGACTCTTCAAGAACAAGCTCTCCAGGTTTCGATACTCAACGGCTCTCAGGTTAACCGAGTCTTTGCCTCGCATCAGATTCACATACAGCGACCGCACGTGGGGCGCGGCGATAGCAGGTTGCGCCACCTGCGGCTCATCGGCGCGGCGGTCTTCCTTTGCCTGTATCTTCAGCCGTACAATATGGACAGGCAGCCATTGCACGGAGTCCGGATTGGAAACTTCCACGGAGTTGAGAGTTAGTTTCCTGAGCTTGGTAGATGCATTCCTGTCGAGTAGACGACCCAAAACCGCAGCGTCAACTACGCTGCGTCGTCCGTTTTTGCCCGATAACTGAAGCGACTCCAAGTTCCCCATAACGGAGGCGAACTTTGCCAGAACCAGGTCCGGATCAGCGCCATCCAAACTGATACACAGACTGGTCGTGGACGCCAGAAACGCCGAGATGAGGTACTTTTGCATCCGGACCGCCGGTTTGACAGACATAAGCATGTCGGGGGCATATTGCGCCCACACATACTTCTCCACCGTGGGAAACCGCTGCAAGAAATGAAGCCCCATGGACCCGGTGATCGCACACGACACCCGCAGCAACCTGAGCCTTGGCAAATCTCGTGGATGCAGCTTGGCAAGATAATGCCTGTGATCTGGATACTGATGACTTATATTGTTGTATCCACGACTGACCACATTCTCCACAATGTTAATAGTCCGGATCGAAGGCAACACCAGCCGCAACAGACCCGCCTGATACGCTTCAAAAAACCGCTCCAGAGTTCCTTGGTGCAGAATGATCCACGGCTCACGAGTATGACTCTGTTTGGTGGATCCAGCGAAATCTCTGGTCCAGTTGTCCTCACGGATCAACGGACAGTGGATGTGTGAGGATACCAGGTTGAGTTCAACGTTGCTCCAAAGCCGCTCTGATACCAGCACCCGGAACAGCCGACAGGTGCCTTGAGCGTGTTGAAGTGACGGAGTATCGAGATGTGATATTACTTGTATTAAAATCTCCGGTGGTAAGCTGTGTATGGTTGTCATGATGGACTTGTTAAGCTGGTGATGCGACGGATATTGATGATCCAAAAATTAAAAATAAAATAAAAAAAAAAGATGGCGGGGATCACATGTGACTCCTTATCGTAATCGTATCACCTCACAAAGGTATTCTTGAACCAGCCTGTTCTTTTTATTTGATTTTGAAGTCAACTGTCTGTTAGGAAGTAAGGAAATAAAAATGTCCGGCAAGAAGAAATTACGCAATATTGGTGGGGATATGCAACAAAGAACCGGCGATAAGAACCGATCGCCGGTTTTGTCCGTGCGGCTTTGTTCTCCCCACCATAAGCAATAAGACACATTATTCGGCATCGACTCGATACCGAGCGTAGCGAGCAAAAAAAAGCCGAGCGCAGCGGGATCTACTCTCAAAGAGAATCCGCTGCGCCCGGCTTTTTTCATTTGCTCGCTTCGCTCGATTTGTTCGGTATGGGGCTGGCGATGCGGTGATATCGATCACCACCGGATCCGGTGGACGAGCGAGCCGTATGATAGAGAGCATAAAAATAACCATACATACACACAAATATATTAATACTACTTAGACCAAGTTGACGCTCTTTCGTTGCACCTCGGCCACTCGATCACCCAACGACAATGCCAATCCTTGGCCCTTGGATCGGATTCGAACATGGCCGGTGATCTTGCCGTTAGAGTCTCGTTCAATCGACAGGTTAGCCAATGCATCCTCACCAAACGACGATCGGGCATGCAAGTTGGCACTCAAGAATTGACAGTCGTCAGTGAACTCAGCCGCTTCCAAATCTTCCGGTAATGCACCTGGAGTCAAGCAGGTCATGTTAGTGTTCTTCAACAGGTACACCAAAAAGCCTTGCAAAGTGGACCATGATACAGAAATGTTGATCTTGTTTTCCCATTCAAACTCAGACCACATGGTTCGGAACTCCGATTCGGTGCAATGGCCTGGCTTGATATAATCCATAATGTCAATATGAACATCGTTCAAAATGACAATATTGTTGACTGAGGCAGTGTGTCCCTCGTACACAATATTACCAAAAATAACCCCAGCATCGGCACTAGATACCTTGATAGTGGTCTGGATGCTGTGGAAAGATTGTGGACCAACGTTCTGCGTAGTTGGACGTTCAACAACCTTGAGATCGCCGAGTGTGGCAAACTCAACGCTCAGATTCTGCAACGTCTCATTAGTCTGGTTCAACAACAAGACATCAAGAACAATGTCGAATTGATGGACCATAACATATGCTTCGGCATAAACTGGATCTGAGAACCCAGTCAATTGAACAACGCGGTTCAACCTTGATGAAACTTCAGCCTCTGGAGTGGATTCCAATTCTTCATCTTGTTGTTGAGCCACATCACCATCAGCCGCAGCCAATTGTCTAAACTTGATCGGCGAATCGACTTGTGTAGCATTCTTTTGCTTTTCGTCTGCAGATGCTTCGGCTTGCTTCCGCTGCTTGGTGGTGACCAATGCCTTGAATGCATTGTGGGAATCCGTCAAGAAGGCCGATTCAATGTCGTCGTTGCCCTCGGCCAAAGCTCGAATGCAGGTCAAAATTCGATCTACCGAGTCTTCATCAATCTTGGTTTGCACAATTTCAGACTCACCAACTCGCAAAATAGACGTCATAATGAGCAATGCTTCGGCCCGGTTCGAGTTCTTTCGTGCCCCATCCTTGGAAACCTTGTCAAGCCGCAAAACAAGCTTGGTCAATGTAGTAGCCAAAACAGCACCCAGGAAATAGGCACCACCTAGAATCAACCCCCGCAAAGGAGGTCGGTTGTTTTTGGCCCGTTCCAACGCTCGTGGATCCGGAGTAGAGGTCAGTGCACTCTCAGAAGCATATGTCCCGTCAGCAAGAACTCGTGGAGCATGCGACTTTGGTGTTACCCCGTTTTCATGAGCTTCTGGTTCTTGTTCTTCTGGTTCTTGTTCTTCTGGTTCTCCATCTATAACACGTCGTTCCGAGCTCAAAATCGGCATCTGGCCAAGACTCTTTCTAATATGTTTCCATGCCTCTTGAATATCTTGCTCGTCCAAACAATATTCGCCCAGAATCCACAACGCATCTCGATACACACTGGTCGAATGGACATTTCGCAACGCTTCAATGAGTCGGCCAATAATGGGCTTTCGCAAATTTGGAAAGATCTCAACCACTTCCTTCACAAATGCAATAACATCGACCGCCGACGAAGTGTTGAAGTCACCCAAAAAGTCGAGCAACAAGTCAACAACGCTGGCTGCAACCTCGTCAAATTGAACCGCACACTTGTGAATCGCTTGGATCAACAACTGTCGATACTCAGTGTTCTTGTCATAGTCCTGACTGGCCACCGTCTTGGCCAATTCCTTCTTAAGAAGCTTCACCACATCTTCAACATTCTTACTGGTCACCATGTTCAATGCAATGTCGAATGCCTTTTTTCGAACATCCAAATCACTAGATGACAAAATATACAAAATATCCATGGTCAAATCATTCAACACCCCGACATTCTTGATTCGCAATTGATCAACACGATCAAGAACAATAAACTTGACACTGTTATCCGATTCTTTGTTCGCAAGTTCAATAAACTTCTTGGCAGCCAATAGGAGATCCGACGGATTGGAGGTCATCCCAGAAATCGCACTGGCAGCATCATAAATGACCGTATTCGAAGAAGCATCCAACAGCTGTTTCATAATATCGAGATACGCCTGCTTCAATTGAGGGTTGTGTAGCGAGTCCTTTTTGATAAACTCGATAAATTGCAACTGCATCAACTTGTCCATGCTGGCGATTTGTGCCTGATGGGCCACCAAGTAGTTGTACGCATGGTCCCGGTCCACGGAACTCAACGCCACAAAAGCGTTTCGTTTACATGTAGAATCGGATTCGTTGTTAAGAAACTCAATGATCAGGTCATTGGCATCTGGAATCAGGTCTGCACCCTTGGCGGTTTGGCTAATGCACCATACTGCAAACACCGCATTCTTTCGTACATATGCATGTCGATGGTCCAAACAAGATCGCACGGTTGGAATAAGTGGTTCCAACAAATCAGCCTCTTTCAATTTGCACAAGAATCGCAATGTGGCGCCTCGGATATACTCATTTGGATGTTGCAAATCGTTTCGAATAGCATTGCATACCAAGATCATTTCCTGCTTGAGTTGGCCGTTTGGTTGCAATTTCGGACAGACTTCCCAGTAAAAATGCAGTAGCTTTTTCAATTCCTTATTTCTTGACGGCATGACGAACCGAATAATGTCCATCAGCAGCTCCGGCATTGGGTCGCCATTGAGCATGGCCACCAGAATCCGGTTCATGGTTTCAATCTTCGCGTCATCAGAACCCTTTTCCAGGAGCCGTTTGAACTCCGGAACCGACGGTTTCTCGGCCGTGTTCGACTTTAGTTTGGGTTAGCATATAATTGAGCGTCATTAGAAAATCATACCTCATGAACGATGGTGTACGAAGTCGCGTCGCTCATTTGTGTGTACAAGCAGTTGAAGGAGTGAAAAAGAGTAGTGATGTGTTGGGATGTCGTGTGGGTTCAGTTACGTGGTCATTTCTTGTGCCCCTGGTGGTGGTGGTGGACCACGGTTTCCGGGACGGGTAGGATATCAGTTTTTCAACCATACACCAAAAAGAATAAAATGAGCCACAAGATTACATTTGTTACTGGAAATAAAAACAAACTCCGAGAAACCAGTGAGATTCTGGGCGAAGGACGACTGACTAGCAAGGCATTGGATTTGGAAGAAATCCAAGGAAATGTCGAAGCCGTTTCAACTCACAAATGCAAAAGTGCTGCTGATATCATTGGTGGACCGGTTCTTGTAGAAGACACAGCATTGGAATTCGATGCATTTGGTGGGCTACCAGGTCCCTACATGTATGTGGTTGTTTTTGCTAACCAACTAACTAATAATGCAGCAAATGGTTTTTGACGAGCGTCGGTAACCAGGGTCTTTACGACATGCTTTACAAGTTTGAGAACAAGAAGGCGAGGGCAATTTGTACTTTTGCATACTGTGAAGGTCCTGGCCATGAAGTCAAGTTGTTCAAGGGCGTCAATGAAGGTGAGATCGTGGCGCCACGAGGCGGCGAAGATTTCGGCTGGAATCCGGTGTTCCAACCAGAAGGCTTTGATCAGACCTATGCAGAAATGACCGCTGAAGTGAAAAACTCAATCAGCCATCGCTACAGAGCCTTGAAGAAACTTGTGGTGTTCTTGGACCACCTAGACAAGCAGTAAATTGAATAAATTAGTATCGTAGCGATCGTTTTCTAGACATTTGATCGTTCTTTTCGTTATCATGAGACGACTGCCGCTTTTCATTCTTCTGTTTGATCTCTTCATAAGCTGCACGCATGATAACATATCCCTTGTGCATTTTCCCCATGAAATGGTCGGCGAGCCGCTTGTCGTTGTCGAGCCGCGAGAGATATGCGCCGCACTCCTCGCATACCTGGAGTTTTTGATGGCCCGAGAAGCCGGATATTTCCGATAACTGGCGGATCACTTTTTCCTTTTGCTCCTTTTCGAGTCGCTTTTGTTGCAGTTTCGATTCTTCGTAAAGTGCACGGGTCATTTCGCCGATTTCCCCGAGTAGCGCAATCTCTTTGAGCCCCAGATTGATTGCCTGGTCAATCTGTTCTAATCCTTTTGTTGCGGCATTCAACTTTGCAATGTCTTCGGGAGTTTTTGCTAATTTCGAAGCTGCCAAATCACGTCGTCGATCGCAATCTCGAATATAATGCCATAATTGCTGTTCGAGTTCTTCGTCAAACTCTGGAAAATCGCGTCCTCGATTCTTTTGCGCAATATATTCCATCTTGTATTGCTCCTTATGCTCCTTCTTGCACTCCCCCAAATCGCCCTTGGTGTTGCCAAACAGATCGTGCACACAAAAGTCGACTAGGTACGGCTTGCATATGCGAGGGTTGTACAAATCTACATGCTGCCGTTGTTGACCTCGAGGATCCAGAGCATCGGCCCCCATCAGCTGCTCCAGCAACTTTCTCTGTTCTACCGCCGACATGTTCTGTTGCAAGTTTGTTGTAAAATGATGTCGAAGAGTGGACTGGCTGGCTTGGTAGGTAGGTAAGTGGAAAATCCGACCTGCTCCCATCTGCATGTACCGAGCCCCGAGCCCACCCTTGTAGAAACGACACGACACACACCAATATCCAAAAAGATGAAGTGGCAATTGACAGCCTTGTGTATGCTGGCCACGCAGGTCCTGGCCGACTGGACTGTTAAGAATGGATTGGTTTCTGTTCTTCATAATGGTGCTACACTAAGCTCCAAGGAGTATGTTTTTTCTTCTCTGATCCCCCTAACACACATAGGTTTGACGAAGTCAACGGACTCCAGGTACCAGCTCTTGCATCATTGGAATTGACCTTTCAAACCTACAAAGGCGATTCCGGATCTCGAGCGCACCAGACATTTGCTGTGCTCTCTGACGAAAAGACTGGTGTCGAATTCTCGTATGCTCCAACCACCAATGTCAAGCCCAATGGCAAGGCTAAGATCACAATTCCACACAAGAGCATCCCGCCTACTCTCCAGAATGCCGAGCAATTGACTCTATCGCTGCGTGTGGGCTCTTTCGGTAGGGATAAACCAATGCGATTGATTCTCGGCAAGGTGGACATGGAAGCTCCACAGCCCGCCCCACAACCATCGCGGTTGGAGGCCAAACCGGAGATCAAGCACATGTTCCGGCCGGATCCAAAGCGAGTCGCTGCTCCAATCGCAGTGTTCTTTGCTGCCGGTGCGGTGGTGTTGCTGGTTGCCGCCCTTGGGTTTTTCGGCGCTGTTGGCAGTTTGGGCTCGTTGAGCAAGGCGCTGAACAGCTCTCCGCTGGGCCATATCGGGTTGATTGGCTCGTTGGTCGCTTTTGAATTGACGTTTTTGATGTATTTCCGGGGCCAGTCCATCTTCGACACCCTGACTGCCATCGGCATTATCTCGCCAATCGCAGTGTACGCCGGGTCCCGGGCTATGCGAGAGGTCAAGCAGCGACGTATCAACGGTGAATTTTAGATATCGATTATGTATAAATACACTGATTCTTCTTCATATTACTGGACATTACATGTTGGCAACAGTCAGATTGTACTAGACATTACATTACGTTAATCAGAATCCGAGTCCGGGTTAGCGACAAACAGCTTGATCTTGCCAACGTCTTCTTCGACGCTCTTGATACTGGACTCAGAATCAGCCCGAACACGGGAGGACGGTGCTTCCCGTGTATCACGGCCTTCCTGTCCTTCTTTGATGGACGATGCTGCCGATCGGAGCGGCGACTCATCCAGTCGGCTGATGGACGTGGTCGATGCGGCGTTGAAAATACCGTCGGAATGGTTCGACCCTCCCGGGCTTTCCAGGTCGTTATCTTCATCTTCCACCTCACTGGCCAACAGCCGCGGCTGCAAATGCGAATGTCTAATGTCCATAGCTCGTCGCTGAAAGTTTTTGGTTGGCCCGAGGGCACTGTTCAATGTGGTCTTACCAGCAATGCCAATTGGCAACCCCCATGCCCGTGTAGGCACGTCGCACCACGCCGTCGCCAGTCGCTTGCGAAGCTCCTTGACATATGGATAGCCGGTACCAATGCCCAGCTCTGCGTTTGGCCGCGTCATCGATCCAGAGCCCCGCGATGCTTGCGAATAGACACTGGAATGCGAAACGGAATATTGCAACTGCTGCTGGGAATTAGGTGTGTTCATGTACAATGGCTGCTGTGACAACGACGTGGTGGAACTCGTACTGTGCACAGAGTCTGATCTTTCGTGTGCTTGCTGTATCTGCTGCACCTGAGGAGGCGGTGGGGGCGGCTGAAGCGGCTGCTGCGGCTGATACGGTGGACCCAAGCTGGCGGGAGCGGCTGGGGATCGGCTCAATGACTGAGCAGGAACATCGTCGAATCGCGACTCTTCGTACTTGGTTAATGGTGAATGATGCTGGGACGGCGTGGATTGCACGGGGTATAGTGGCCGCGAGTAGTCCAGCGAATTGGGTCGAGGAGCATACTCTGCCTGGCGAAAGTCAGGTGGTTTGCGTAGATCGTCTACCGACCGATTTGGATTTTGCATTTTCGGCATTGGTCCATCCTGGTACATGAATGGCGGCTTGACTTGCGGAGCTGCGTTCGCAGCTGCAGGTTCTTCATCCGGGTACGGCAATCTTTGCGGTTGTTTGGCCCCAGCTGGGCTGGAGCTCTGGCGCCTGGAGTTGAGATCTGGCGACGGACTAGTGCTGCTTGACGAATAGGACCCTCTCATAGACGAGTTTTGATGACTGCTGACACTCTCATAGCTCGGCTTCGGAGATAACCTGTGCTGCTGACCACCACCAATTGGACGGGGCAAATGAAATGCCGGCGACGTTGGTTGAGCACCAGGGCCCGGCCCTGGCGGTGCACCAGTAGTCGCTGCTTTTGTATTAATAGGAGGAGGGCCTCCGACAGGCATTCGTTGTACGGGTTTGCGCTTTGGAGGCATCCCTGGCGGCGGTCCAATGGGCCCCGATGGTCGTTGCATGTTCATATTGAGACGCTTCCCGTTTGCATATCCTGCTCCGTTGCTACCGCTATTGTTCTGTGCCGAGTACTGCGAAGGCATCGGCGGGCCTTGCTGAGCATTTGACATTCTAGTAAAGTGTCCGATTTCGCCAAGCAAGGAGAACAGCAAGAGAAAAAAAAGTCCAGGGCTAGAGACAGAGAAAACCTGGATGGATGTGCTAGGATCAGCCCACGGAGCTGTGCGTATTTAGTTTCAAGCGGGTATTCGTACTTCCTTGTCCTTGGGGGATGTTCAAATTTATGGTGGTGGTGGTGGTGGTGGTGAGGTTAAAGCAATGCCCGGCGGGCATCGGGGCTTTGCTGGCTACGAGCCGGAGCCGGACTGCGACGAGCTTTTCTCCGGGGCAGGGAGCCAGCCTATTACATCATAGGATCATCATTCATTAGACACTGCCTTCGAGGCTTATATATCTATTTTAGTGCATTCCCTAGCCATCTCCAGCTCCAGTCCTCGAGATTATGCACGGCAAATATCTTGCCCTTGATCAGAGCTAGTGGCATGCATCCGTAGCTGCGTGAGTCGAGTGAGCTGGTCAAATTGTCGCCAGTAACCCAACAGTGGCCCTTGGGAACGGTGATGAACTTGTCGTAGTCCCCGCCAGACGGATCCACACAGACGACATCGCCTGGCATCCCGGTGATCCGTTTACATACTCGCTGGTCGGGATCAGTGGGTTTAGTTGCTACGATGAGATCGCCGACCTGACACGACCGTCCGCGTCTACTGAGCTTGTTTACGTGAACATAGTCGCCGGTGAAGTTGAGCGTCGGTAACATCGACTCGCCATGCGTTTCAGACACTTCGTATATATACGAGTGCACCACATGAACGGCACAGCCTATGCGAAGCGAGTATGAGGCTGTCCGCCATGCTGTCTGCATTTTTGTGGTTGTCGTGGGGGAAAAATATACGAGATGGGACAATATCCATCATATACTAGAGCCGCAAGTTCTCCAGGAATAGTATAAACATAAATGATGAATACATTAAATATACTAGCGGCGCGTATCCTCTTGGATTCGCGAATAGATCAGCTCTACAGCATGCCGTACGTGGTCTGATGGCCCGATGACGGTGGCAGTCCGTTCGTACGAGTCGGAGCCCGGCTGCTCGTTGATTTTGATGGTAGCGCCGGACTGAGTGCGGATCTCATTGATCTTGACACCGCTCTTGCCAATAACGGCGCCTGCAGACTGAACCGGGATGGCCACCGTAAGGGCCAGCTGTTGAGGAGTGTTTTTGCATACTTGAAGCGCCTGTGAAAATCCAATCGGCGTTCCAAGACTCACCACCGTCTTTATCTGCTTCACGGCGGACGCCGCAGCAGCCTGCTGCGGCTGCTGGCTGTACATTGCCATGTCCAACATATCTGGATTAGTGTAGGCATTTTCAGTTTGTAGTAGGTGGTTGACTTGCTGGCGGTGGAATGTGTCTGGGTGGCCGTATATGCCTGTGACGGACATTGGCACAAACGGTATTGATGGGGCAGAATCGGCGATCAGCTCGACGACTGTGACCAGGCTGTCCATATTTTCAGCGGCATTTTTGACCATTATGGTGCGCTCGTTGGAGTTCGGTAACAGAGCCGATGACAGTTGCACGTCCTCCAGCTGGCTGAGCTGCGCTTCAAGATGTGCTTCAAATACTAACGAATCGGCAACAAGAAACCGTGCATTAGGTTTGCAAACTCGTGCTACCGCTTCCACAATGTTGTCAATTGCCCCTGAGATGGTCACAACCCGTTCAACCGCACCTTTGACTTCTTCGCCCTTGCTGAACTGCTCTACGCCCGAATGCTTCTTCACTTCTACCTCCCCAATGATCCCCGTGAAAGGCACCAGTATACGCGTCTGGACACGTTTCGAGCCGTCTATTGGTGTGTCGTTCTCGCCAACAGCCCGTTTCTTCTTCGCTGCCGTACTCGTACTGGCCGCTGCTGCTTTTCTCTTTGCCATTGTGCTGTGTGTGGAGTGCGGATGTATCAGCGATGCGCGTGGTAATGTACAACTCGAAAAATTGGCGATGGGGCTGGGAGTTGTGGTGGTCACCATTGGCATGGGCATGGGCACGGCTCGCTCCTTGTGGTGTACCATCCAGAACAATTGGCAATAAACGTGGCGCAATCCTCATTGAAACTAACGGTAATAACTAGTAGGCGAGAAACGTCTGATTGTGGATACCGGCTGCTCCTGGGCCACTTATGTCTACTAATGGAGTTGGAATAGGCATTGCTGTACGCACGATCTTTGCTGCTTCTAGCAGAAAGAAACCCCTTTGTGTGCCTACGGCTGCAATTTGACGGTTCCAATAGCCTGCAGTGCAATGTATTATTCACTATTGATTCCGATTCAAGAGCAGAGTAGCTTAAGCCGCGCAGGAATCCTGCGGCGGGGCCCAGATCGAGGCCGCGCGCAACTGAATAAAAAAATTCTTCAGGCTCGAAAGAAAAAAAAAATCTCCAATCATTCATACATACAACAATGGCGAAGGAAAAGTCTAGCAAGGATAAGAGCGACAAGGCCGCCAAAATCGACCTTTACGAAGCACGATTGCCGGCTGCTGTGCCATTCGCACACCCAATGGCCCCAAAGAAGCTGAACAAGCAGCTGATGAAGGTTGTCAAGAAGAGTAAGTCAGAGAAAAGATGCAACCATGCTAACCCAAACAGGTGCCAAATGTCGACATGTGAAGCGTGGTGTTAAGGAAGTTGTCAAGCATATAAGAACCTCTGGTAATTCGTCAGGGTTGGTGGTCATTTCGGCTGACCTTTCGCCGCCAGAAGTGGCTATCCACGTCCCAGTACTATGCCAGGACCGACATATTCCATTTGCTTTTGTGCCGTCCAAGCAAGAGCTTGGTCAAGCTGCCGGATCTAAACGAAGCACTAGTGTGGTGATGATTGTGCCAGGTGGAGGCAAGAAGACCACAAGCTCGGACGACAAGAAGAAGAGTGAAGAGTATCGGGAACTGTATGAAGATGCCATCAAGGAGATTGCCACTCTTGAAGATTGGTTTTTTTATCAAAAAAGAAAAATGATTAGTAGTACCTAACTTATTATGTTGTGAATACAATGTTCTCTAAATCTTGGATTTGACCCAGTTTTCAAGCCCGCCCTCGACGATGATTTCTTGCATTGATTCGCCTAACTCGCCGACCTTTTGGGTAAACACTTGCGATCCATCGGCCCTGTCGGTGACGGTGAGGGTGGAGTTCTTGACGTCCCATTTGGCAATCCATCCGGTTCGTTGTGTGAGTTCATTGCTGTTGGCATATCGCTTTCGCAACAAGTTGATCAAGCCCGGGGACTCCAACGTCAGCAAGGCATTGTTGATAGAGTTTCGGCTGAAGATGTTACCAAACGACCCAGCAATGACCAATTTCATATCACGAGCAAGGATAGCGGTGGCTGCTTGTTCTCTAGATGACCCAGTTCCGAAATTGAACCCGCCAATGATGATATCGCCGGCCTTGGTCTTGGCACCAAACTCGCCGTCATAATTCTCCATGCACACTTCGGCCATCTTGTCTCGAGGCACGTCATCCTGGTATGTATATTTGCCAGGGTAAATAGCGTCGGTGTTGATATTGTCAGCGTCACATAGTACAAGCTCGCCTTCGATAAGCGCGGGGAACCCTTCCTTGATGGATCCTGACGATGCGGCGGGAGCGGCGTCTGCGGCGGTCTCACTGGATTGGGGCACCTCGATCGAATGTTTGATACCCTGGGCAGCTGCTGGGATCTCACCCCGCACTTCATCGGGGAATCCGATCTTCCCCAACACTGCAGATGCAGCTACGACTTCTGGCGACGCAAGATATGCCAATGCATCTCGCGACCCCATTCGGCCCTTGAAGTTTCGGTTAGTGGCCGAGATACCAACTTCGCCGTCCTTCAACAGACCAGTTCCCAGGCCAATACAAGGGCCGCATCCAGCTGGCAGCGGCTTAGCGCCGGCGTCTATCAGCGTCTGCCAAGCGCCGGTGGATTCGGCGTCCGCTTGCACCACACTTGATGCGGCGGCAACGTAGAACTCAACACCATCAGCGACCTTTTTGCCCTTGATCACGTTAGCAGCAGCTTCGATATCAGAAAGTCGGGAGTTGGTGCATGACACCAAGTAGGCCTTGTGGATTTTGATGTCCTGCTTGGACAAGTCTGACAGGGCGTTGGACACCTTGACGGAGTTAGGTCCAGATACATAGGGCGACAGGGTCGAGAGATCGAGTTTCAAATGCTTGGCATACTGAGCGTCGGAATCTGGGGAAATGCTGTTTGTTTCAAGGTTCTTCACTGTGGTGCTGTTGACTCGTGGGTGCGGCTGAGGAAGTACCTGGAGCCGCTTTTGGTACCACTGCACCAAAGTTTCATCAACGGGGAACAACCCGGTCAATGCACCCCATTCTGTGGTCATGTTGGCAATAGTCAGTCGCTCATCGACTGTCAAATGCTTGACCCCATCGCCGACAAATTCAATAGCATGGTTGAGCACTTCGTCGTTGTTGAAGGCACCACACAATGCAACAATGACGTCCTTTCCAGTGACACCTTGCGGTAGTCGCCCGTTGAGCTCGACCTTGGCAACTGGAGGAATTTGCCACCATGTCACACCGGTGGCCCAGATCGATGCGGCATCTGTTCGCACAATCGGGGTGCCCAAACACCCGACCCCACCGTACATGTTACTGTGCGAATCTGAGGCCACGGTGAGATTGTGTGGGAATGCATAGCCTTCTTCGACCATGACTTGGTGGCCAATACCTCGTCCGGCAGGGTAGAAATCGACGCTCTGTTGCTTGGCAAAGTTTTCGATATTGCGGTACTTTTCCAGATTCTTTTCAGACTTGTTTTGGACATCATGATCCAACGTCATAACCACCTGGCGGTTGTCATAGATGGACTTGGCACCAAGCCCTTTAAACTTCAAAGCTACTGGCCATGAGTTGTCGTGGGACATGCAGTGCGACGGTTTGATGCTCACATAGTCACCGGATTGGAGCTCTTTTCCAGGAGCCAGTCCCACGGCGTACTTTTGAACCAGCTTTTCGGTAAGATTCTGAGCATACAGGCTGTTGCCCGTGCTGAAAGTTCTCACAAATCGTCGAGACAGCATTGGTGTGTGTTGTTATGTGACTCTTCGGAGTTCGGAATTCGATGAAAAAATTTGAGCCCCGCGCATTTCCACGCTATGCACCCACCCACACAAAAACAATTGCTTTGTCGCTGATTGGATGGTATGGAGTCGGAGTATGAGCAGCAATTGTTGTACGCCATAGACCAGGGGAATGTAGCCATATGCACCAAATCAAACGTGTGGATCCCGGGGGTGTTGATCCATGTATTGCAAGACTCGCAGCAAATACTTGTGGTGTCAGAACACGCCCAACATGCAGCCAAAGCTGCTTGCAAACAGGAAAATACAGACCTTGGGCAGACTATTGGATATTCAATTCCATTTGAGAACCAAACTTCGCAAGTGACCCGTATCAAATATGTCACCCCGGAAATGATGGTGTGGGAGGCAATGGTGGACCCATTGCTCCACAAGTACAGAGTGGTTGTCATCGAAGATGCTGACCAGCGTCTGGTATGGGCGGACGTGTGTATTGCATTGTTGAAGAAGGTGTGCCAAGCACGAAAGGACCTCAAACTGGTTCTCGAGTGCGCTGTGCAAGTGAAGCTGTTCCAGCAATATTTCGGTACCACCAGCTCAATAGTCACCACATCAGCTGCAGAGCACGAAGTAGACGTGCAATATCTCACAACGCCTGTCAAGGACTACGTACAAGCCTGTATTGACACGGTTCTGGAGATCAACAAACGTGAGTACGCCGGCGATGTGCTGGTGATTGTGACCAGCCAGAAAGAAGTACACCGCGTTCAAACAGCGCTCTCGTCGCATCTGCATGTAGTAGTCCAGGAAAAGCAGGTGACATATTCACGCGATCAGCGCAATGTGGTGGTGTCGATGCACAATCGCCACAGCAGCCGGTTCAGCTACGTAGTGGACTGCGGCTTTGTGGGGCTCGATTGGCGGCGTCGCGACGCCGCCAGTCGTCTCACAGCGCCTGTGTCCAAGGCAGAGGCCACAATGCGGCGCATACTAGCGCTATCAAAATGCTACTGCATGTACACCACAGAGGCCTGTGCTGAACTCGACGAATACCCTCAACCGCAGATCCAGGGCAGCGATCTGACCGACGTCGTGCTGCGACTACAAGCACTGGGCATTGACAATGTGGTGTCGTTCCCGTATCTTACGCCGCCGTCGAACGAGGGTCTGGTACGGGCGTTCAACATGCTGAAGTTGCTAGATGCTGTGGACGAGAATGGGCTATTAACGCGCCAGGGAAGGATCATGGCTGAGCTTCCATTGCGAATAGCCCAGGCTAAATGCATTGCCGAGGCCACAATCCAGGGATGTTTCGACCAGGTGTGCAGCATTATTTCATGCTCAATGGTAGGATTGGACGCCATGTTCACAACGCCGCCCCACGATTACGATCAGAGACAAGCCGCTCACTCAGCCCACGATTCGCTGACGGCGCTGCAGGGCGACCACATCACCATGCTGAATGTATACGACGAATTTAAGTCTAGTAGCAGTGCTCCACGTGATTACTTCCTCAATCGGCATGCCCTGACCAAAGCTGATAAGATCAAATGCCAGTTGGAAGATCTTTGCAATAAACGATTCACCGTATCTGTGTCGTCCGTGTCAGCAGATAACCTATTGCATCGTATTCTCCAGTGCATTGCCAAAGGGTTTGGATATCATCTGGCCAAACGGATCAAGTTGACCAACGACTATCAGCTGATCGGGGCCAATGCCGGTGCAGTGGCAACACTACATACGTCCAGTGTATTGAATCGAGTTGATCTAGCTAGCTTACAACCCCCACCATCACCATGGGTTGTATATGAAACACTGGTGCAAGTGCAAGACGAACTGTATATAAAAAATGTGTCAGTTGTTGATCGAGATATGGTGCAAGATTATTACTACGTTGCACAATTACAATAAAATAGTCTTGGTTAAGAAGTGTTAAGGTTGCTGCTGCTGCTGCTCAGTGATCAGTTCTAGCCGGTGGTGCGCGGGCAATCGCCATTGCCATTGCCATTGCCACTGGCCAGGATGAGGTGGCCTCCAAAACAAGAAAATGCTTGTGACAGCCACCGGTGGGAATTCCCCCCCGAGTTTTAGTTTCTTCCACCTTCCTATTTCTTTCACTAAAGACCATCCCCCTCTATTCGAACAATTGCTGCAAACTAAACAGCAATTTTCATTCAAGAATTAATACTCTACAGTTCTAATTCTTCATTCGGCAATAATTGATATTAATTTTGCAATTGTTGTTCCTTTTCACTTGAGGTTTTCCTATTTCTACTGCTTTGTTTGTTTGTTTGTTTTGTTATCAAACCCATTACAATGAGCACCACCACAAGCGTACCACCACCGGTATCACCACCATCAGCTGTTCGAAAGAGCAAGATTCCTTCAGTTCTGACCTGGACTGATCCCATCCGATCCGGCACTGTGTTCGTTGAGATTTTGGCCGCCCTGTTCGTGATTCGATACGGCAATTTGCTGCGATTGGCCCTGAGACTGACATATTGGGCCATCGGAATCACTGGGGTGGTGGAGTTTGCTACTCGGTATTTGAACGGCTCTCACAACGGATTGGTGTCCACCTACCGACCAAGCAAATTCATTAGCATAAACCAGCATTCTTTGGAAAAATACACTAACCGGGTATTGGCATGGTTGACCAACGGGCTGTTGGAGGCTAAGAATTTGCTGGATGCTGAAGATTTGAGCGACTCTGCCGTGGCCTTCTTCGCCACCTTGTCCATGTATGTGTTGACTGGTTATGTCAGTGTGAGCACCTTGGCCTTTATTGCCACTATTGTTGCATTCACTGTCCCACGATTGTACTTGCAATTCCAACGAGAAATTGACCAGGTGTTGGCCAAGGTTCACAAGCAAGCCGGTGAACACTACAGCCAAGTGTCCAAGCAGGTGTCTGATGCTGCTGGTCCACATTTGAACAAGGCCCGAAAGCATGTCGAAGGCATTGCTTCTACTGTCGGTTTGAACTTGAACCGAGGTGGATTTCCACAACCAGCTGCCAAGAGCGTTCCAGTCAATGCTGCTGAAATTCCAGGTTCTCCAGCCAACAAGGCTGAACCAGTGGTTGCCAAGAGCCCAAAGATTTCCACTTCAGCCCGAACTATTGACGGCGTCACTTATGATTCTGTGCCTACTTTGGCTGGTAATGTCAACCTGAACCCGGATTTGCCAGCCAAGGCTGCCCATCAAGCCCATACTGCCGGTGTCACTCTTCCCCACTCTGTTGAAGAAGCCGCCTCCACCATCTCATCTTCCGGTGCTACCACTCTCGATCCAAAGAAGACCGCTGAAGATCTGGGCTCTGATTTGAAGGATTCACTGGCCGCTGACAAGGCTTTCTAAGGGGTTTTTTTTAGTTTGTTCTACGTAGGATATGAAAAAAAAATTATGTGTGCAAACACAACTAGGAAATTGAATCTTATTTTCTGTCTATGCCGTATCCTAGCTCCAGCACAAGCGTCTCAAGCTGGCCGGCCACCTTTGAAGGTGCTGCTCGTCCTCACGGACGACAGCGTCTAGAGGGAGACGGCCAAGAGACAATTCAGGTCTATCAGGACCCTGAATCTGGCGATTCGCGCAGCAGCGGCGCCGCCGTCGATGTCGACCGGCAACTGCTCCTGATGGCACTCGACAACATCAACCATATCGTCCATCAGCCATCCTCAGAGTACATCATGCCATCGTTCCAGGAATTCGAGATAGAGAACATTCCCCCACCAGGTCACAGTGAAGACGAGCAATCATCACGCAACGACGACGATTTCGCCGTGCAAGACATGCGGCTCAGCGCCGCCCGTGAACAGCAACTAGAACTATTGCTGCCATTGAGCCCTCCGAGTAACCACGACCCAGATTATCAGAATCACGAGTTCGAAGCGGCCACACGGTTCAGTTTCCATGAAATTGCACCGTCAATGGCCATGCCGCCGCAGGTGCGGCCATCGCCAATGCTGGCGGTGCCCCCAGGACGATCTGTGAGCAACCAGAGAAACGATCCATATGATGGACCGCGTATTTACATGGCAGGTATTCCCCAAGCAACCAAACAGCCGCAATTAGACCGTTCCAGCGCAGCGTCGCGAATGCTGGCTCATCTGCTCGACTCCACTGTTCGGCGACATCGCCTACCCACCGCCATTGAGGGCCCAGAAGAGCAGCAGCAGGATACTCCAATTGTACCGGAGACGGCTGAAGAAATGTCGCTCTATTTCCCGTACTACGCCCAGCCCAACCCCGAGCACCTTGAATGGCAGCGCATTCGCGAGAACAACCACCACATCGCGGCAAACACCAACGACGTCGTGCTGACTACAGCGCAGCGACTCAAGCGGCGGCTCAAGGAAAAGGGCAAGAAGTTGAAGATACTAATGAAACGAGACGATAACACTAGTCGTGACCAGTAGAATAAAAAACTGAGCCGCACCACCTATTGTAGCCATGACATGAATAAATAAGATCAAATTCAACGCTGCTCCCAGAGCAAGTACTCTAGCGATGATTTCACAGTGTCGACGAACGCGTCACGCTTGATTTTTGTTAGTGGAACAAATGCCCGTTGTCGCAATTGGTGGTCCAAAAACACCAGACAGTCCATGGGCGCTGCTCCGCCACCAATAGGGTTCAACGCCCGAAACTCTGTTGCCAGGCTGCCCTTTTCGTCCTCGATCTGCAAAATGCCCATTGCCTTGCCATTGGCACGAGGAATCTCATTGGACACCGCGGCAATGCTGTGTGGGTAGTTGGCGGACAGCTTGTCGACATCGCTCAACACAGCTTCAGTGGCACCGCCGACCGGGTCATAGAATACTAGTACTAGTGGTAGATTGCGCAGCTTGGCATGTTGGTCGAGCAGATCGCGAATCACCGCGGAATGGAAGTCGGTCTCGCCGGGCAGTCGCACTTGCACTGAATCCCGGGGAATGTCTATCAACTTTTTAATATCAGTACAAACGTTCAGATTGGCCTTGGGAATTGAGAACGGCAATGGGGTCGACGAGATCTCGAGATCGGGCTTTGCTTTCTTCTCGTTGAGCTTCTGGATTGTGTTAGCCTTCCTCAATCAATCATCAAAGCATACACTCAGGTCAGTATTTTGCAACACCTCTTCATGTTTTCGCTTTACAGCCATTATGATATGCAAAGCTAATAAAATGGTGCGGGGTGGGAAAGAGAGTTCTTTTTATAAAGCAAAAATATAGAGATGAGGCGTGATTGAAGGTGGAGTAAACAACGATCATGCATCGGACCAAAAATCTAGACTCTGCCCCGCCAATCCGGACCGTTCTTTTACAAATGTTTAAGACTCAATTATATTTCAATCATGAACACGGATACCTCCCCCTTTAAATTCTATAAACGTTTAGCCGATTTTCGTTCTTTTCTTTTTACTGTACTTGAAGCATAACGTGAATCAACTTACTTTGCTGCTGCGTTCTTGATGAATTCAACACCCTTGGTGATGTTACCTTCAAGACCCTTGATGGCCACCTTCAAAAGTTCCTGTTCAGCAGCATTGGCCTTGGCCAATGGGCTCTTGATAGCTTCAGCACCGGATGGCTATTTTTATACTTGTTAGCAATTCTCTTCTTAATAAAACATACGCCGAATTCCACTGGAACACTGAAAAAGTCTGTACCAACGGCCTTCTTCACTTCGGCACCGCCGGTAATACCGTCCAAATACACAAAGGTTGGTTCAACAACTCCCTTTTCACCAGCAGCGCCCTTCAACACGGCCTCGGCAAACCGGAAACCAGCATAGGCCATTGACAAGGTGGCCGAACCAGCACCATCCTTGGCCTTGACCACTTCGTCACCGCCAAACTGGATTCGGTTGATCAATGCAGCCAACTTGTCTTCTGGAATGTTCACAGCTGGTTCGGTTAGAGAAAGCAATGGAACAATTGTTTCACCAGAGTGTCCACCAACCACTGGAATTGTGTACTTGGCAGGGTTGGCATCACCAACCACCTCGGCAACAAAAGTCGACGATCGCACGACGTCCAATGTAGTGACACCGAACAACTTCTTTGGATCAAACACGTTGTGTTGCTTCAACACCTCGGCAGCAATTGGAACGGTGGAATTGACTGGGTTGGAAATAACCAATACGAATGCCTTTGGGGCGTATTGGGCAACTCCGGTGACGATATCTCGCACAATACCAGCATTGATCTTGAACAAATCGTCTCGAGTCATGCCTGGCTTTCGTGGAATACCGGCTGGAATGACCACAATGTCAGCCCCGGTCAGGGCCTCTTTTAGTCCGTCCTTGAGGTACCCCTTGACCTTGCCTTCGGTGCTAATGTGGGAAACGTCGGCAGCAACACCTGGCGAATTGACCACATCGTACAATGCCAAGTCTTGGACATATGGGGAGAGCTTCAAGAGAAGAGAAAGAGGCTGGCCGATTCCGCCGCTAGCACCTGCAACTACTGCTTTAACCATTGTGTGTTGTTTTCTGTTTAAAAAGTGAATATGATGAAAGAAGGTGGAATTGGACGGGGTTATGTTATTATAAAGCCTAGCTTGGCTGAGGCTCGCGGACCTTATCCCCCCACTGGGCCCGGCATATACAACCGGGCGGGAGCGGGGTTGATGATTGGATCAAATGCTGACACCACACTGGCTAGCAGGTTCACCTTATCAATTGATCGCTAGGACCCGGATAAAGCGAAAAGGGCATGTCCGGGGTGATGTGTACATGAGCCTCGCCACCTCGGGATACATCGCGACGTTCGTGTTCACGTTCACCCGGTGTTTCTCGTGTTTGGCGATGGCGTGCCGGGCTTTTTTCGTCCGTTGCAATAGCGTGAAACTAAAGCAAATCCGGAGACCGCCGTCCTACGACTCAGGAATAATGACAAAATATACATTAGAACATTAAATTACAGATAGACATTACAGAAAGATCTATCGTCGAGCCTTCTTTTCGAAAGTCTTGTTTTGCTTAGTGTCAGCTCGGGCCAAAGCAGAGGCCTTGACAACGGCGTCCTTTCGCAAGTCCTCTCGGTAACCTTGGGCAGCCTTGGAGACAGCGTGGGCGACTCGTCGACCAGACACGTGCTTCTTGAAGGTGGTGGTGGACACGGCCTTGGCTGGCTTGTTGATGTTCTTGGAGTTTCGGGTCAACAAGACAATCTTGCCGTCTTCGTTGGTGGAGACACCGACAGCCTTTTCGTTAACCAATCCAGATTGGGAGAAAGAGTGCTTGCCAGAAGCGTTCAATGGGTCTCGAGAGAATTGGAGACCACCGGCATTTCGTCGCTTCACAAGGAAGGAGTTGTTTTGTCGAGTCAAAGCCCACAAAAGGTCGCTGGAAACAGAAGCCATTGTTGAATATGAGTTGTGTGGTGATGTGGATTGGATTTGGAGGTTTGGTGAGTGGAAAATTGAGTGGGTGCCGGGTGCGGGAGTGGCTGGAAGTGGAAATTCGCAGTCACAATTTTTGACTATTTGGGGATTTGTCGATTATGTAAGTATTATGTAATCCGTTTACAGCCGCAGCTGTAAGGGTCCCTAAGTGCCATCATACACGATTACAAACGTGCGGCCCTTGGATACAAATTGTTGGTATGTTTCCACAAACTTAGCAATGGTTTCTGCTGGGATGGGCAAGTTGTGAGCAAGGCACATGAGGTCGCTGGAGAGCGTGATTGGGCGGTGTTGGTTGAGTTCTAGCCAGTTTTTGGTAGCCTTGGGGTCGTGGAACAGCACTCCAACATAGAACACCTGGGTTGCAAAATACGAAGTTTCAGAGCCAATTGATCGTGTCATGAATCTTTCCAGCAGGCTGTAATATTTTGTCCAAATGACCGGGTTTACGACCTGTAAATCGAATAAGTGCTGGTTGGCCCGGGCATATTGAACGAGGAAAATGGGCAAGTACACGTTCGATGCGTTTTTGACAACGGATCTATCGTGATACTTGGAGATCAGATTGGTTGCCTGATTCACGGAAAACAATAGGTTGTTTCCGTTAGACCGTAGCTTGGCAATTGCATTCTGCTGATATCCGCAAAACGTGCTTTTTCGTCTAGCCAGAATCGTCTTCACCACCACCAACGGCTCGCTATGTAGTACCAAGTCTTCCACTCGGTCCGGAGTCCACAATTTGAAATCTGTATGCAATGAAAAGAGATCCACTGCAGCATTCTCTATCTCATGCCGTGTAGCACCCATCTCGACCAGCGCATCGATGGTTTGCTGTTTGCGGATCCCCGCATATGATGGCACCATTCCCGCGTGAAAACCTGCGTTCTCTCGCTGCTCGTCCATCTGCGTCTGGTGTAGCAATGGCTGAACCTCTCCGTCGCGTGCATTCGCACATGGCGGAGGCACGACGTGCGGCTCTGGGCGTGGTGAAGACAGCGGCATCAGCAAATCCGTCGATCCAGGACCAGAGAGCAGGTCTGGAAACAGAGAGTCGAAGGTCATTCTTGTGTTGCTGAATGGACATTCTGGGGAAGAAGAAGGGGGTGAATAGTCGAGTTTAAGTTCAACAAAACCCTAGTGCCATTTTTTCATGCCTTGACGCGCGATATGGTACCGCAGCCAGAAGCGGGGGCATCTTCGCGTGATCTTGATCCCCAGCATGTGGTATTGGATAGTGGTTATATTGTCTTTTTTTGGAACGATTGCATCAGAGAGATCTTTTTTTTGATACCCATGTTGGCAGGTGAGGCGTTGAGCCTGACACGGAGCGGCTCATCACCGGCAAACAAAGTCGGCCGCGAAATCTGCACTCTTACCCCTCAATTTAAATACCAACCCTGCATTTTAGGAAATGGGGCTTGATATTGCTGGAGTTTCCTGGAGTTTCCGAATCGGGTGATGGTTTGCCATACACTCACTCACTACAAAAACCAGACTATTTCCTGACCAAGGACAGGAACCAAAAAATGACCACCCGAGTCCAGATCGCTACTCGCCAGCATTATAAACACTACATAAAGCATCAGGCCATCACACTGTTCGAAGCATTGGAGACAAACTCCACCGCCATAACGTACGACGATCAGTGCAGCCACTACATCGGACCAGGCAGCTATGTAATCAACGGGGAGGATTATGTTTCCTTAGAAGGAATCATCCAAGCTGCCTTGCCATTGGCTACGGGCAGAGAAAAGGCACAATTGACAGTGTTTCTACGAGAGATCCGTACTGTCAGCCCAATATTGCTGTTCAACGTGGTGCGGGTCAAATGTTTTGCCACGGAAGGCGGTGATGTCTGCGCAGTCAACAACCTGTGCGGACAAGCAGCATGCTCCAATCTAAGTCATGCCAGTTATGCCAGCCCATGGGCAGAATGCAAGTTGATCTGGAAAAAGAGCATTATCAAGGCGTTTGGAATTCAGGTTGTTCCTCGATGAGCAACCAGCACATATCTGCATGCATGGGGGTGTAATTATTACTGTATAGTGAATATCCTTAAGATCGCCTAATTTCGAGCATAGCGAACCCCCAACGGGCAAAAAACAAAAAAAATCCAGTTGTAAGGGACGCGTTTTTCTATTCCTTACTACCACCCCCTTGACGGATCTACCGTCCCCTTCTTAAACCAAGCAGTAATAACACAACGCCGAAAACAGACTGACAAATGCACCCGATTCTTGTGTTTTGTTGATGCCATGGTCGCTGAGCAATCAGCTTCCATCAAGATCAAAGATCTCGATCGTAAACAAAAATGAATCGGTTGACACGCGGGTAGATGCGGCGGGGCTCTGTTCCAAGAATGAAGGGGGCAGATTTCAATTAGTTTTCCCCTTTGGGATCATTCATGCATGAATGAAAGTAGAAGAGCACAGGAGGCGAGATATCAATCGACAGACTATTTATTAAAAACCAGACCGAATCCTGGCTCTCTTTTTTTTTTTTTTTTTTATTCTTGTTCGTCACACAATGAAAACAGCAGTACCCAATCTCCATCTCAACCTCAATTCAATGCATGGATGTGCCACGGAGGCCCAGTTCGAAATGCCCATGACCCCACTCGACCAAATGACGACCCCATTTTCAAGAGGCATGCAACGAATGAGCAGTGTTTCCAGTCAAGCCAGTAGTACAATGACCACAGACGATGAAGATCATGAACGCGAAATGCCTGATCCAGATTGGACCACCCAAGAAGAAGAACTACTACTAAAAGTATATCACGAGATCGCCGACAACCCTACAGTAGCGCCATTCGCTGGCCGAGTGCCGCCATCAGGAATCGTCCAGCGAGTCGCTCGACAGGTCATTAAACGCGCTCCAAAAGAAGGAATGTCATTTCAGCATTCTCTGGTTCATATCCGACGCCATCTGTTGGCCATATGCCAACAGCATCACACGAATAAAGACGACCACCATCCTCCGGCAGAAAGTCCATTACCATATGAAGAAGATGAAGAGGAACGCGATACAGTCATGGGAAATACAAGTGTAGTTCATACACCAGTATCATCGCGTCCCACAACCCCAGTTGAGATCCATATGGTTCAGGCGACGCGCAATCGCGAACTCCATTCGTGGTTGAACCAGCAACAGCCGCTGCCGCACACGCCGCAGCATCAACAACAGCAGCAATATTCACCACCACAAGCAATGCTTTTTGACTATCAATTCCCACCTAGGAACGCGGCTCAGTCCATTAATCGCCCATTGGCATCACCATTTCAAGAATCTCTGGCCCCATCCACTGCCCAAATGACATATCTACCAGCAGTCCAAATTGACGATCCCTACCCACCAAATATGACCGCACACCGCAAGAAAGAGTCGCTCAAAATGCGACGAATGAATGGAAAATAGTCTTTGGTTCATATATGTACACTCTTTTTCTTCCTAATATTTATTTACAATCTTTTAAAGTCGTTTCATTGGCTCAATTTCTTTTCGTGGTGGAAGATTGTGTCCCTTCTGCGGTCCCGGCCATTGCGGCGGTAGAATGCCGGCCTTCTTGAAAAGACGAGCCACAGTCTCTGACGGCTGAGCACCAACACCTATCCAATATTTTGACCGGTGAAAGTCGATCTTGATGTCCTTGACCGGCTTGATGCCTTGTTGAATTTGTTCATGCGTTCGTGGGGCTGGAATCGGATTGTATGTTCCAATGACTTCGATGGGCAGTTTATCACGACCAGACCTGCGCTTAAGTTAGGACTTTTTTTTCGATAGAAACACATACCTCGCCTTGGCGATGACAATATTGTAAACCGGCGAAAACTTTCGACCGAATCGTGCCAGTCGTATTCTCACCGAGCCCTTCATTTTTGTGTGTATGACAGCTGAAAATGGAGGGTGGAAAAATTTGGGTAATTACACCACCAAAATTGGGAGTAACCATTACCCGGCCGCACAACCTCACCTCCATTCTACGATCTAGATTCCATATGTACATAAACAGGCTCCTTGATAGATCCTGATAAACCCGGATTGCATCAACCGACAAACCTATACGGACACTAGATCATAATATTATGCATGGGACTAGATTGAAAAAATGCGTCATTTTAGTGCCAAATGTTGCTGAATCAAAATCAAATATCTCAGCCTCTAATGGCAACGTTTCCTCAAGCGGAAGGATCGAACGAACCCCACACGTTGCGGCGGCATTACGCCATCGCAGCTCTTAGCGTGCATTCTTCTTAAACAGCCGCCCATGAATAGCAGTCCCCCCTCTTTTAACTGTCTCTCAATCAATGTCGCGACTCGGATTGCGGTTGCCGAACTCAAACCCGATCGTGGAGCATCTGACTACAGATCGTGACTATTTTTGGGCAGTGCTGGAAGGTCCCCCCAGCGGCCACCAACGAACTTTACCACCGCATGCCATCACCGGCACCAGCGGTACCACCGGCGCCCACCAAGGGGCAACGTGGCCCCTTGGTAAACGGGCTGTCCGGACCCCGGTATAGCCGCCGGCAGCCGGCACCGGCAGCTGGTGAGACATTTGCAGGAAGTTCTTCCGTTAGGGGAACATGGCGTTTACGATGTAATGAATGTATTCAACTCCAGATTCCAAAACGGCTCATCGGCTTTTTGATATTGTCAATCATCATCATAGATCCCCTAATATGTCATCGTGAAACAGGAACCCTTTCCCCCACAATTTGCTTACCCAGCCATCGAATCACCTGGGAGGCTAGATCGGTCATCCACAACATGACCCCGGATATAGACTAGATTATTGATCCTTCCAAGTCCAAGGATGCCGTATCGTATCGTATCGTATCGTATCGCCCACTTTCCCAGGTTATCCCCATCGCCGTACGGTACGACAAGTTCAAACAGAAGCTAATGCCGTACGGAGCAATAGCGATGAACCAGCGTGGACGCGCCGCCGACTGTTGAATGCCGCCTGCCCAACAAACGTTACCCCACACTCATCACGAATCATGCATGCAAGGCAAAAACAGAAGCAACTTGGAAAAATTTTCCATCAATGATTGCTGAATAGGGCCCGCCTAAGTTGCAGAGTCTCGCTTGGAGATGAACTTAGGAGATGGGGGGCGAGCGCTTCTTGATCAGTGATCCGCCATGGGCAGGCTTAGGGCACAAACGGTACCCATTCCGAGCCCCATCGCAACAACCCAAATGTAACAAAATGTAACCCTCCACAAACACCCTGCAAATCACTAGACAGTCGTGACCTCCAGCCCCCGGATCCTGTCCAGCCGCAGTTACTAATCTTGGAATTTGTATTTGCACTATGCAATCCAGGCAAAAATAAGGAGAATTGAACAAGTTTGTTTTTATTATTTCGTCGTGCTGGTGCTGTTGACACAACCAGGCCGATAAATCACCAATTTCAGAAAAGCCTATTTAAACACTCCCATTCCTACCCCAGATTGTATTTTTTTTTCCTTCTTCTCTTTCCTTCTCCTTGACCAAAAAGCGTTTCTCTCTCTTCCCTTTTTTTTTTGTTCACTACAGATCATTTAATTTATACAATATGTCGACACCGGTAAGCTCGGTAAACGGCAGACCATTGTCTGCGATTCCTGCACATCTGGCAGTGCCAGGTTCGGGATCCTCGAAGAGCAGCAAGATCATCACGGATCAATCGTCGGGTTACAATTCTGCTACCTTCGAAGGAAAGGAGGCTCAATTGGAATCTGTTATGGACGAAATTGACCGACAAGGATTTGTTCCAGAAAACTTGATTGAGAACGAAACCAAGGTATGATTTTTCTTTAGAGAACGAACTAACACAACATCTAGTGGTTTTACAATAATTTGGGTATTGATGATTCGTACTTTGCTACAGAGTTGGTCAGCAATATTGTTTCGCATATTCATTATTTGTATGCTGCCAAGGTGGCTGCTTATGCTCGAGCTGATAAGAAGCTTGAGATCCGACTAGATCGAGAAACTGACGAACATGCTGTTTACATTGATACTTCAACTCCAGGCGTTTCCAACTTGGAAGGTCCTCGATTTGAACAGCGAATCGATGAGCGATATTTGACTCCTTCAACTCCAGATAAGGCATATCGAATGGAGTCGTTCCGATCGGGTGCCGTGATGAACAACAGCAACAATGTCAGCGAGGCTCAAGAGCACTTGCGATGCTACTTTGTTTATAAGTGCAACTTTCTTGACGAAAACCCTGGTGAGGATGAGATTGATTTGGCCAAGATCTCGGACAAGATGTTCTATGAAAAGGCTACTGAACGAACTCGAGAAATTTACCAATCCATTGTGGCTCAGGTTGTTAAGCGAACCGGGCCGGTGATTGAATTGTACGAAGTGGACGGCACCCGGGAAAAGCGGGTTATCGTCGGCTACCGACAAGGCACCACCCCAGGTTATTTTGCCGCATTGAGTGATTTGTATCACTACTACGGATTGACCTCAACTCGAAAATATGTTGAACAATTCTCCAATGGTGTTACTATTGCTACTATTTATTTGACTCCAACCAACACTCCACAGACTGCCAAGACTTTGGATGAGTTGAAGCAATTGAAGCAGTTCCCGCCAATTGAAAGCTCCATCCACCAGATCTTGAAGGAAGCTTCATTGCTGTACTGTCTTCCTCAAAACATTTTCCAAGCTCACTTTGCCAAGGGGGCCCTATCGTTGCAGGAATCGACCTATGCTCATTCGGCATTTATCTTTGTGTCGCATTTCTTGAACCGATTGGGTAGTGAATACACCACCTTGTTGAGCATGTTGGACGAGAACAACAGTGCTCATTTGGAAGTGTTGGAACGATTGAAGCGACGATTGCGACAAGAAACTTTCACCCGAGAATACATTCAGCAGATCATTTCCAACCAAATCGAAGTGGTTCAGCAATTGTATTTGCAATTTGCCAATATTCACTATGTGCAAAGTGCTGGTGAGTCTGATGGGTTCTTGCCGACCCTGTCTTATCAACGATTGCAAACCTCATCGGTTATGAGCAATGAGGAATTGCGAAGCTACATTCGACGGGCTGCCAACAACGATCACGAAGTTTTGGTTTTGGAAGCCTTTTTGGTGTTCAACAACCATGTGTTGAAGACTAACTTCTACACCCCAACCAAGGTTGCCTTGTCGTTCCGACTCAAGCCGACCTTTTTGCCAGTTCAAGAATACCCACAAGAGCTGTTTGGTATGTTTTTGGTGGTTGGTCAAGAATTCCGAGGTTTCCATTTGCGATTCCGGGATATTGCCCGAGGTGGTATCCGAATTGTCAAGAGTCGAAACCGAGAAGCCTTCTCCATCAATGCCCGATCATTGTTCGATGAGAACTACAACTTGGCAAACACCCAACAACGAAAGAACAAGGATATCCCAGAAGGTGGATCCAAGGGTGTTATTTTGTTGGACATGGAGCACCAAGATAAGGCTTCTCAAGCATTTGAAAAGTACATTGATGCTTTGCTTGATCTGTTGTTGGAGGGCCACACTCCAGGCATTAAGGAGCAAATTGTTGATTTGCATGGCAAGGAAGAAATCTTGTTCATGGGTCCAGATGAAAACACTGCTGGGTTGGTCAACTGGGCTACCGAACATGCCAAGAAGCGGGGAGCTCCATGGTGGAAGTCATTCTTCACCGGTAAGGCTCCTCAACTTGGTGGTATTCCTCATGACGAATACGGAATGACTAGTTTGTCGGTCCGAGAATATGTCAAGGGTATCTACCGAAAGCTGGAAATTGACGAATCCAAGGTTGGAAAGATGCAAACTGGTGGCCCAGATGGTGATTTGGGGTCCAACGAAATCTTGCTTGGTTCTGAAAAGTATGTTGCCATTGTCGATGGTTCTGGGGTGATCTTTGATCCGGAAGGATTGAACCGAGACGAATTGGAGCGGCTCGCCAAGTCACGTGTGATGATCTCTGAGTTTGACATTTCCAAGCTTTCTTCCACGGGTTACCGAGTGCTTGTTGACGACAAGGACGTTCGGTTGCCAGGAGGGGAAGTCGTTCAGAACGGGACTACATTCCGAAACTTGTTCCATTTGCGAGGTGATCCACATGTTCAAATGTTTGTTCCATGTGGTGGTCGACCGGAAGCTATTGACCTGAACAATGTCTCATCGTTGATTGATGCCAATGGCAAGACCAAGGTGCCATATTTGGTTGAAGGTGCCAATTTGTTCATCACCCAAACTGCCAAGTTGAAGCTGGAAAAGGCTGGTGCCGTTATTTTCAAGGACGCTTCTGCCAACAAGGGTGGTGTCACCAGTTCCAGTTTGGAAGTGTTGGCTTCATTGGCTTTTGATGATGCTGGATTCTTCAAGCACATGTGTGTGCAACAAGACGGCACTGTGCCTGAATTCTACAAGCATTACGTCAAGGAAGTGCAGTCGATTGTGCAGCGAAATGCTCGATTGGAGTTCGAAGCCTTGTGGCGAGAGCATGAACTCACTGGCAAGCCACGATCCATCTTGTCTGATGAATTGTCCAATGCCATCAACGACTTGACAGAAGACTTGCAAAAGAGCAATCTGTGGCAAGATGTGGAGTTCCGAAACCAGATTTTGAACGAAGCTCTGCCCAAAATGCTTGTCAAGCAGATCGGTCTGTCGACCATCTTGTCGCGAGTGCCTGATTCGTACTTGCAGGCTATTTTCGGCTCGTATTTGGCTGGTCGGTTTATTTATGAAAAGGGTGCCAGTCCTGGTCAATTTGCATTCTTTGAATTCATGGTTGAAAAGCGTCAACAAGCCCAATCGGTGGCTGCTTAGTTCGTGTACATAATAGATATATACAAAAGATATGATTATACAGGTTTGTCCGTCAAAAGCAGTGGAGTTGGTACACTAGTGCAGCAAACAGATACGGAGTACAACGGACAAACAGAATAAATACGGAGTACAACAGGCAAACAGAATAAATTAAAAGGAACGATGTTACACGATTATTTGAATTTACCCGCTTTGAACCCTGGAAACCACATCTCCGGCTTTGGAGGCGACAGATTGGGCGGCGTGGGTAGTTTCGGTATTCGCGGCGCATTGGGCGGCGGAGGCGGCGGCTGCTGCGTATACTGGCGCACCTGAGGCCGGTCGGGGTTTGGTGAGGGTTTGACTGGCTTTGGCCGCCATGGGTTTTGTCGGTCTCGGTCAGTGGCGCTCATCGATTATATCCACGATCTGTGGATCAGAAGCCAAATAATCAGGGGGGTGAAAAAAAAAAATTTCGAGACAGTGGGTGTCTATTTATGCTTTTGGTGTGTCTTGACTCATTTGTTTTTGAGCCCCAATGGCATGGAGTCCCACCCCTTGCATGACTCATTTGTTTGGATTTGAGGCATCGATCTGGTAGCTTGCAAACTTGCAAACTGGAAAGAAAGATCCTTTGCTCTAGACTGGTATGTAAATATTTGCAAAAGACGCTGCACGGTTGTGGGCTTGTTCAGATGTGGTTAGCTCCAACCCAGGGCCGGCCCCTGTGGTCGGAACGGCTCAAGCCCCCGGCATGCACCACAACCCAGTATCCCCAGCTACTCGACAACCACAACGCAAAAGAATAGCAAAAGGAAAGCGCTCGGCAACGGGGAATTGAACCCCGGTCCCCCGCGAGCTGCCGTAGTGTAGATGCTGCGAATGACAGGCGGATATACTAGCCACTATACTATTGCCGATCGGTGCGATGAGGCTCAGACACCGTCAACATGGCCAACCTTTGTGATTCTGGAAGAAACAAAAGCAAAAACAAAAGAATGCTCGGCAACGGGGAATTGAACCCCGGTCCCCCGCGAGCTGCCGTATCGTAGATACTGCGAATGACAGGCGGATATACTAGCCACTATACTATTGCCGATAGGTGAATTTGATGGCGCTTCATGACCTGAAATTGGTGTAGTTGTGTCAATTGCGACATTTCCTGCCGGAAATTTGTACAAAATAGCGGCCAGGAAGACCGCTGCGTGAACGTGCGTCGTTACCATGGCACCCGTTGCATTGCGGCGTGCGGCGCAGGTCTTGGCACGCCCACACACCGTGCGGCGGTATGCTCCACCAGGATTCATTGCTCAAACATTATTCATATACTCTACTACATTTTGACAAAATAAAAAACAATGGAAAAAATAAATAAGTGTCTGATGCCATTGCTAATGTGCAATCCTATGGCTTCTCCAATAATCGTGATGTATCGGTATCGTCGCCTTCATCACCGACTCGGAACACGTCCTCCTTACTGACGTTACTAGAGGCAAGCTGGGATACCGAGGCTGCTGGAGAGTCGTACAAGGTACGTGCCTTCTGGCCCATGGTGACCCGCTGGCGCTCCTGGTCTTTCGCGTCTTGTGCGGAATGTCGCGGGCTGTACACGCCTGCATCATCAGTATCGTCATCGTCGTCGTCATCACCAGCGTCGTACAGCCGCTGTACGCTGTCATTATCGGAATCAGAATCACCATGCTCGGGGATCAGGTCAAACTCAAACGACGGCACGGACGGGTTGCGTTTGTACGATCCGAGTCCGTTACGCTTGCGTCGTGACACGCAAATGTACATGGTGATACATCCGACAAAGCCCAGAATCAGCAACAATGACCCGTACACCCACGCAAGCGTGTGGCTGGATAATCCAAACGTCGGAATCTTGCTCCATGGCCGATCTGACGGCACAGCAGAGCTGGTCGGCTCTTCCTTTTCGTCGTCCTCTGGCATTGTTGTGGGCTTGGCTGGAGATGCAGATGGCGTGGAGTCAGTGGGCTTCACTTCAGCTGAAGAGGTATGTGGAGGTCGGGCAGGCTCGGTTGGCATCAAGGTAGCGGCAGTGGATGGGCGGTGATCTGGATCTGGATCGGCTTCACTTGGAACCGGATACAGCATGGCCTTGTCAGCATCCCGGGATTCACCCCACAACTTCAATCGCCAATCCCGCATCACACCTGTGTATCCATCACGTTCGTTATTGCACACGCTCATTGTCCATTTGCCAACACCAGGTTCGCCCCAATGCGCCACGCTCATCACGGTCCATCCAATCAACCCATCAGGCGAATCATCTCGGAATCGCGGCTCAAGCATGTTCGACACCACCCCTTGTGGCGACGTTAGCTTGACTGACAGAACACCCCGTCGCTGGTGGCGAATGTTCAAAAATACGTTGACATGCTCGACCCGTTCGAAATTGCTGCTGTCGAGATCCGCTTGCGTGATCTCCACAGTGCTGGTTACACACTTGTCCTTGCCATACCCAATATCCTTGTTCACCGGTTGAGAGTCATGGAAATGCCATGCCTGCGGCTTGACCAACTCCCACTCTTTGGCCCGCTCCACAATGGCATACGCATCAATCTTGCCGTACCCGTACTTGTGGTTGTACTTCTTGCCAGCATAGGTATCCTGCCACCCGTCCTCCTTCTCGTTGACAGGGACAGCCGTGTCCATGGACAGATACTGCATGTCACGCCACGTTAGGTCGGGCCGCACCTGCAGCACTAGCGCAAACACCCCGGCCGCAATCGGTGCGGCGGCTGAGGTACCGCCATGGCGATCGGTACATTTGCCGTGAAAATCGGTGGTGTGGATATGATCGTTCGAGCCTGATGAGTATGTCACGACCATATTAGCGGAACATTGCTCAGAGTATCCTGGATGCATGCCTTTACGGTCAATCGCCGCAACGGTGATGGAATAGATCGAGTTGGTGTATCCATCAAAGTTGCAGTTATCACCATACATACCACCATTGCCAGAAGCAAACACAAAAATCGACCCTTTACGATCCCGGCCCTTTTGTACACCGTTCATCATAGCTCGTCTAACCACCATACCCGGCTCGGCCACAGCCAACCCGTCGTCCGGCGGGCCCCATGAACAAGAGTAAATCGAGTTCTTGTCCATTGCATAATTCAATGCCAGCGCCTCGTCAGCTTCAGAAATCCGGCCACTGAGAATTCTAATACCAGCAACCTTGCTATCATACGCTACACCGATACCACACACGTCGTTCTTCACTGCAGCAATCTCACCAGCACATCTTGTACCGTGCTGGTCGTCATCAAGTTCAGGTCGAGGTTCCGGCCTTTGGTCATTAAAATCATACGAACCTTCTGCAAAAAAATTAGCAGCGAGATCTTTATGCTCATAATCCAGCCCGTCATCAACTACTGCCACTGCCACGCCCTGACCAGTATATTTCTGACGCCACACGTCGGAAATATTCAAGTCATTCCCAGGCTCAGATGGGTTCATCAAATGCCATTGCGACGTGAACTCTGGATCTTCGATTTCCAGATCTTTCATCGCCTCCACCAGCGGGATCATTGATGAATCAACCGGTACGGGAGGCGGAGCTCGTTTATACAGTCGTTTCGGTTCCAGCACCTGCAACGCGACCAATCCATCATTTTGCAGCTGCCTCTTGTACATGAGCTGATCCGCGGATCGCTTGTGTAATAGTGGCATTTCGCTCCGTTTATGCAATACACGTTCCACAGGCTGGTCCTTGATTCCTTCATCTACCAGCTCGGCGACTTTGCTAGTCTTATGCACAGAAAACAAATAATGGTCATCAAGCGACCCGATTTTCTGTTCAAATGTCCAATCGGGCCTCGACCTGGCGAAATCATCCACATCAGTGCGTGAATCAAGTTCCACTGCATAGTACACTCGGTTGTCGAAATCGCGCTTCGACAGCGGCCTATGATGGCCATAATTGTATGCTAGTGCAGTCGAAGATGCTAAACACCAAACCACTTGGTTTAAAATTCTCATATTGATGAATCCAGTGCTGAACAAAACAACAAAAAAGCGACAGAAGGAAAAATGCAGGAGGCAAATAAAAGTCTAATAGAGAGTAAAATGCAAAACGTGTCCCTTAGACTTGAACCTGGTCAAAACTCTTTCGGACAGTATCAAACTGTGTTTTTGTCCCTGGTTTTATTGGTACCTCTGGATCAAGCACAGCTGATTCTAGTCAAGACCTCAAAAAATTAATAAGGACGGAACAAAGCTTTCGAAGAAAAAAATAATAAGGATGCGGTCGATCGAGTTCAAGGGGTGTAGTTGAAATGTCCAGCACCGTAAGGCTATCAAACGGAACGGGGCGCATGAGATGCAGCCGGGTAAGCCGCTGAAAAACTTGTCCCAAAATGCTCTTCAACGGGACCACTTTCATCACTATATAGAAGCATTATATTAACAATGGCCAAAACGTCAATGCCCGAGCTGAAAAAGGTATGGAAATGAGTCAGGGAAGCGCTAACTGTGTCACAGTATATGGACAAAAAGGTGCTTGTTCAGCTCAACGGATCAAGGAAGATCGTTGGGGTCATGCGTGGGTACGACGCGTTCTTGAACTTGGTTGTGGAGGAAGCTGTTGAAGAGAAAGAAGGCCAGAAAACTGCTCTGGGTACCTCGGTATGTTTTATTTTATTGTGTTGTTTGGGCGTTTGCTAACTAACGAGGGCAGGTAGTTCGGGGTAACTCGGTAGTGTTGGTGGAGGCATTGGAAAAGGTCGAAAACTAATGGTGCCTTTTGCATCAGAACAAAGTAATCAACTTATTTATTCGAAATTGTATAGTAATTTTTCTCATGGTATTTGCGGTGGTGTCATTGTTGCAATTGCAATTGGTTCCGCATCCAAGACAATTCCGTATATTATTCGGATAAGGTTTCCACGAAACGCTTGGTTATCTGGAATTGGAATTGGGTAGAGTCAATCGTAAAACATCATGAATGATGCTGCACCGTGCTGCGGAGTTTCGTGAGACGAATAGCTGGCAGTTGCGGGGGTGATGCGCAACAAGTGGGGGAAGAGAGGTCGTCGGCTCTAGGAATTGCCGAGCCGCAGATCTCGGCCGCAGCACATATCTGTGATTCGTCAGCTCGGTCCTAAAGCTTGAACTCCATGTTTTCCCTGGAGAAAGAGGGGAGGGGATGTGATCTAATAGTTGATCCTTAAATACTGTCCAACTTGCATGATTTTGCAAACCAAGCCAAACAAAGCAGAGATGACAGTATCCACCAAGACCAAGACTTTCAAGGACTTGCCAAAGTTCGATGATCTCCCAGACAAGCGACGATACTGGGAATGGGGTCCACCTGGATCCTATGAAGAAGGCCTGGGCAAATTGAACTTGTTGAGTGCCGACCATGTTGCGTCCAAAGCTGCCCAGGAAATCAAGACCGGCGAACGGGTGTGCATGTCGTGGCCCATGCACAAGCCTGAGATTGCTGGGTTTGGCCGAATGCAGCTCGAACACACGATCAAATGGATCTTCGAACCGTTCAATTTTGATGACGAGTACCACTTTAATCCACAATCGTCGTCGCAATGGGATGGATTCCGTCACCAAGCCATGCCAATTGACGAGAACAATCGATACAAAAAAGGTGTTGCGTATGCGGAGGAGCACGGTACCGACAACACCACCGTCATGCTAGGTGGCACTAAGCCAAGCGAAGTCTTGGATCGTACCAGCGGCCGAATCGGAATTCAGCATTGGGCCAAGAAAGGGATTGCTGGTAGAGGGGTGTTGATTGATTATTTCGGATGGATGAAGGAGCAGGGTCGTGATTTCAATCCGTTGACCGATCACACCATTCGGCTTGAGGATTTGAAGCAGATTGTCAAGGACAAAAAGATCGATCTGCAACCAGGTGACATTTTACTTGTGAGAAGCGGGTTTATCAATGAATGGGAACGACAAACTGACGAATACCGGGAAATTTTGACCAAGAACTGGCCCCCGGACTATGCCGGTGTAGAACAGTCCGAAGACGTGTTGCGATGGATCTGGGATAACCATTTCGTGGCTGTGGGTGGCGACGCCATCTCTTTTGAACGGTTCATTCCAAATCACCCCACTATTGAGTTGCATCACTATTTTTTGTGTGGCTGGGGTATCCCAATCGGCGAGTTGTTTGATCTGGAAGCTCTGGCGGAAATTTGCGCCAGAACCGGCAGATATTCCTTCTTTTTCACTGCCTCTCCAAATAATGTGTTTGGTGGGGTCTCTTCTACTCCAAACGCCATGGCATTGTTCTAGTTCTTATAGGTTGTGTAGTTTGAAAGTTTAAAATGCTCTGGAACCGCGCCGCGGCTGACCTACCCATCGACGCCGCATGCGGCGAGTTTGTAGAAACGCGAAAAGTACCCGCACCAACCCTTTGATTCGGCTATTTTCTGATCAGTAAACTCAACTGGCAGATAGGCAGAGCTCAAAAAAAGCCCGACAGCCATTAACGTGAAACGAAATAAAAAAAAACTTTAAAAAATAAAAAATAAAAATATTAACACATAAGCATTTCATCATATTGTTTCAAACAAAACATAAGCATAAAGGCATTTTTCTTTTTCTTTTTTAGGACGACTTTGGCGCATTTGGCGAGAAATTACTCAAATCTGCCAATACCATACCAGCCACAGCGGCGGACATCAAAGTGGAAATAGCACCAGTGATCAATGCAGACATGGCCAACTTGGCAATATCACCTCGTCGAGATGGAGCCAATTGACCCAAGACACCCAATTGAGTGGCCACAGAACCCAAGTTGGCAAACCCACAAAGAGCATAAGTAGCCAACATCTGGGATCGCACAGACAAAGTGGCATATTCCGGAGATCGAAGCATGGAGTACCCAACAAACTCGTTCTGGATCAACTTGACACCAATCAATTTGGCAACTGGGTACAGTTCATTTCGTGGGGTACCCAACAAGAAAGCCAATGGATAACAGATATAACCGCAGATTTGCTCCAAGGTCAAGCCTGGAACGCCCCAGAATCCAGCAAACCAACCAAGCAACCCGTTGATCAATGCAACCAATGCAATAATACACAACAAATTGGTCATAATGCAACCGGCAATGATCAACCCCAACCAAGCACCGTTTGAGAAGGCATGCAGCACATTGTCGGCCTCTTGAACGTCATCGTCTGGGATAACAACCTTACCGGAAGTCAAAGTTTCTTCAGTTTCCGGGTATCGGATCTTGGAAGTGGCCAAAGAAGCTGGAATGGACATAACACAAGAACTAATCAAAGCTTGCGGGTTGACACCCATACCAATATAAGCCACCAACACAGAACCAGCGATAGTAGCAAATCCAGAGGTCATGACTTGGTGAATTTCGGCTTTGGTCAAATGTGGAATAAATGGCTTGACCAAAATGGCTGATTCACCTTGACCAATAAATGGCGACGCAGCGGCGACCACTGATTCGGCACCAGACACTCGCATAGTCCAGTAGAAGAAATAGGCGAACTTGACCACAAACCATTGAAGAATACCCCAGTAGTAGAACAAGTGAACGAATGCAATGAAGAAAATAATAGCTGGCAAGACGGTGAAGAAGAAATACGGCTCTGCAGCAACCTGATCACTAGTCAAGAAAGCAACACCATCTTGAGCATAGCCTAGCAAATCGGTAGCCAAACCAGAAATGAAATTGAAAATGTCATAACCAGCACCAGTTCGAAGCACAAACAAGGCAATGATGAACTGCATCAGCATACCAGTAACAACGGTGTGCCAAACAATCCTGGACCGATTGTTAGAACTGATATACAACCCGGCAAGGGCAACAAGACAACCCAGCAACGAGATAGCTCGATCACCTCGAGAAGAACCTGGATATTCCTTGGTAATAAAGGTACCGAGTAATACAACGGCCAGAGTGCCCATGGCGGCAGCTGGAAGTCGCAACTTTTCTGGGATCATATTCACAACTGGGGTGAGGGTCCGTTTCCAAACCCAGTCAGCCGCAGTCAAAATATATCTAGTTGGCACATAAAATGTGACGAATCGGATTGTCAATGCCAACCACAACAAGGTTGGAATCAACCATTTATGTCTAGTCTTCTTTTGGACCAAGATGGAGATCCACCAAGCAGTGAAGAAACACGCCCAAAACAAGTGGAAAACCCATCGGTATCGCTGAATTAGCAAACCGACAGAAAACTTCTTTTCAACTCTGCCAATGCCATCAGATTCTGATCCAGCAGCCTCTTTTTCGATATCAATATCAGAGGTGTCTTTGACATCGAAAATGCCTTCTTCCCGGTGAGGAGACGAAGATCGAGGACCGGCAGTCGCATCGGAATGCAGTTGCATATCGGTCTTGTGAGCCGAAGCACCATGATGAGGATGGTTATGAAGATGCTGGTGCTCTGGGTCCAGAGCAGGGTCATGATGCTGCTGCAATGGAGGTGTTGGTGTAGATGTTGGAAGCTCTTGGCTTGGGTGTGGTGATAATGATTTTTCAGCCATTATGATTGTAGTATTAGATTAGCGAATGGATCGACCCCCGAAAATTTGCTCGTTCTAGTTCTTCCTTTAATAGTACAACTGCGAAGTGAATGCTTCCCCAGAAAACACAACCAAGCAGAAAACGAAAACGGGTGAAGAAAGGAAGGACTCAAATCTGGATTCTCAGTCGCCTTATAAAAGATTTTTTTTCCAGAGTCGTGCGTGCGTCGGCTGTCGCAGAGAGAGGGGCAGTTGGTTCAGCATTACAGAAACAATAAAAAGAAACGATCGACGCTCTCGTTTAATTTTTGGGGAACGCTTGGAGATATGCTATCGGTTCGTCTTTTCAATATGTTACATTTGCAGCTTTGACCAGTGAGTTCATCTCCAGCGGTTTATAAGCGATGGAGGTTAGTAGAATTCGGTCCCAAATCGGTTAGACTACATGCTAATTTTTTTTCACATGATGCAGACCTTAATTATTAGTCTAAAGACCTGTCAGATTATCTGAGCATTCTTTAATACTAGATTTTATATGATCTATCAAGACTCTGTGGTTGACCTATTTTGTTATTTGTGGGATGACTCTCTGAGAGAGTCAACCCCATATCAGCGAATCCACAACCTGTTAGTTCACGAGGGAGAAAAAATAAACCGAGATGCGCCGCTTGTGATCGGCAAGCCCCGTTGCCCAATATGGGGTGAGCCCAATATTTGAGGCTGGCCATGAACTGACAGTTGGGAGCGCGAAAAGCCTCGCTCGGCCAATCAGCTGGGGCTATCGAAGCCCAACTTCAACCGTCGGGGAATTCATTCGCAGCGCGTAATAATGGCATGATCGTGTGGACTGATCTGGTATCATCTGTGGCCCCTCCTATGGCTGACGTGGTGAAGACTCTCGTTCGGGATGTGATATTCATTTCAGGATGCACCCCGCTTCGTGGAGGTGAAGGATCGTTGTTCGGTGAGAGAAATCCGATGTTCATGCACAGATAGGTGGGTCACGCCCTGTGAGGAGTTCATTAGCCACAAATGTCCGGCGGTGTACAACGGGGAGCGAGCGGCTTCGCCTAATTCGAACAATCGTCTCGGCATCTATAACCCTATAATCTGCCGCCATCCGACGGCTGGTCCACGCAGGCCGTTGGGAACCATATTTGGCAACAAGAGTTCCCCAGATCTTGCAAGCCAGATTTGTGGAGAAGTCGGTAATAAGTTCCTTTTCCAATCTGGGGTAAGTCTGGAATGCATTTTTGGTGTTAAATAGTACCAATCATCGTTTTCAGGTTAGCGTGGTTTAAAGTTGTGTCCATGGAACACATTGACGATGGCCGGAGAAATTTTCAGCCAGATTTTAGAGATAGCATATAAGAGGCCGATTTCTTATCTTAGACTTTGGAAATTTCTGTCTTCTAGACGAGGATCCCGATTCCGGCCGTTTATTGGTGCGCTAAAGGAAATTGCTATTAGTGGGGGAGTCGTTGGAGGGGCAGGTTCCATCTCCTTCGATACCCGTCGCGAGTTCTACATGAGACAGACCTTGAAGTCTTCATCAAACATTCTGCAGTCAAATCTCGGACTACAGCACGAACTGCCCTGGATAATAGTTGTCAATCAAGGAGATCGCCGACATGAATAATCGAGATCAGTCAGGCGTCCCACCCCAGTATATGCAATTGTATTCCAAGCGGTGGTCCCCCACTTGACAGTTACTTGAAGTCTTAAAGCAACTATTGAACCCTTCCTATCGCATGTCTTCCCTGAATAGAACTGGGCCAGGTGATGGATCAATTCCTTTTTTCACCAGCTGAGACACACGGCGCTGACGCTTGTCTCACCCTGTTGTCCGTTGAAGAGGATTGCTGGTCAGGGTTTGCCGGCCGCTAATACACAATACATTTTAATTCTTTATTGTGCATATATGTTCAGGTTTTGTTTCGCTTTGCATTAAGATCCGGGGTTGGCTATCCTATTTGGGTTTTCACCTCTGTCTCTGCCCGAAATTTGGTGGGCAGAATGGCAGCCGGTAAGAGAGCCGACCTTGGATGAGGTAGTAGCCTGCAGTGCAGATGAAGTATTAATTGATCCGTAGCTTCCTGCAGGGAACTAGGGCCCATTATTCATCAGATGTAAAGGTCTTCAGAGTGGTGGTGGAATCGATGATCCTATGCTGAGACGTTTCTGAGAATGATATGTTTCACTTGTCCAAAACTCCTATTTCCCGAGGCATAGACTCTAGTTGCATGTCTGATTATCTGATGGGATCAGCGGGTGTCAGAGAGCAAATTTGGATAATCACTATGATTGGTAACTCGAATTAATGGCCATCGTTAATCTTGCCAGTGGTTATGAACCCCGATCGACAAGCCTTGACCGCGGCTGATCCGGTGGATCGACGGTTCGCGGCGGCATTTTGAACCCGTTAGACACATCTCCACGTTATAGGTTAGGGCACGACAAAGATAACGGCAGTTGGTTTATCATGTTTCAACTGGGGATTGTCAATGCCGTGGTTGCATCAATTGATCGGCTTTACATCTCTTGGCAAGTAGGGGTGATTCTAAAGGTGATTTTCTGGGGTTCGAGTTGTTACTAAGGGCGATGCAGAACAGCCCTATCACTCTCGTTGCAACAGCCCGCTCTCATCTTCATACAGATCTGGCCCGCCAATCAGGGATGTTTATGCTGACGCAACCCTGCTAACCATCAGAGGGTGCATTTTCTCGAGTCGTGTCTGAGGACCTGTTAAACAGCAGTAAATTGGTGGTGCTGGCTGAACCTGTCATGACTTGGTCGTTGTGACCCGCTGTGTGAGACACCATCGTATGGAGTAACTCCCATCTCGTCCGACATAGTCTGTCGTACTGCCAGTGAGAACTAGATCAGGCCAGTACCCTTTGCGAGCATTTATCGTGAGCGAAATCTATAACAGGCCCATCGATTTGATCCCCTGATTGTGACCATTGTAGGCTCTTTGGTTGAAATACCAGCCGACTGTTGATCATTCATTTGCTAGCCATCTCTGTTTTCAATTGTCCTTTGCTTATACGACTCTGCCTGAACAGTTCCTCAGCCCCGGTTGCAAAGATATACAAAGCAGCGTTACTACCAATTATTTTCTAGGGCGCCAGCCATCAGATGATAATGGAGTTCGATTGGACTATGTATTGTACAAAGTACTCGATGGGAACCCGAGGATGCTACCCCGGTTTCTGCTGGGGTGAATACGAGGCTAACCCGGCGCATCTTATCAACAAGACAAGACCGAAGATACGACAAAACTACACAGATGTTTCGGCAGTTATTAAAACGAACAGATAGATTGGCACATAGGGCCGTACCCTGCAGGTTGACGCGGCATCCCTACGTTATCGTCCCACAATGGCCCGTATCCACCGATGATATTGAAGTTTATTTCAGAGATAGTAAAAGTTCTTTCTATTTGATGTCATGTGATATTGGTATAAACAAACAAAGCCCAATCAAAGAAATATTCAACTCATGCGTCCTCCTCAGGACAGACCTCATTCGCCGTATCCAGGGTATGACCCGGATTGACCGGCATGCAGAAGAAGCACGAGAGAGGCGTCGTACCCTGAATACCGGTTGCTATCATCTATGAGGGCATACTATCGACGAGCTTGTTCAAATTTCTAAAGCAGGTGACGAACTACCGAACTTCTGGCCTTGGAGCTGCAACAGTATCAATTGACACGGCAACACAACGCCATCCATGGCGGCCCAGACGCGCTCTCCATCTATCAATTGGTTACTATCGACAGAGAGAAAAGCCATCCAGACCATAGGAATTGACTACTTTATGTTAGTTTACAAACAGAGACGGAGGAATGATCGGAAACCGGCTGGCGTCGAAAACTAGTGTGCGGCTATGCAGCAAACTATGACCACAAGCCAATGCACGGCAGCCGGATATTCTGTGGGGAAATTTGAAATACGAGACGGGATAGTTTCGCACAGTCCTGCAAAAAACGACGTGGACCCATCCACAACGGTGGTTCTCTTCCAGAATTCTGACACGAAATGTGATTTTACTCAGTAATCAAGGGGTATATGACCCATACAAACGTACTCGTAACCTTTTTATCCAGGAAGAGGAGTAATCTAATCACAGATTAACCGGGGCTGTTACTTTCAGTCTATGCTGCGGCTTTCGAATCAGCCCGCCGCACGCACCCGTTTGGTCCCATGAACTTTGCAGCTGGCACCTGAGACTTGAGCTGCACGTGCTACATTGTAGTCTAGAAGGATATGGTCTGGCTTTGTGTTTCAACTGCGGCTTGTATCCTGTTGTAGAGTGTACACCAACGCAGACGAGACAGAAGGCATGCTACTCCGCCTGCGCGGCACGGATCACCTTGTGACTCTGGCTACCCCGTCACCGGTCCAGATAAACAGCGACAACTCCAGTAGTTGCTAGCCATTGCTTTTCAGTGGGTTCACTACTACGTGGACGTACAGCTATATCCATGGGATACTAGTCATAGCTGGTTGTGGCCCGTTGCGTAATATGGCGATGCGACCTAGCTGCTGCCTTGCAGCAGAAGCAACCAAAACATTACTGACGGATTTCCAGGTCAGTACTGATCTGTTCAGTAGTAGAATTCACATTTAATGGGAATTATTATAGGCATACGGAATGAAAGAAGGAAATAGTCTAGCCTATAGTTCTCCCAGTGTACGACCACATGCCGTATATCAATGCAAGTAGCACTGATTCATGCAATGCATATCAACAAATATGAACTGGGGAGTTGGCTGTCCCAAAGGATCATGGTATGACGTTTTGTGGCATCTGAATTTGCGCAACCACACGGGTCAGGAATACGGTTATGACATGATAGCACTCGTGCGGCTGACAACCAAGCCGCAAATACCAGATTTAAGACATATAATAGACATCAGCGTTGCATCGAGATTCATTGAAATGGGGAATGACGAACGAGAGTAGATGGGGCCTGTCCTCCATTCGTGGCTGCTCAGCGTCAGATTGCTGTTAATTTTGCTTGCTCCTCAATAGCATGAATAAGTATAGGGAAGAGCGGCCATGGAACGGCAACGGATGTGGGGCTTTTTGGCGCCGTATTGACAACCATAATTGGGCTCCGTGTTGACGACTTGAACTACGCACTTCAAGACCTGGCATTTTCAGTGTTGACGAGGCCCGCGACTAAATATCAATAGTTGTATACGCAGGATATTTAGAACAAGCCTAACAGATTCATGCACTACATAGAGCTCGATTGTATGGTACCAGTAGTGAAGCTAACCAACAGTACATCCTAGCTTTTGGACTGGTGTGCTGCAACAGGAGAGTCGTGGAATATGTGACTCAAGTGTTCGCTAATTGCCCTCCACCGGACTTCGGCCGCACCAACTCGGCCCTGGGTTCTGAACACAGATACAAACGGCAACCCTATCACAACAGAAAGAACCATCGTATGATTAACTCCCATCTCATCCGACATGGTCTGTCGCACTGTCAGTGAGAATTCGATCAAGCCAATACTCTTTGCCAGCGTTTATCGTGAGCCAAATCTATAGCAGATCCATCGATTGATCCCCTGATTGTGACCATTGTAGGCTCTTTGATTGAAATATCAGCCATCCGATCTACATTCATATGTTATTCGTCTTTCTGGTTTCAATTGTCCTTTACGTATACGATACTGCCTGAACAGTTCCTCAGTTTCGGTTCCAAAGATACATAAAGTAGCACTACGATCTATTCTTTTCTAGGTCTCCAGCCATCAAATAATAGTGGAGTTCGCTTGGACTATTAATTGTACGAAGTACTTCACGGGAACCCGAGGATGCTACTCCAGTTTCTCGTTGAGGTGAATACACGGCTAACCCGTCGCATCTTATCAACAAGACAAGGCCCGATGATACAACAAAACCACGCAGATCTTTCGGCAGTTACTAAAAACGAACAGATAGATTGGCGCATAGAGCCGTACCCTGCAGGCTGACGCGGCATTCATGCGTTATCATCCCAGATTGGTCCGTATCCACTGGCGATTTTTGAAGTTTACTTCAGCAGATAGTAAAAGCCCATTCCAATTGATGCCGTGTGATATTGCTATATAGAAACAAAGCCCCAATTAAAGAAATATTCAACGCATGCGTCTTGCCGAGCACAGATCTCATTTGCCGTATCCATGGAATTGACCCGGATTGACCGGCATGCAGAAGAAGCACGAGAGAGGCGCCGTACCCTGAATGCCCGATATTATCATCTACGAGGGCAATACTATCGACGAGCTGGTTCAAATTTCTAACGCAGATGATGACCTCCTATTCAGCTTCATCCCGTGGAGCTGCTGCATTATCAATTGACACGGCAACACGACGCCGCCGTCCACGGCGACCCAGACGCTCTCCATCTATCAATTCGATACTATCGACAGAGAACAAAGCAATCGAGATTATAGGAATTGGATACTTTACCTTAGTTACAAACAGAGACAGAAAAATGATTGGAAACCGGCTGGCGAAAACTTGTGTGCGACGATAACCGAGCAAACAATGACGACAAGCCAAGGGTCGCCGGCTTTTTGTGGGGAAATGGTAATTACGAGACAGGATAGTTTCACACAGTCCTGCAAAAAAAAGACGTGAACGTGAACCCCACCCACAATGGTGGTTCTCTTCCAGGAATGAACAATCGATACCTCGAGGTCAGTGCCGTGCGCCTCACGCACGTCCCGCCTAAAAACTGGGCGGCAGGCGAGGCTCCGTGGCGCGGGCCACCGCTTCCGCTTGCATTTCGAATTTCGTGAGTGGCCCCCCTGCCCCGTCGTTTTCCGCGGCCAGCAGCCCAATCAAGCAAGGCATAATACCGGCTTGGCACTGTGGAATTCGGATCGCAACCGAGAGGCACCAGAAAGCATGGGAGCGGCTTTCAAAGAAAGAGGAGCCACGAATTTTACGAAGTCAATGATAACGAGACCGTCGACAAGCTCATCGTCAGTTCAGAAGTACGTAAGCTCATGGCCATCTAACGGGTAGGCGATGAGAAGGCGATGAGAAAGCAGCCAATTTGGCCCGCAGACCATGAGCATCGCTGGTCGAAGCAGCACCCCTAGAGGTAAGGGCGGAAGGCGCCACATGGATTCGCCAGCCCCACCACCTTTCACACACCCACCCTCCCATACGATCAGCTGATAGTGACTGGTGGTTGGTATCTGAGACGTGCTCTATCAGTGATCAATTGATAGCGCAATGAATCCTCTCAGCTTAGCGGAATTAACGCCGTAAGGTGATCACAAGCATTCTCCACTTTCCCTCACATAAACCAATCAGCCCAAACGGCATCATCCAAAGGGCAAAAAAGCAAATTCACGGTGAGGATCGTCAGATAGAGCCTACAGGTGTTCTATGGGGCGATATTCTTACGTGGGCCGTGTCTAGCCAACGTATTACGTTGATTTATCGGCTCCTGGCTATGGACAAAGCACCGGTATCTAGGCTTTATCAGCAGATTTAGAGTTTCCGGATAGACTTCCAAAAAAACGAGCTTGGTATCGGAATGGCTAATGCCAAGCCTGTCAGTTGATATAGAGATCTAGACCGAATGGTATAACTATCCGATTGGAGCACTTTTATCGATAATAACCTATAGCAAGTAGTCGTACTACTTACGTATGCGCGATGGATACTACCGCCAATTTCATGATGGAAACGGCACTCTATCTTCTGTTGTGGTTTTGCCGATCAATCGTTTCTTTTGCATTCGTGCGGATCACCTTGGTTTTAATCCAGCAAACTTGATTTGTCGTCTCAAGACCCCAAATACATCATCATATCGTTAATGGTTTCAATAGCTTAAATAAAAATATTACGACATTTCAATTAGGAGTCTTGTCGGACTGGGCCAAGAAAAGTCTCAGTCTTCAGATTGTCGTAAACCTTCAAGCTCGGATATCGCCCGATCATGGACCAGATTCGGGCCTTCTCCCTCGCTCGTGCATCAGCGATGCATTGCAACGGCGCGTTTTTGAAACCTCTCATATGGCATTCGTTCCGTAGTGGCTCAGGTTCCACAGGTGACTGATGGAACCAGGGCCGTTGAGAATCGAGCCGCGGAAAATAAAGTACGGTGAAGGTGCGTTTTTAATCGCGATAGGATGGGGGCCATCTATCAATGTCTCAGAATCAGCGTCATGACTGAATCAACTTGTCTGACAATCTGATGCCGTTCATAATCGATCTCTACACCAAAATACGGCCCAGTCCAGGGCCGCGTATAATGAATGACTTTAAAACATAGGAAAGGCTAAACTGTCCAGGATTGCGTGGCCTCTCATAGGTCAGATTAAGCACCTTGCCCCACAGGATATCTTGATATCTGGCAATTTAGGAGTTTTTTTGCTTTTTACCGAGAAATAGGATGTCGATCGTTCACCAAAATCGGAAGATCAGTAAATCATGGTTTGGCGCCATTCGTCCTCGAATTCCACCATGGTGGATTGCCAACTCTGATAATAGCGTGGAGCCGTGTACCAATTGATACTCTAGATACAATGCGGGGGGTGGGTTGGAAAATCGTATATATACCAACGAGTATCCCCATGCTTAATGGACCTTTCCAACTTATCAACCCTCATCCACATTTTACAACATGAGTGAGAAGGACATCGAGGACTCTTCTTCTGGCTTTCCTCTCGAGAAGCTTCAGCCTGAAATGCTGGAGTTGGCTGATCAAAGCCAACGGGCTGCTATCGCCGCAAAGCTCGGCCAAAAGGCTGAAGAAGAGAACATCGCCCCAAGAGCCGACATTGAGTTCATTTTCGACAAGATCGTGTCCATGAACATTGAAGAGGCTCTAGAAATCCTAAACGCTGCTTTGGAATACCACGGTGATGATCGAAATTTCCCGTACGATGTGTTGGAAAAGATCAAGAGACTTGTACAGGGTGCAGATGTATCAGAACTCAGCCCTGAAGAATGGGAATTCGACTGTCGAGCCGAAGCTGCTGTGGTCAAGTATCATTCTCCATACCCAGAAGTGCGAGCTATTGCTGATCCATTCGATGATCCAGCTCTGCCAGTCGAAACTATTCGATCCTATATCTTGGCCATGATTTGGTCCATCATCGGTATGGGTGTCAACACTTTCTTTGCACCACGTTTCCCATCGATTCAATTGACTACTCAAATCATTCAATTGCTGCTTTACCCAACTGGTAAATTTATGGAAATGGTATTGCCGGATTGGGGCGTTACTGTCGGGTCCACTCGACACTCGCTTAACCCTGGTCCATGGAACTACAAGGAGCAAATGTTTGCAACCATTTGCTTCAGTATTTGTTTGACTACTATTTATGTGTACTGGAATTTCCAAGTACAGCGATTGGATGTTTACTTCGGTGGCAAGTGGGTTACTGTGGGCTATGAACTTTTGTTGACCCTATCCAATCAATGCATGGGCTTCGGTTTTGCTGGGCTGCTGCGGCGGTTCGTCATTTATCCAGCCAAAGCAGTGTGGCCAAGTATTTTGCCAACTGTGGCTCTTTCTAGAGCGTTGTTGATTCCAGATAAAGAAGATGGTCCAATTCACGGCTGGGCTATGACTCGATATAAGTTTTTCTTCATTTTCTTTGCGGGAACCTTTCTTTGGTACTGGTTGCCAGGTTTCTTGTTCCAAGCTTTGTCTGTTTTCAACTGGATGAGTTGGATCAAACCAACGAACTTCAACTTGAACATCATCACTGGTTCTCAAGCAGGTCTTGGTTTCAACCCAATCACCAGTTTCGATTGGTTGGTCATTAATCAAAATTTGCCTTTCCAATCGCCAACCTTTGCCTTCTTCCAACAATTTATTGGTACTGTTTTGGGTGGGTTCGTGATCATTGCCATTTACTGGTCTCGAACCAAGTGGACTCAATACATTCCAATCAACACTTCTTCGGTTTACGCCAACGATGGTACACCATTCCAAGTCACTAAGGTGTTGAACCCAAACGGTACTTTCAACGAAGATTTGTACAAGAAGTACTCTCCACCATACTACTCGGCTGGCAACTTGCTTCTGTACGGGGCTTTCTTTGCATTCTATCCACTGAATTTTGTCTACATGTTTGTTGATCAATGGAAACTTGCCCGAGATGCATTTGTTGGTCTGTTTCACGACTTGGTGTTTGATATTTTCAGCGGTGGAAAGACTTTTTTCCAAGTGCTAGGTTGTGTGGTGACTTTCCGGTTTGCCAAGGCCAAGGAGGTGATTGCGGCTCAAAAGGCTGAGCGGCCATCCATGTATGACGGCTTCAAGGACGCTCACTCAGTTATGATGATGCAATACCCAGAAGCTCCAGATTGGTGGTTCTTATCTATTTTCATCGTCTCGTTCATTTTTGGTGTTCTCTGCATTGTCATTTATCCTATTCACACTCCTGTTTGGACTTTGTTCTTTGTTGTGGGTATCAATGGTATCTACTTGGTGCCAATGACTATCATTGTTGCCGTGACTGGTATTACTGAAGGGCTCAATGTATTGACTGAATTGATCATTGGTTATGCGTTGCCAGGGAATGCCCAAGCTTTGATGTTTGCCAAGGCCTTTGGTTACAACATTGCTGGTCAGGCCGATAACTATGTCTCGGCTCAAAAGATGGGTCACTATGCCAAGATTCCTCCACGAGCTGTGTTCCGAGGCCAATTGATCGCCACTGTTTTGACTGCTTTCACTGCGGTCGGTGTGATGGAATGGCAATTTTCCAACATTAAGGGATTGTGCACTCCAGATCAAGCTCAAAAGTTCACTTGTGCCAATGGTTCCACTGTGTACTATTCTGCTGCTGTTGTTTGGGGTTCCATTGGTCCAAAGCGAGTCTTCGCTCAATTGTACCCAGAGCTTAAGTGGTGCTTCTTGGTTGGATTTCTTGTGGCTATTGCCTTCTTGGTTGGTCAACGACTTGGCTCTCAAATTCGAGAATGGACCCGACAGAGACTTCCATCCGGGTTGTTCGGTGGGATCAACTATGTGTTTTACAAACCATTGTCGTATCTCAAAGTGGTCAATCCGGCTGTTGTCTGCAATGGCTTCTTGCTCTGGGCTCCACTCAACTTGAGTTACTCCATTCCAGCCATGTACGTGAACTTTGCCTTCCACTACGTGATCAAGCGACGATACCAAGCATGGTGGGAAAAGTATACCTATGTCTTGGCGGCTGCCTTGACCGGTGCTACCGCCTTTAGCGCCTTGATTGTGTTCTTTGCTGTGCAGTATCATCCAAAGACTGTGAACTGGTGGGGTAACACTGTTTCATTCGCTGGTATCGATGGTGGTAACCCAGATGCCGGTTCCGGTGTTTTGGACTCCCTGGACTACGAAAATGGTGAATACTTTGGACTGCCAAGGGGTACATTCTTTTAACGCATTTAAATTAATGAGATTTATGTATTTTTTAACGTATTTTAGTAATGCTTCTTATGCTGATAATTTTGTTCTGGTCACCCATGGCGTTGCGGGGTGTGGCGTCTCGGAGGGCTGCTTGCGTGCAAGCGGCAAACTTCTTGCGGCTGAATACATGAGCCGCTTTGACAATTCCGGCATCTGATACCAAAATGGTGCGGGGATGCATCCTACATATACTATTTCCGGGAATTGGATCGCAATACAAATGCCACATTAAACTGCTACTATGTACAGTAGGATTATATACAAATTATTAACGCAAACTGGTCAACATGGGCATGTGTTGCTGTTTGAATGCATCGAGGTCCAGCTGAGAATCTCTCGTGCTCAGGGCAGGCTCTAGGTGCTTCAGATTTGGAAATAGCACCGTTGGTTCTTCCACGGCCCGGTAATTGAGCCGAGTGCCCACGATAAGCACCAGCACCTCAAGCTGCCTGCAGTTGGTGCCCAGGCTGATAATACTATCGAATGTCATATTTGAATCGACTGCCCGCAGTCTAAATTCTTTGAGGTTTTCGGCCCGCAGGCTGAATTTTTCCATAAATCGGTCGTTATATTCATCATCGTCGTCGTCTTCATTATCGCCAAATAGCTCTTCGTACTGGTCTTCAAAGTCTTCAATATTAAGAATCGTCAGATTTGGCGCAGTTTCCGCCAGCTTGGTAAACACGCTAGCCTTGGGCAAGTATCGGAGATCCAGAAGTTTCAACGACTCTAATTGGGTGTAGCTGGTGCTAATATGACGAAACACATTATTGAGTCGTAACCAACAGTCCAATATACCATCAGAGCCGGTTAGCTTGACGGCTTTGGCATTGGAAATGGATCGAAATAGTGCCTCATAGGTACCGCCTGATAATACGCATTGGAAGTTCGTAATGTTCAAAAATGCATCACGGTTGGATTCCAGAAATTCGGCAAAATTGCGTTCGTTCCCTCTAGTCAAAGTCAGGTTTAACGATGCCAATTTCGGCAAATCCGCCAAACATTGTAGCAAGCTTGAGCTGAAACTTGACGTGGTTTGATCGGGGTCATTGTCATGGAGCCCAACATGCCGTAGCGTATTGTGACAAGCCTGGACGCAATGTTCGAGTCGGTGCGCCGTGTCATCATCCATAGGCAACACAGTGACCAATGACCGCAAACCAGTGCATTTCTTTATTGCTTGGACGAACTCATCGGTCAATCCGGGACCTTCTAAAAACGGGGCCCCGGTTGCGGTGATGGTTACCTGTTGCAACTTTTCATACATCAATGGTCGGTATATCCGCGGTTGGTCCAACAACCGGTGCTCCAGTGTCAACACCTCCAATGCCGGAAAGTTCAATTCTCTACAAACCGCCAGGAACTCATCTTCGTGATCTGTGATTGCCAACACTCGAATAAACGTCGCATACAGCTGTCGGCGGGACGAATCCCTGACCTCGGCTAAGGCAGCCCATAACCTGTTATTGTGCCTTGCGGCCCACACTATTCTCGCCGCTTCCAAAAATGACCGCCGGTCCACCACCAGGCAGGGCCACAGATCAGGCTGCGCTATTGTTGCATCGGAATGGAGATATTCTAGTATTATTCCCAGAATCTCCTGGGGGAGTTTAACCATAGCTCAAGTGCAGGAAGGTAAGAAAAAAAAATCTGATGATGAATCAGGGTGAAAAAAGAGCGCCGTATATGTTTCTTAAGAGAGAAAGGGAAGGAATATAAAAAAAATTACCACCCAAGTAGTAAGCACGACCCTCGGTACGAATTTCATACTTCAGCATACGCACAAACGGCGGTCTGCCGGCTGGCTGCCGGCCTCGTCCATAAATCGGGGTAGGATACGACTGATCGGCGGGCCCGGCTGACGATACGATGGTGAGCAGAAGAACGGGCTGCCATATTCATACAAGTCTAACATGAATGCAACAATGCGACATTGCCCTGGATCCAAGCGTCGCATTGCGTTACGTATGCTCGGATCGGACCAGGACGCGTCGGATGGGATCGGATCATCCTTGCAACGGAATAATTTCTTGCCAATTCGGAATACGAGATCCGACAGTGGAATACGCCGCACAGAGAATCGAATCAGGGTTCTGTTGGCCGAAAAGTACCAGCGAACATTGCCCCCTTGACTGCAGTACATAGCCTCCGGGATTAGGTTTGAATTGATGATACTGGGCTCGATATCTGGCGGCGAAATCGCCACATTCTTCTTTAGCTCGCTTCGCTCGAGCCTAGCTTCCTTTGCTCGCTTCGCTCGAGGGTAGCTTGGTACCATCAGGCTAGCAGGAACGGCTCAGCGCACCCTCGGTCCAATACTCAGCATACCAAGCTAAGCTCGAGCGATCGATCGAAGCGAGCAAAAAAAAAAAGGCCGAGCGCAGCGGGATCCTCTTCTCTCAAAGACCCGCTGCGCTCGGTTTGATTGCTCTGTATCGGTGTGGCGATATGCTAGTCTCAGAGAGCCACCGATAGAGATCTCAGGGCCAGATGACACGGCTGACCTGTGGGCATTGCTTGGCGGCGGTCCCTTTAATGCCAGATTGGCGAATCAACACCAATGCATTTCCAATCGGCGTCCGGCCCCGCCGAGTCGGCTTTCAGCACTCTGCACGATCGAAGGGGGCACTTACAAATGCTTCTATGCTGATTTGTGGTATACAGAACCACTGGAATTGCAATGTATACCCGCAGTCGGCTCCGACTTTCGGGTGCGGCTGGAATAGTCCCCACCGCCAAATGTTTACACTCCACTATTTATACAGCCCCATTCGCCCACTCAGTTGGACATCAACCCTCATAACAATGTCGTCGTTTGCGAAATCGACCTACAACTCAGCATCGTACCTCACTGCTCGACCAGCCTATCCAGCTTCACTGTACAAACGGGTTGCTGATTATTTCGGACAGCATTCGTCGGGTAAGGCACAAACTCTGGCCGTGGACGTCGGATGTGGCCCCGGAGCTACGTCGTTGCCGCTGCTAGAGCATTTTGACCGTGTCATTGGACTGGATAACAGCGCAAACATGGTGCGAACAGCTGGTGAACACACCGCTGATGAGCCTCGCATTGAGTTCAAGCAGGCCAATGACCAGACCTTGGCATCGGTACTGGAACCGGCATCGGCCGATTTGATCACAGTTGCCCAGGCCATTCACTGGTTCAAGTTTCCAGATTTCTTCCAAGCAGTACATAAAGTGCTGAAACCTAACGGTGTGCTTGCATTTTGGGGATATGTCGACCCTAGCTTCACTGGCCATCCCAGAGCGTCGGAGATTCATCTCAAGTACTTGTATGACAAGGAGTACATGGGGTCGTACTGGGAGCCAGGACGATTCCTTCTGAGGGACTTTTTGCGAACAATCAAGCCTACCGAGTCGTTATTCAATGATGTCCAACGGTTCGAATATCACGTTGGTAGTGGTGGTGAAGGCTACCAGTTGCAGAAGACCCAAACAGTTCGTCAATTCCTTGAGCAGCTAAAGACCTCTAGCAATTATCACGCTTGGAAAAGTGCAAATCCGAACGAGCCGGACATGTGTCAACGGTGCGTGAATGAAATGAAAGAGGTTGAAGGGTGGAACGATGATACAATAGTGCAGCTCGACTATAACACAGTATTGGTGCTAGCAACTAAGCAAGGCACATGAAAATAATGTACTACTTGATATAATGGTAAACAGTACATAGTGGCAAGAAAATATTCTTTGAAAAGGGAACCATGCAGGTTCAGGAGAGCCGTTACCCTTTTTTTCAAAAGAGGCCAAACCCCTGATATTATCAAGTGTGCAGATTTCAATGCCAAATGTACGTACGTTTCTGATCACAAAGCTGCCAGCTGCAGTCCAGACCTAGTCTCCACGATTTGTTCTCTTAAGTTTGAGACTTGGAAGAAGCACCACCGCACCGGCCGCAGCCGGATTTGCGTACGGGGGCTGCCTTCATGCATCAATAGCGTGCTTTGACTGCAATCTATGCTTCACTCCATAGATTGATGGAAGTAGATGTCTTTCTCTCGGCAGGCATCCTATTGCTGTTGGAACTTGTTTCAG